>JAACJP010000030.1:0-577596 GCA_013368375.1 Tricholomella constricta
GATGCAATATTTCTATCCACCCTCAACTTCTCCATATTTCTGCGGCACGACAGCACCGCCCACTTTGACCTGAACATGTTCAACGACGGTCTTGAGCTCATAGAGCACATTACCTAGCGTACAATTCATCTATGCAGCAATTCAACTGATGCCATGTTTCACCTTTTGTTACCTTGCATCGCCTGGCAACTCTTACTACTTCCTGCCAACAACCTCCATGCTATCTCCCCTACACCACTGAGCCGTCTTCTCTGCTCGCTAAATTCCAGTGATTCAATCAGCGATGCTCGGCTCTCCTACGCGGCTCCACCATTGGTGCAGGCCCCGTTTCCAAACGCCTCACCCATTTCTCCCGGTGCCGCCTCTCTCCCAGTCGCTTCTAACCTGGGCCGCCCAGCATGACGACGCCCCTCTCCCAGTCGCTTCTAACCTAGGCCGCTTTGCCCATTCTCATGGAAGCACTTCCAGACGCCTCACCCATTTCTCCCGGTGCCGCCTCTCTCCCGGTCGCTTCTAACCTGGGCCGCCCTGCGCGACGCCTTTGCCCATTCTCATGGAAGCACACATTCCCTCCATGCGAACGAGTCGCCCCAGTCATTACACGCAGCCACTGCCTTCTACTACTCCATCACCCTCCACGCAAAGCTTCGGCGAATCTACTGTCCGCCCTTCGACTCCTTTGCACCAGCCATATCCCACTTTCCATACACAGAGCATCGTTTTCTCTTCGCGTCGGACAATTTTGAGATCACCTACCCTGGCTCCGACGAGATACCCTCTTATCTGCAGCAAGCGTCACTTTGCGACGGACAATTTTGAGCTCACCTACCTGGCTCCGACGAGATATCCTCTTCAACAGCAGCAAGCGTCACTTTGCGACGGACAATTTTGAGCTCATCTACCTGGCTGCGACGACATATTCTCTTCGACAGTGCCTTATCTGCAGCAAGGGTCACTCTTTTCGCGACCATCGATTGGATTCCCTCTCTCCCAAAAATCCATACCCGCTTTTGCACCAATGCCTCGGCTGCGCCAATTTAATCCATATTATCTCTTGTCACATGCCTCCATTGGGGAAGCTCGTTCACCCGACGGTAGAGCCATGCTCCATTCGGGTAGTCGTGGCCTCACTCGCCCGGCCCATTTTCCCGGTTCGAAACGGGGCCCAAAACCTGCACCAGGTTCAACGGCCCAGGCCGCGACGCCCTTTGTACAGAGGTTCGATACTCCGGGCCTCTCGCCAAACAACAACTCACTCTTTCTTAATACTCTATTTCTTCTATTATTTATTCTCTCTTTGAAGTAATTTACGAGAGCGTTAGCCTTATTGACAGCTAAGGCTACGTGAGCTTGTGAACGGCTAGCCTAAGCATAGATAAGGCTTGCGCGCCTCACGAAATTCATTAGTCACCACGCGTGCTCACGAGTTTCCTTTTGTGGGGCTCACTGGCAGCGTGGTGAGACATTCTTTCTCTCCTTCGCGCAAATTTGCTCACCCACCATCCCTCCCTTAGACTTTCACAGGGGGTAGTCGTGGCCTCACTCGCCCGGCCCATTTTCCCGGTTCGAAACGGGGCCCAAAACCTGCACCAGGTTCGACGGCCCAGGCCGCGACGCCCTTTGTACAGAGGTTCGATACTCCGGGCCTCTCGCCAAACAACAACTCACTCTTTCTTAATACTCTATTTCTTCTATTATTTATTCTCTCTTTGAAGTAATTTACGAGAGCGTTAGCCTTATGCGATGATCAGTTATTATCTCTTTGATTGTCGGATGTGACTCATTGTGACAAAAGACGCTAACTGAGAGGCTAACTGGGCCGATAGTTTCGGAATGTGTTAAAATCTTCTAACTTAACCGAAAGCTAACCTAGACGGGTTCCCGAGCAGGGCCTAAGCACTACTACTCATGGAAAAATAGCTAGGTGAGACGCGCTACCACTGCGCCAACGCGGCATGTGCAATATGCTCGCCTGATGTCGGTGCAGGGGGGGGGGTGACGTACGTACCGCCCTCCACGTAATTGTAATTGTAATGATCAGACGCGCAAGAATTCGAGAAAAAAAGAAAGAAGGACAGAAGGATTCGACGAAATCTGCTCGAGGCCGTTCATTTATTTATTTTGTTGACGATCATACATGCCTGTGTGTGAAGTACTTACTTGTGTATATATGGGATGGGATTGAAATAAGTAACAGTACAATGTTCCTGGGTGCAATAGCGGAAACGAAAGCGATAACTGAGGGGCGTGTGTGCGAAAGCAGATAGGCAAATTTGATTTGGAATAGAGATAGAGATAGAGATAAAGAGACTGGAGGGAGAGGCGAGAAGCGGGAGGCGGGAGCAGGACTGGACACTGTAGAATACCGTACTCAAGCAGCGAAGAAGCGATAGAAGATGTGTGCAGGGGATCCAGTCCCATGCGTGTTGTATGCGCCGATCCCATCGTCCCAAACATAGCTCGCTGGTGTTGGGAATGACGCTGCCTCACGTAGGCGGTCGGTGCTGAGAGGGGAGGTGGGATGTAGTGTGGATGTACGATGGCGTCTTCGTACCGTGCCAATGTCAGCCAGGGGCGCAGGCGCCTACCGCCCCTGCCCATCGAGCACCCTAATCCACCTCCCCCCAACCGAGAGTCACCCCCCTTCCTCCAACCACGCCCTCAACTCCTTCACGAGGCGCATTACCGCCACCTCCAACCGTTCATCGCGCGTGCGCGGGGTGGACACGATCGTGCGCCGCGCAGGGTGCAGGACGAGGCCGACCTGGCGCGGGGAGAAGGAGACGGAGAGGGTGTGAAAAGGGACAGGAGTTATGCGCGGGCGGGGGGCCGGTTTGGGTGAAGGAGAGGGGGAGATTGAAGGCGAGGATATTTTGGACCTGGAGAAGAGGGAGGAGAGGAAGGAGGTGGATGTGTTTGGGCCTGGGGAGGGGGTTTTGGAATGGGATGCGGAGGAGATGCGGGGCGAGGAGGAGGTGGAGTCTGTGAGCTGTGGGTTTGCGGTGGCGGTGCGCGGTTTGCCTGTGTTGGTGGTTTTGGAACCTGAAGAGCAACAGGGAGATGCAGAGGCTGGGGGCAGGGACGGGCCTGCAGAGATGACGCCGTCGCGGATCCCGTAGATCCGTAGGAGGTCCTCGAGACGGGCGCGGGGCTGGGCGAGATCAAAGAGGTCTTTGTACGCTTCGTCACGCTCGAGATGGAGCTCGGAGTCGTCGGCCCAGACGTCCTCACGGACCTTGAGGGCGATGAAGCGGTCGAGGACGGCAGTTTCGCGCTGGAGGGTGTTGAGTGGGGATGCGGTAGGCGTTGGCATCTGGGAGGAGTAAGGGGATGGCGGGGGGAGGACGGGGTCGGATGGGGGCGCAAGGAGCGGGAAGGGGTCGGAGGAGTATGGGGCGCGGATAAGGGCGTCATAGGCGGGAATGTGGGTGGAGCGGAGGACGTGCATGCAGGTGACATAGAGGGTGCGATCGACGAGGCGAAGGGCGACGGAGAGCCAGTAGAGAGTCTTGCGCTGGCGCTCAATGGTGGCCTGGTCTGGGAGCGGGGTCTGGGGAAAGGTCGCGTAGACGATGTGGAGCAGCAGATGAGGAGGCAGCGACGTCAGCGTGTGCGGCAGGCGCGAGGTCGTGGAAGGAAACGGGGGCAGGCCGGCTGACGACGCCCCGTACGACGGCGGGGGCTGCATAATGACTTTCTCGTCGATGATCATGGGTGACTTGGGAGAGAACTATCTTGGGCTGTGCCGCAGTACTCCGGGCCAAAGATGTCGACGTTCAGATCAAAGTGTCCGGGGTCCGCCGGAGCAAACAAAGACCCCGAAGGGCGGGTGGCATCAAACTGCAACGCCCATCATCTCCCTCTCGAACGCCCGCTCAAATCTTTCTGCCTTCCTGCCGACCCATCATCTTTCTTTCTGCTGCAACGACATGGGCTCGGCTAGGAAAAACAACAAAGCCAAGGCCCCGCCTCAACGTACGTCCCCCGTTCCTCCCGTCCCTCACCACACCACCCCGACCCTCCTCCCCAATCCCCCACGAGGCTCGTATCATGAACTCATGTTGACTAATGTTTTTATTTCATCTCATAGTCCGTTCACGCACAACACGATCGTCCAAAGGCCGAGTACGTTCCTTGCCTCCCCTGCTAATATCCCAACCCTAACCCCACCACCATAGCTCCTCACTGCCTCGGACCCCGCAGCCTCCACTGCCCTCCTCTCTTCCCAGCTCCGCGCCCTCGGCCTCTATGCCGCCGACACCCTTGGCGACGGCAACTGTCTCTTCCGCGCCCTCTCCGACCAGCTATATGGCTCGCCCTCCCGCCACATGGACCTGCGCCAGGAGATCTGCGACTGGATTGCCAAACACCGCGAACGCTACGAGCCCTTTGTCGAGGACGAGCGTGGCCTCGAGACACATCTTCGCTGCATGCGTGAGCATGGTGTGTACCGTGTTCTCGCCTTTTTTTTATATCCTCATATGTAATATTTCACACCAGGCACCTATGGCGGTCACATGGAGCTCTCTGCCTTTTCTCACTTCACACGACGGAACGTGAAAGTTATTCAGCCCGGCCTTGTGTACGTGATCGAGTGGGCCGCCTTTGCCTCGCCTCCTACTTCGCCTATCAAGGCCTCCCATTCATACCTCTATCACAATGAATACGATGACGGCGATGATGACGATGGAGAAGAAGATGTCGATGAAGGGGAGGAAGATGATGAGGAGGAGGATGGCCAGCTCAACGAGCGCGAGCGCAGGAGGCTCAGGAGGGAGCGTGTGCGCGATGCAAAAGAGCGCAAGGGTAAGAAGGTTAAGGAAAAAGAGAAGCCTGCATCGAAGAAGGATCGGAATCCTACCTCATCACCGCCTCCACCTCCTGTAAACCACATAGTCACAGAACCCGCTGAGATCGATACGATATACGTCGCGTGAGTACCCCCTACCTTGCCTGCGATGGCTGACGCTGACAAATAACAATCAATACAGCTACCACGACTGGGAGCACTTCTCCTCGATCCGCAACCTCCGCGGCCCGCACACCGGGCTCCCCACCGTGCGCGAGACGCCGCCGCCCTTGCTGTCGGCCCCTCCTCCTCCCTCCTCTGCGAAGACGAAGGAGCAGGGCGCGAAGCGCAAGGTCACCTTGAAGCTCGGATCGGGGTCAGGGACAACCACACCTGTCCCCCCAGCAATACCGGACCCAACAGCGATTCCACTCCCCACGAGCCGCGCCGCCTCGCCCTTCCCTCCTGCTCCGCCCTCGACCTCGACAGATGCCAGTGCCGGTGCCAGTGGGAGTGCTTCGCTTGCCCCACACCCACTGCGTGCCTCACACGTCCTCGCAGAACCACACTCCACACATCTACACGCTCCACCCTTCCCGCACCCACATCCCAACCACCTCGACGCACATGCGAGGACCGTCCCGTCCCCGAAACGCGCACTCGACACGGCAGGCGACGACTCGGAGTGCTCCGCCGCGTCCTCTGGCTCCAAACGCTCGCGCACCTCCCGCACCACACATACCTCGACCCCGCGCCACACGCACACCATGGACGTGGACGTTGATATTGACACACCCTCGCTCTCCCCGCCGTCTTCTACTGCTTCTACCACCACCACCTCCACCACCTCCACCAGCAGCACCACTACGTCGGCCTCGTCCGTCCCTGACATCGATGTTGATGCGGATGCGGGGCCGGACACGCCCGCGTCGTCGACCTCTACCTCGCCCGAGCCTGAACCCGCGTCGTCCCCCGAACCGTCCCCCGAGCCGGGGTCGGAGTTGGAGCGGCCGGATAACCACCTACTGCCCGTCATCGCGCAGGAAGAGGAAAGGGAGAAGGACAGGCCGATGACGAGGAGGCAGCGCAAGGCGCTGGGGCTGCCCAAGTTGCGGGGGGCAGGGAAGATTGTGATACCGGGGGGGAGGTTTAAGCGGGGTGTTAGGGTGGGCGTTGAGGAGGAGAAGGAACGAGAGGGGGAGGGAGAGGGAGAGTGGACGAAGAATGGGACGGGGAGGGTTGATGTGAGGGGGTTTCGGGAGCTGAGGATCTGAGTGATGGAAGTTGGAGTTGGAGTTGTGAGCTCCTTCTTCTTCTGTCCGCGCAGCGCCTGTGCTTAGACTCTGTGCTCGAAGCTTGAAGCGCAGCATGGATGCACGGCTTGAACTTTGCCGTGTTGTATATGTTCAGCATGCATTGTGCTGGCACTGGCATCATGCATGCTGAGCACCACCCCATACGCATGGCGTATGGCGTATGTCGTATCCATTCATCACACGGTATACGGCATACGGCATATAGCATACATACCTCATGCCTGACACCACCACCACCACCACCACCATTTATACACATCGTCACCCACGATTCGATTGCACACTCCGAATTTGCTGCACCATACACCACATATCATACATCATAATCCACACGCACCCACCATACATACATACATACACTCACCGCATCTTCATCTTCTTCTCCTTCTCCTTTAACCTCACCCGCACCGCATCATATCATATATACACCCCCACGCAAACGCAAACGCACATGCATGATCTTGATCTTGATCTTGATCTTGATCTTGATCTTGATCTTGATCTTGATCTTGATCTTGATCTTGATCACGACACGACAACCGCACGATCCCACGAACTTCGTATATAGTATTTGTATTCAAGTTGGCATATACATACATCTCAGCCCCGCAACACACATTCCGGGGGCACGCCATGACTCTGACCGTGAGTGTGAATGCGATTTTAAGTGGCGATGCGCCGTGCGTTCATGGAAATCATGTTATTGCATCTTACTCTCGTTCAATTACAAGTTTCTGCTCACCCCCTTTTTGTTGGGATTTTGTTCTGCCCCGGGGGGGGATACGTAAAAGGAGGAGGTGCGCCGAATGCTGTCAGCGGACAAAGAGGGACCGCAGGCCCGCGTCGCGTTGAGGGGGATAGGAGGCGCGTCTCAGTTGTATTAATTGTTAACTGAGAATAAGGGGTTTGATTTGTCTCCGCGGACTCCCCACATTAGTTTCTCCTATTTGCTGCTTAATGTGTGGCGCTGACACGCGGCCCGGGGACAGGATGGATCTAGAGTATGGCGGTCCGGATGCACGCACAAATGCCGTGTTGGCGTAGTGGTAGCGCGTCTCACTCGTATGAATGTGTCAAAATGTCGATGAGAAGGTCACTCGTTCAATCCGGGTACGCGGCAATGTCCTAGGATGTTAAAACATCTTTTGGTGGGGATTGTAATTTACATCCCTGCACCGTGTGTGCTGTGTATATGCCAAATGGCATATTGTCAACCAATGTTTGACTGCACTCTGGTTTGTGCACCTTACACCATACATCACACATCACCGCGTCTTTCTCTTTTTTTCTCTCTCACATATACGTAAGAGGAGGTGCGCCGATGAGTGCTATTGGCAGCGGGCAAAGAGGGACCGCGGGCCCGCGTCGCGTTGGGGGGGATGTCTAAGGTGCTTGCAGGGAAAATAATGGACATGAGAAGGCCACTTCGAATCCTTCAGTCTCGGGAGTCGGGTGGGCTGAGGGGTTTAATTAGCCTCCGCGGAGCGTACGTACACTCCTCCTTTTGTGGTACTGTAAATCAAAACTGTGGCGCTGACACGCTAGATGGTGGCAGTCTGAAGGCGTGCACAATGCCGTGTTGGCGTAGTAGTAGCGCGTCTCACTCGTATCCTCCATTAATTGTAAGATGAATGAGAAGGTCACTCGTTCAATCCGGGTACGCGGCACTATGCCATCGGAGAGGTTTTGGTGGAGATGGTAATTTACATCCCTGCACCATGCGTGTTGCGTATATGCCAAATAGCACATCATCAACCATATATTTGAAGGTGCTTGCAGGTAAAATAATGGACTTGAGAAAGCCACTTTGAAATTTTTCAGTCTCAGGAGTCGAGTGCACTTGGTTGCTCCTATCTTTTTCCTTTTGCGGTTATGTACTGTGGCGCTGACACGCGGGACAGGATAAAGGGTGACAGTCCCAAGGCGTGCACAATGCCGTGTTGGCGTAGTGGTAGCGCGTCTCACTCGTATATGAATGCTTTCCCAGAAAGTTGTTCGATGAGAAGGTCACTCGTTCAATCCGGGTACGCGGCAGAGAGCCATGATCAAGTTAAGAATTCGGGATGGTTTCGTGTAAATTTTCTTCTTTACGCTGCGCCTGCGCGTCATTGAATTTCGCGTCCGAATATCCGTTGTCGGTTGTCGGATGGTGCGCACATATGATCGCGTCGCGATCGGTCGGATAAGGTAGAAAGAGTGGATGGGTAGACCAATGAAAGGAGGGGGGAGGGGGGGACAAGCCGTGTTGGCGTAGTGGTAGCGCGTCTCACTCGTATACTTCAGGTATCAATGTCTTATGAGAAGGTCACTCGTTCAATCCGGGTACGCGGCACTGTAACATTATAATCACACCTTTTGCAAATTATAATCAACATCCCAGTTGAACGGACGCCTGCGAGCAAGTAGATCTTGCTTACTCACATTAACTTATCCATGGACACCGACCAGAATTATCAAATACTCCTTTTCATTTTTGATACTCATACAAGACAGGTTATTTTGCAAGTTACTTAAGGAAGAAGATTAAGAAGTTCTACGACCCAACCATGAACAGTCCCACCTCTTTCGCACGCGCTCCCGCCTCCCTCAGCCCTACAGGCTTCACAGGCCTTCCCCCGCCCACATCCCACCACCCCTCCGGCAACCGCTCCTCCCCGAACCACTGTTCGAGCGCCGCCAACGGTATCACCCCGCGTTCTGCGTCCTCCCCTTTATGATGGGAGCGCATGACGCACCACGCGAGCCCACACTCGCCCAGCGCGACCTGCTCGTGCAACCGGTTGAGCGCGTGCGCGGGTGGAAGTGCGGCTGCGCGCGCGGCGTGCAGGCGTCCGAGGTCGGCGAGTGTCAGCCCATCTTCTGCGGCTGCGACGGTAGTGGTGATAATAAAGTTCATCGTGGGTAGTTGGAGTGGTGAAAGTGAGGAGCCGGGATATAGGGGTGATGAGATGGGGTTGGAGGGTTCGTGGTGAGCGAGGGATAGGAATTGTGCGAGGAGCACGGGGTTGGGTGCGGTGGATGCTGTGTAGTCTGGGTGCACCAGAGAGGCGTCATGTGCGATTTTAAAGGGCCCCTGGGCACAGAGAGACGTGAGGTTGAGGGTCCATGTTGGCCATGGGAGGAAGTCGGTGATGGCTGTCATGAGACTAGGGTTAACTTGTTCCTCTTTGTGAGGTGCGTGTGGTGTGGGGAAGGATAGCGTTCCACTGGTGAGATACCCGAACGTCGTGAGGAGGAGGGCGAGAGGGAAGGAGAGGTTGTAGACGTGTTGTACGGCGCTGAGGAGCGTCCAGAAGGGTATCCTTGTTCCGCTACGAGGACTGAGTATCGATACGATGTAAGCTTGGATATCAGATCTTTACAATGGAAAGAGCTTACATGTACCCGTGGTTGGCAAGAGCGTTCAGAGCAGGACATGGAGAGCGACTAGCTCTGGGATTTGGGGGGATGAAGGCAAATGGTGCGTAGAGGGGTGAACTTGGACTTGAGAACAACATGGTGGTGGTCAGAAAGCGTGGACTTTAATTCTTGAGTGTTGCATTGCGCGCCTTTTTAACTGTCAGGGCCTCCGAGGAGATAGGACAGATGGAGCGTTTTTGAGGGAGCGTTGGAGCTAATAGGAGGGGAGGCGCCCACCTTATACCGAAAGCGGTCATTGAAAAGGGGCTTGCGTGCGATTGAACTCGTCGATGGCTGAGCCAACAAGTCTCCACCAGTGAGTTGAAGAGCGCCGCTCAGTCACGGTGGAGCCGAGGTGAGGTGGCGCAGTTGCGGCTTGAGAAATTCAGCTTGTTTGGCCGTAGCGTTGTTTGGGTGTGCTTCATAAATATTTCGAGCCACAGGCTTACCCAGGCTTGACGACAAGCTTCGAGCTCTTATCCTCTTTCGTCGCCCTATCATTCGATGCGCCACTCCCTTCAGCGCGTACAGCACTGCCATGACATGTATTCACCAACGCCACCGTGACCGCACACCCGGTGCAGGCGCCGGACCATTGAAACTTTGTACCGAGCCTGCTCACGTCCTCTCTAACTCGATCTTTTCTCAGCTGAGTCTAGCCGACCTATATACGTCCAGTTTTTTTTTTCCCACCTTGCTACATCTGCGCCGTCTGGGAAGAGTCATATCCAATCAATCCTCGTGGCTTTTTTCATCGGCACCACAACGCGTCCCTTCCACCCGCTTTCGTCTCCCCACGGGTCGGATCTCGCCCTTTTTTCCGCCGGTAGCGACCTTCTATATCAACCGGTATCGTCCTGGCCATCGATTTCCCCAGGCTTGTTCTTCGCCTCCTCCTACGTGACTTTCAAGGCCCTTTCTCTTGCTGACCGCTTCCTTGACCCGGCTTTCTTGAGGAGGTCTGAAAAGCTATCGTTTCCAGGAAAACTTCAAACGACGTCTATGTGCTGGGACCGTTCGAGATGGACCTCGCGCGCGGAATGTACCTCTGCATCTTCCCCCACTCGCAGTTGGGCAAGTCTCTATGGGGCCTTTGGAAACAGCGCACTTGGCGTCAACCAAACCTTCGCCACACGGTGCTTTTCACGTATAGTCTTCGTTGGTATACGTCACATTCGTACTATCCTCCCACTTCGGACTCGCTCACTGCAGGCCAGCCTCTCGCCCGACCGTCCTCGTTCTGCACATCCTGAAAGCCCTTTCCTCGATCGAAGTCGCCATGCTGAGTATGACCTGTACCTGACTCGGACCCGAGGCTCCCGTCGAGGGCGCGCTGTCTAAAACAAAACAACGCGAAGAGACAGGGCAGATACACGTTGAACAATTGCTCGGTATTGGCCGCCGCCGTTCAGATATTTGAAGTTGTTGGTAAAGTGAGCAATTGATTCCTGACGCAGCTGGCGAGGGGGGGATGTACTGGGTCATTCACTCCATGTCATTTGCTCTTCCCTTACCAACCAAGCGTCACCAGAATGCCGCCGCAATCGTCCAATCGCGTTGAAATCGATTGCAGTGCCGTCCCTTTCGAACTCGATTCAAATCCACCACAGCTGATCCTCAAGTTTGCCCCGTGCCTTGAGACTTCAAAATTTAAAACTGGGACATTGTCGCTGACATATTTCCACGAACTAAACAAAATGCAGGACAGAGCATTTTCCTTTCTCCCTTCAACAGCAGGCCGTCAAGTGAGATACAATCATTCTTAGAAAGGAGAGGATAAGATCTGACGCCTTCTTGTATTTTATTTAGTATGTCATTCCTCGTCAATGCTACGCTTTCCATTAAAAATATTGACTTTCAGGTTCGCAACTCCACAGGACATACAGGGATGTCTGTTCTTGTGACCCCTACAACTGGCAGGGAGCCTACGTAAACGAATTTCTTGAAATGATTGCCTCCGAACGACGCGAATGGATATGACGCTGTCTCTTATCACGTCAATTCTTCCAGTTTGGCATAGGGACATAGCAACCACACGAACGCACCTCTAACCCAATAACGATGGTATTAACTCCCTACTCGCCAGGGAAGTGTCCACCATTGGCTTGGGCGACCTTCCAGTAATCCTCCCATCCGTGCTGGCCACTGGCTATCGTCGAGAGGATGAACGCAGTACTCGACGACAGAACACGAATAGATTGAAATCGATCCCCTGCCCCTTCCCCTGTATACCTGCCCTCTGCCCCATCAAGCACCTTCACGATCAGAACTGTCTGAGGATGGGAAGCCGGTAAAACTCCGTCATCTGCTACGATGATCAGGGATCCTTGGATGTCCGAGTCGGTGGCATCCGCGGAATTGGCTACGGTGCTTTTCTCCAGGTGCAGTGACACGATGTTGTCCAGCGGCATTCCAATTGCATTCACGTTGGCGAGATCAAAGTGATACTGGTTTTGCCGATTGTCCTGCCCTGTTGGATGATTGAGTCGGTGAAGGAGTGCCGCCTCGTGTTCACGGGGCAGGTACTGGGTTGTGTATACAAGGATAGTCCTTTTCATCGTCATGATGGGCTCTCCCGTGGTGGTTCGAGATGGATAATATAGAGGAGACAGGGCCTGAGAACGATCTCTACCGTATGTCACACGACTTGTCGCAACTGCTATAATTGGGGGACCCAGGTGTTGGACCCTAGTGATGCTGTTTTGGGAGAGGGTTTAGGTGGTAGTGTTGGGCATCGGGTATACTCTACGTTCCCTGAGCCAAGAATGTTCATTATTTTTTTGACTTGCTCAGATTTTTAAAGCATCTTAGATCGTCGCTGAGTATTATGCCATTGTCCCTAAATAAGCGCCGTGTTGTTTGGCCAAGCTTGTCAGATTGGCGCCGAATTGAGTGGGTGACTTGACATTTTGCACTTAGACACTTATTATTGTCCAAATACCTTCGGAGCATTTACTGCCTTGAGCGCTTGCGAAACGAAGGGGCACACTTTGGCGCTAAACATGCTCCTTGTCCTCCAATACTCCCCATCATCTGACGGACGTCTCTAACCATGTCTTCGGATTTAGTATATCCATCGCATCGCACAATGTTCCCCAACGAGCTCCTTTACAACGTCCTCCTGCGAGTTGTCGCCACCAGTATCCATACGATATGCGTCTCTCCTGACGATGTGGCATGGGAGATGAACGTCCTGCCTACGCTGTGCAGAGTGTCCTACAACTTCCGAGCAATAACTCTTCAGTTGACCAAGAGGGCCTTCCAGGCCAAAGCTGAAGAGAGTATCTCCAGGTGCGTTCATTGACCTCTACAGTACATTCGTGCTGATGCCTTTCCAGTATCTTCCCACCAATTACAAAGCAGCTGGAACGTCTGCGTTTGTTTGGACTGAGGCTGCATCGCCCGTCGAGATCCAACGCATATTTCGAACCCTTACCCGAAGACTCCCTCCTAATCTTTGGGTACTCCCTATTTGTTGCTGCCATGAACCTTCGCCACAATTCCACCGAAGCTGCGCCTCCAGCATTCCAAACCACTCAGGAAATCATCATATCTGCACTTTCTACCTCCTTGCTCATCTGCCCCAAAGTTGAGCCACTGGGGATGGCGGATGTGCTGTCAGATGCTATGCGCAAGGAAATGGACCTTGTACGGAGTGGTATGTTGTTTTGTCGCATCCATTTGATGACGTACTTATGTTTCCACAGGTCTTGATATCGTCCAGGCGTCGGTCGAGTTGGATCGTCTCATGAAGCAGCCGGAACGTCCCGAAGACTCTGGCGAAGAGGACATCGATGCAAAGCGACTTGTATGTCAAATTATTCTCTTGCTTGTCAGAGTCAAAGCATAAACGTTACAATCCCTAGGAAAAACTAATTCGAATCCGGGAACAAATTGGGAAAATTGAATTGGCTGAGGAAATATATGCCAGCGTCATTGAATCTGACCAGGTTTTCATTCCCGCGAAGGTAAGCTTTTGACGTCAGTCAACTCGATAACGCGCTTCTAATACGTTTCCAGCTTCCCGGCGTCATTCCGGTCCTTAAGCGGCTCCGAGACTTCGAAGATTCTGAACCCCTAATCACGCAAAGGATTGATACGTTGCTTGAAAAGGGGTCTGCATTCTCTCCCTTCCGTGGAACCAGCTCTTAAAGATTATTCTGTCATTATATTGGGATCTCAATACACTGTACTAATATTAGCAACCTCCTCATCTTTTGCTCCCATGTGTCTCGTTCGTTCGTTCGGTGAGTTGCTCAAATCGAGGAGGCGAACATATCAACGTTATTTCAGCTGCATAATTTTGTAATTGAATCCTGCTTTGAAGTTGACCGACGAAGGCTCATTCAAGCTTCTGAAGGATCAGCTGGACTGACTTCCTCTGTGGTGCGTTACAAACGATATAACCGATGCATCAGGATAAAACTAGGAGGTTATGTTCGATCATCAATACACTGACCTCAGCCTGTGTTCATTTAGTTAAAGGTCAGATGATAAATGTAGCAGCTCGATGCATTCGGGATGACTAGCAACTTGTATGCGCCAGCTGCGCTTATCTTCGACAACTCGGTGAGTCCTCCGACCCAGATGACTTTGGGCTAAAGTACGTCGATGGTGCCGTACTCCTCCAGCCAGTGCGAACATCGGCTGGCTTTTGTGTTATTTTTGCTATTTTTCAATGTTAGTATCCTTGAAAATCATTTAATAATAATAAAAACATCCTCATGCTCAGTATTCTCGGTGTACTGCGAGAGAGCCTTCTACTCTCCATCATAGTCACGTCGGATCAATTGTTGACACGGTCATAGTTCTTTGGAGACGCACTCTCTCGAGTTGGAGGAGACACGCAATCCTCCAAAAGTGGAATAACTAGCGGCGTATGGCGCAGTCCGGAAAGGAGGACAACACGCAGGAGGCGTACTTTAAATAAACTGAGGAGAATGTCTTTGTTTACGCGTTGTTTACGCGTGTGGTCGAAATCACCACGTGTGTCAGTTACCAAATATAGCAACGGAATTTTCCAAAAAAATTCACCTCCCTCCTTCTCACAACCACTATGTTCGCCAACACCTTCCGGACACAAGCAAGGCTCGCATTGACCTCATGTAGAGCCCGCGTCTCTGCAGTCACTGCTACCTACTCTGTGGCCCGAGTCACTGCTCTCCCGACGTTGTCCACGTCCACGTCGCGCCTAATTTCTACTTCGAGACCGGTGTGGGACTACGGCGTCGGTGACAGGCAGTCTGGCCAGGCAACCCAGCCTCAAAAGTCTCTGTTTGTTGGCAACTTGCCCTTCAGCGTTGAAGAGGCTGAACTCAGGGAAAAATTCGAGCCGTTTGGTGAGATTGAGGCTGTGAGAATTTGTGCGTTCGCTTCTACTTTGATTCTCCACAAGACGTACGATGCTCACAGGGATGTCATATTAGCATACAGGCCGGATGGCACAGCCCGTGGCTTTGCCCATGTGGAATTTGCCAATGAGGCGGATGCCGCTGCAGCAGTCAAGTCTATAACCGAGGAGCCTGTCTACCTCCTCGACCGTGACCTCCGGGTAGACTTTGCGCAGCGAAGAGCCAAGGCTCCGGACGCGAGGGAGCCAACTCACAGCCTCTACTTCCACGGTTTCCGGGGCGACCAGGAGGCCCTCCGCCAGGCCACGCGGTCTTTCGAGAGCAGCATTATCAATGTCTTCTTTAGTGCGTTTCTAACTACCTTGCCCCCTTGATATGTGCTTACATTCATTGGTTTACGCAGTCAAGGACCGCGAGACCGGACTGGAAACTGGCTCTGGATTCATTCACTTCATGAGTGTCGAGCGCGCGACAGAGGCTCTGAACGAGCTGAATGGTCTTGCACTTGATGGGGATGAGACCCTTTTGCTTCGATATGCCTACCCCAGGAGAGAAGGAGGCGAGGGGGGCAGAGGCGGACGTGATAATGGTGACAGGCGTGGAGGAGGAGGGGGAGGACGTGGCGGTTACGGCGGTGGGCGCGGAGGCGGTGGTTACGGTGGCGGGCGCGGAGGAGGTGGCGGTGGTTACGGCGGCGGGCGCGGAGGTGGCGGTGGTTACGGCGGTGGGCGTGGTGGCGGCGGAGGTGGTGGTTACGGCGGTGGTTATGATAGAGGCGCAGGCGAGAACAGTGGCCGTTGGTGATCTTTAGCGTGACTTATTCCCCTTACGATAAAAGCTTTCGTGTATACATTACCGACGCAACTCCCATGAAGTTGTTATAATACTCAAACACACCTCAGCTTCAGCACTTCAGACAAAAATATTTTGTGAGGCCTTAGAAACCGATACGCTGCTATTGGTGGTAGTAATTATTACTGCAATGTGCGCCACCCTTTCATGACCCTTGTGAGATTTATCGTCTTAGTACATATGATTCTGAACTGCATTGTTGCCTTCAGTCGAAAGATATGAGTAAAGCGAGGGTTTGGGCGCGAAACGAGTGGGAGAAGGAAAGTTCGAAGGAAAATTGGTTCAAGCAGAATCACAACGTATTCCTCCACATGTTACGGTCTTGCTAGAAGTTACCGTTGAACTGGGGCCAAAGACCGTGATCAGAAGGAGCACGACAATGCTCGGAAGATAGAAGATTGATACCTGAGGATAATTGAATATCTCTTTTGAATCGACAACCTGGTCATCCTGGGTGTCAAAATCTGGTGCGTCAGAACACTCATTGCACCGCAGCAAAGGTTAGAAACCAGCGCGTGTGGCGTCAAAACCGTTCAGTTTACCACCATTGGCATTGGTGTAAAAGTACGCCACTCAAGTCGTTCGCATGAGTGAGGCTCTTCGTACCGCCGCTGGAATTCAAGGAACCCTGCGTCCTGCCGTTGATGAAGAGACTTGATCCTCTTAGGACAGTCGTTGATTACCTCAAATTTGCGGGACCCTTCGGCGGGATTGGCAAAAGCAACACTGCAGCACAGACGTTTTCATAGCTGGGTGAAAATAACATGATCTCACAGTCGAAGCAAAACTGGTTAATTGGTCACTGTCCATACCAACAATTGTAGGAGCAATATACTGAATAATTTAATGATTTGAATGAAGCTTCCGGAGCTACCACAAGATAATTGCCTCCATTGGGATCAGAATATCGCCAGGACTATTCAGGGCCCACCAAGGCATGTAGAAATTGAATATCGGATGAACATTATGTCGCTTAATCGTTGAGGGCGGCTAGATAGCTCTATATGAACAAGTATCAGCGGTTTAACTGGACAAAGGAGTGAAGAAATACGAACCTCCCGCTCTTCGAGAAATTCCAGATATGTCAATGCGACAGCAATCCAAAAGCTTGTTTCGACGCCCAACAGCTGTTCCTCCGTTCTCTCAATCTCTATCAGCCCGGTGAGCGAGCGGACAGTCAGAAGGGGAGTACGGTCGTGGAACACGAGGACCGGTGGAGGGAGCGGTGCGGGGGCCGAAAGGTTTGACGCCTGCATCGGAGAGACCTGGGAAGGTGTACTGGTATATGAGGGCGGCGGGGAAAGCGGGGCGGAAGCTGCTATACGAGAAAGGGTGAACGAATTGGAGTGGGACGGCCGATGGTTCTTGAGCACGCTCAATGCACGCGCGAAGATTGAATTCGACGTAGGTTGTGCAACCTGTGTCGAGTGTGGGATGAGAATGAACTGCGTAACTTGCGAGGCCGGCTTTCCCAGTTTGCGAGGCCGGTCGTTAGGGATCTGTTCTAGTTTGGCCTGCACAGACTTTGGCGAAGGGGGCTGGACGATGAGTGCGGGAGGTGTAGGTGGGTAGGAGTGGTTACTGGATATGCTCGGACGACCATGAGATGTGAGATCTGGCTCTGCACCCGGGGATATGTTGGTCCGCGAACTGAATGAAAGGGCTGCATCCGCGTATTGTGGAGACGATCTCGGGACAGGTAATAATGGTATGAATACACCAGGCGCAAATCGGGGTGAACGAATGCGAATGTACCACCCCCGTTTGGGACGGTGGATCGTCCAACACAGGGTGCTGGTGGGACTGTGCTGTACGCATATTTAACGCCGATACAGGTGTGAGAACGCGTAACTCACCACGACATGCTCGATGATTTCTTCATCACTGAGAAAGCGTTCCTTGAATCAGCGTCAAGCTGATTGTCTGCGGGAGACTTCGTCACTGCCTGACCTTGTACCAGATCACAGTTTCCGAGTTCTCCTCAGATACATTAATCCTCATGTCCGAAATAACATCCGAGCTATGGCCGCGCAGATGAATATAGCATTGGATTGATGAATCGATTCCAACTACTTGCCTCTGGACGTTGAATCGTAACAAGCTCGACCCCGGAGCTCGGGTTGGAGGATTTTCATTGATGGGCTCCATTGAGAGTTACAGTAAATTGCGATGAAGATTGGACCAGCGCCGAGGGAGATGTGCCACGTGGGAAGGTTTGATTTGCAAGCTGTTAGCAATCAGCTCGCGTCAAAATTCGACGAGCGAGAGGCGAATTTCATGCCGCCCAGTCCGGCATACAACTGGTTCTGCGTATTATGCACGACAGCTAACATTCTCTCTCATGCTGCACGCCACCGAGCCTCTCAGATCGCGCCACAGACTGCTGTATGTCTCCAACACCGAAGGGAAACAGTAGAACCCAAACCTTTCAAGCCACCTCGGGCCAAGGCACCCACAATAGACCCCAGTCATACAACATCCTCGCGCCAATTCATAAAAGAACGTGTGGCGCCCACGCCCGTCAAGTCAGACTCTCCAGCACAATACCCAGTCATCCCGAACCGTTCTGCTGAACTGGACTTCACCGCCAATGCTGAACCTATCATAGGAACATTATCCAATGAGCCAGAGTCGGACATAAGTTTGTCACCCTCTTTAGATGTCTCTTCAGAAGGTACTCCTGCAACTGAACTTTCAAAAAAGGTATTTAACTCGTCAATACCACCTAAGATGACATGTGAATTTTTCGCCATTCACTGAAATACTTTCATTTTATCCGCAGCCACCACAAGAGTTTATCGCTCCGACTCGGAACCTACAGTCATCCAAAGTCCCCTCTTCGCGTATTGGCAGGTTATTCCACTACGGAGGTATATCAAATTCATTCGCCACGAGTTCGAAATTCTCTAATTCCTTATCAGGCCTCGCCGCATCTCTCAGTTATGGCGCAGCCTCAGAAATCATCCGTCGTACAGGCGATGGGTCCAGCAAGACCCAGTCGTCTGTGTTCATGACGGAGGCAAACATCAAACGACTTGTCTCCAAACTTTCCCAGATGCGCGGTGCAGCACTGAAACTTGGACAGTTCCTAAGTATCCAAGGTTAGCTTAACTTCTTCAGGTAGAACTATACTAAAAGTAATAAACAATGAACAGATACCCAGGTCCTACCAGCCGAAATCGACCAAATATTCCGCCGGGTGCAAGACAGTGCCCATTACATGCCCGACTGGCAAATGGAGGTTCGTCTGTTCCCTTTCATTTAATTGACCCTCTCCTGATTTGTCTTCAGCAAGTTATGACGTCCTCCCTGGGGCCCGACTGGGCCAAATCCTTCCAGTCGTTCGAGCGACTTCCATTCGCGGCAGCCTCAATCGGTCAAGTCCACGGCGCCGTTCTCGCTGCCTCTGCATCTCCTACGGGGCGCCCCGAGGCCGTCGCAGTAAAGATCCAGTTCCCCAATATCGTGAATTCGATCGACAGCGATCTTAGCTACATTAAGGTCCTCTTGACCGCAGGTCGGCTACTTCCTAAAGGGCTTTTTCTCGACCGCAGCGTAAAAGTACGTTATAGCACGTTGAGGAAGTATTTTTCTTGTCCGTTGACAGTCTTTATAGGTACTAAAGGAGGAACTCGCGGATGAGTGCAATTATATCCGTGAGGCGTCATTCTTGACGGCGTTTGGCTCTCCTTCACACCTTGGAGGGGACAACCGTTTTAAAGTACCTTGGGTGTGGGAAGGCAGCACCGAATCCGTGTTGGTGATGGAGCGGCTACATGGGACGAGCGTCGGGGATGCTGATATCAGTGGTCTGAGTAATCAGGACCGAGACGATGTCAGCTTCACCTTTCTTCACAAATGTATACGACTTACCAACGTTCTTCGATACAGATCGCTGCATGGGTATTGGAGCTATGTCTCAAAGAGCTTTTCGAGTTCAGAACGATGCAGACTGATCCGAATTGGTCAAATTTCCTTTGGAATGCAAAGACGCGACAGGTTGAGCTGGTCGACTTTGGCGCTACAAGAGAGTACTCGAAGGACTTCATGGATTCCTGGCTTAGGCTCCTGCAAGCTGCTGCGTCTGAAGACCGGGACGCGTGTGTCGAGTGGAGTCTGAAGCTCGGATACTTGACCGGTGAAGAGAATCAGGTAATCTCCTCAAATAACTAAAGAGTCTTGTACTCCATATTGAAGGCAGGGCATATTTTTTAGGTCATGCTGGACGCACACGTCAATTCTATGATCCTCCTAGCTATGCCTTTCAAGTCGACGACTGCACAACCGTTCTCTTTTGGGCAGGGCTCCGCTTGGGCTGATATCACTGCGGAGATCCGCGCTCAAATTCCTGTCATGCTCATGCACCGGCTTACCCCACCGCCGCGAGAGACTTACAGCCTCAATCGGTAAGCGCATCTATAGCATTGACGCTCCGATGGATCTCTGACGCGACTCTGCACAGGAAACTGAGTGGTACATTCCTGCTCGCGTCGCGCCTTGGTGCCACCATGGATACCAAAGCCATCTGGGACCGTGTTGTGTCCAATTACCAATTTGGCTCTTAGAATCCGGATTACCGTCCGTTCATAGAAATAATGCAATCCCAACTCTCACATACAGTATGAATTAGGATTACAATGGTGGCTGGCGTTGAACCCAGCGTGAGGGCGCTATGTGTTACAACCTCTATCCCTCGACGTAGCGTCTAGCGTGTAACTGATGAGAGTCATGGTTCCATGTCGTGTCGTGTATGTAGAGCGGAGCGTCTATTTCTGCTTTTTGGAGCCCTTGGCGCGTTCTTCTTCACGTTTTGTGTATATCATGTCAGTGAAGGGGCTGGAAGGTCATGTGAGTAAACAGTTGACCAAAATTTGTGAATAGATCGATACCCTTCAAAACGAAGCGCGATGACATAGACAATGTAGACGTAGAACGAGATCAGAAGACCCGCGGGGCGTTCGTACCTACAGTGGAAAGTTAGACCATCATGTTTAAAACGATAGAAACGCTCCTACCAGAGCGCGCCGGCCACGAAACACATGGTGCTCCCGACATACATGGGATCGCGGAGGGTATTAAAAGGGAAACTGTCCACATTCACAGAGCGTCAGCCGCTGGTTGTGTGGACATTAGACACGTACATACCCTTCGACGCGGTGGTCCATGAGGATGCCAAAGTAATCTCCAAGGAACGTGCCAGTTACCCCCAAAGCCCAAGTGGACGTGACAACAAACGTCTGCCCTATAATAAAGAGAGCGGCCGGCACGAGTGTGTCGTAGGGTGCGGGAAGGATGGCCTTTCGAGGTTGCTCCTCCAGCGCGCGATGGTACCTGACGAAAATCACAATCAAGTCAGTCAAGTTCAAAAATAGATAGATAGAAAGGTAAAACGCACAAAGAATCACGGAGGATGCCAAAGGAGAAAATCATGACCGCGAGGAAGTAGCATCCAGCGCGGGTGCTGCCTCCAAAAAGACGCGTGATGGTCTTGTTCCTGTACTCTGCAGAACCTTGTGAGCTCGACCGAGTAAAACGGTTTCAAAGTGACATACCATTCCGAGCCACGATGTTCCAGGCGGTCGGGTTGAAGGCGATGGAAAGCACGGAAAGGGTTAGTGAGGACTTGGAAAAGTCCACTAGGGAGTAGAGCTCAGGAATGGAGAAGGCCATCGTGTGCGCCGTGAGGGGTCGTAAATCGTCGAGGTCGACTCGTTAAAGATGTAAAATAAAAGGTCCGTTGACGTGTATCAAATTTTTTGAAATAGCGATCACGTAAGCTATGAAAAGGACCCCACCAAGATCGATACACTTCCTTTCAACATGGATAGGGCATTAATAGCCCCAGTATGTTTTCCAATCATTATTTACTGGTCTCGCTGTAGGGCTTGAGAAAGTAGCCAACTTCATGCGTCTGACGAAGGTAGGTAGTGTACGCAACTGGATGAGACCAAGTCGGCGGCGTGTCTATCCTCATCTAGATCAGACCAACCCTCAAAAGGCGACCAAATAAACGGTTCTTGGGATCGGACCAGATGTGTCCACAGCGGGAGTGTAGCATAAATTTTGGCCACCTCTATCATACAACACCTGGAAAAACAGCGACTCATGCAAAACAGGAAAACCTATTTGCCTGCCAACAATGCAACCAACCGCACGTGTATAGACAAGCGTCCGAATCCTTCCAGTGTGTACCAGGTCAAAGCCTCTTGAGAGCCTTCTTCCTTTTCTCCGCGCCCGTGGCGGCCCCACTTGTGGCAGCCCTCTTCACGGCCTTGGGCCCAGTGACAGTGGGTGCGGCAGCCATACCCATGCTCACAGGACCGACTTTTCCTCCTACGTTGGCGTCTGCGGTCCCTAAAGGTGATGGCGACGCGTGTCGTTCCTTGATTGGCGACACCACGCCCTCTTTGTCAGAAGGTGGCAGTTTAGTAGGTGGCATGGGTGATGCTGATTTTCGGGTAACGATAGGGAGGGTGAATGTTGATGATGACGAAGTGGATGGAGTGGATGTCAGTGTGGGCGGTATGGGTGCCTGACTTTTGGCGGGTGCAGAGGAAGAGGCTTCATGATTCGAAGATGATGATGCAGAGGGTGTATCGAACTCGATGGGCCGTGTTCGTGGTGTGGCATGGACGCCAGTGATAAGCTTCGCTCGGTCACAGTAGCTTGCGTAATTTTCCAGCAACAGCTTCCCCGCTTCCTCGTCCAATGCAGATTCGGGGTTAGGGTAGATGAGGAGGCATTTCACGGTCACTAAGATATGTTCAATGCCGTACGTTGACTTCCAGTCTTTCTTGAGAGTATTGACACAGATTTCACCAACGTTGGAGACGTTAGGGTGGAAGATTTTGGTTGCAAACCAGCCTGCGGGACTAACATCAGTCGAGCCGCCAAACGTGAATCAGAAAGTGAACTTGCATTTCGGTGGCGCGGCAGGGAACTCTTCTGTAAATTTGAATTTGACCCTGAAGTATCCTCCGGCGTATGGTGTACCCTCTGCCACAGATAAATTAAGGTTGGTCAGCCATCGTACTGATTTAGTTCAAGTGGGACGCGTCAAGACGCGACGTCCTGCTCGGCAGACTTACCAGGCCCTTCGATGATGCCTGTAACATCCAGCATGTCTTCCTCATTCGTCTGAATGCGAATGCCTTCGGGTGGGCTCTTCCTGAGTTCAGTCAGTTCGCGCATTATACGGCGCATGGCTGCAGCTGGGAGAGTCTGGGAAAAGGGGGCATAGTTAGGATCAGTATACGTATACAGAGTATAAAGACATACCATAGTTTATATTGCGGTTTGTCGAGTGATGTGCAGGCAACAGTAGCTGTTGAGACAAAGTTGAATTCGAACTGTCAGTGTCACGGTTAGAATGCCGCCGAACATGACGGAGTTTAAATACTGTCATCACGTGATGCAGAACCTTTTTTTCATTGTTCTCCTGGAGGCGAGCCGGATGCTTTCCTCAGGCTTTCCTTGTCTTCACGCGTCCATGTCAACCTCAATCAGCAAATGGGACCCTTTGTTCGTTTGACACGTTTTTCGCGTGAAATCTTGCCTTGCTTCAAAGGCTAAAGGTCGAGGCGTTGAACGGGGAACGAATTCAGATCGATGAAGATCGTTAGGTTCAACTCGGCGGATATCCTGCCCACACATTGGTATTAAGGAACACATTTTAGATTTTATCGTCCAGGTCAGGTGCATGGGGGTTCCAAGGTAGTCACTATTTCCTGCCCTTTCCGAAGACCTAACCCTAATCCAAGGCTCCATTTTAAACGCGCCGAATGACGCCCGGCGATTACGGCTCCTATAAGGTGTTTACTTTATCAGTCACTGGGTATCGTCAATCTGTCCAGAGCGAGATCTCCGAGGACTTGCTGCTGGGAACGGTGTCGAGGAGCCGAATCAGCACCTTCATGAAATTGCGGAATTTCTCCTGGAATTAATGACCTTGGAATTTCACAGAATATAACCATACTAACTCCTCGAGGCAAGATGAAGGCTGCAGCTTGGCCTGCGGTCGATGGCTTCGCACTTGAGCGCACGATGCGGGCGCCGCCCTCATAAAGACTGAAAGATGCTCATCTACGGCTTCGGGCTTCGAACGCGTACTCCCCTCCTTTTGACTACACTAGACTATCTGCCGACGCAACACGCATTCAAACTAAGGGTTTCGACCTTCGGGACATATAGCTTACAAGGCGCCTGGCGTTACATCATCGAAATCTCCTATTTACAACGAGAGAATCTTCCCGGGCCAAAATGCTGGTCCTCCTTGATTTAGCTTGTACCATGGCTCATCATGCGCCAAAACAACTCTGACGCGCGGAATCTGGCATAGCTTCCTAATGCGAAGGTTATGCTGCTCCGCCGCCTCCTTATCCGCGTGGGCACACCTGGAAAAGCCTGTGCCCTCGTGAACGGCAATGTCTCCTTTCCCGGTGATCAGGTCCCAGTGGTGTGCACTGTCGCCTGCAAGATATATCCAACCACCGTCTCCAGACGTGCGTGCGAGGACGTTGATGTGACCGGGAAGGTGCCCGGGCGCATTGACGATGTACAGGCTGCCGTCGCCGTGGAAGTCGAGGGCGCGGGGGAACGGACCTAATGGCTGCCAGTCGACCGGCGAAATGTACTCGGTGCGGTCAAGGGGTAGGAGATGGTTCAGAGCTATGACATCCGTGCTAGGGATTTGTTTGGAGCCATCACCAACGAGGAAGGTGCTGTCTGGAAACAGCGCCGGGTCACCGATATGGTCGAAGTGGACGTGGGAGAGACAGACGGTGGAAATTTCGAAAGGCGATATGCCGCCCTTGGCCAGAGACTCGACAACGTCCTGTGGGATGTCCACGTGGAACGGCTCTTTGACAAGTTCAACGGTACGTGGTGGGAGGTTCTTCCAGTCTTTGCGAATCCCAAGGTCGAACACGAACTTGGTGTGTTTGGTAGAGTGTTGCAGGAGGAAAGCCAGGGAGGGCGAGTTGCTGACAGCGTCTGGAGTGGCGCTTGTTGTGAAATGGGCTAAAACTAGCCTTATCATCCCTGCCTCTAGTGCTGATACATCGCAGTATGCCTGGTTCGCGCTCGGTGGAGGAAGCGACATATTGAAACTGTCAAGATGGACATGTCAGAGCGAGAACGACGTACGATACTCCGTTGCGCACCTTTACTGTCGAGGGTCAGATACAATGGAAGGTTACGTCCCAGGATAACGTCATATATATATGGTCCCCACTCAGGGAGGGGTTGATAATTCATCATGGGAGCATATTTGGACATCAGACGTCCGTTCACTCCGGCCCTTCGATGACATTATGAGAATTTGAGGTGGTCAGGTGTCGAAACCACCGTTCATCATGGCTCCAAAAATGTCTGCGAATCGCAAGTTCTCTTCCAGAAAGGGTATGCGATGCCAAACGAAAACGTTTGCTATAGTACTTACCATGAGTCGATTCTGATCCGAAGGATGTACAAGGGAAATACGATGATCAGCGTGGGTGTAGATTCAAGGATCTGAAGTGAGAATCTGCAACCTGCAAAGACCAACTCGCGAACATGGCGGATCGCGTGGTGTGGCGGTAAATCGCGCAGTGGTGCCGCGCGCGCCGTTCAGTGGGGGCACGTGAGAGACCCGGATCTCCGAAACTGACAGGCTCAAGGACGGCTGGCCACTGCTTGAGCTCACTTTCTGTCTATTCTAGTCGCCATCATCCACGACTGCAATGGATCTCGACTTGGCAAATGTTCACGTCCTTGTCACCGGTACGTACTGGGTTGACTACGTGATAGACTCGGCGTTCTCATTGCGAACTCTTCTCAGGGGCAAGCGGGGGCATCGGGCTTGAAACTGTGGATGTCTTCTTGCGTAAATTATAGCATTCATTCAACCTATCTAATCTCACTCAAATTATAGAGCAGGGAGCGAAGGTCACTGCTCATTACAACTCAAATAAGAGTACATTGCAACCCTTGATCGCGCGCTACGGCGCAGATAGAGTGCAGGCTCTCCAGGCCAACCTGACCCTCGAAGACGATGTGCACCGACTATTCTCCGAGGCCTCCGTATCGTTTGGAACCGTCCAAATCATCATCGTCAACCATGGTGTTTGGCCCACTGAGAATCAGCCTGTAGTCCAGATGTCGCTCGATCAATGGAAGTCAACATTAGACATCAACCTGACATCGTCGTTCCTCGTCTCTAGGGAGTTTCTGAAGGGTTTACAGGGTGCCTCGGAGATCATTAAGGCGTATGCGTCAATCCTTTTTATCGGAAGCAGCTCTGGCAGATTTGGTAAGGACTTGCGCCACCCGTGGATTTCGAAAGCCAGCATCTGATTGATAACACTATAGGTGAGGTGGGCCACGCTGATTATTCGGCTTCCAAGAGCGGTATGTTTTAATAACGTCAAGACGCCACATTATTTAAATGAAATTGCAGCGATGATGTACGGCTTCACCCTGACACTCAAGAATGAAATTGTCAAGATAGCACCCAGAGGCCGTGTCAATTGCATCGCGCCTGGTTGGGTGAAGACGGTGATTTGCTTTCAGTTCATCTTCGAGCAATGACTTCACAAATATTCTGTAGCCCATGGCTGAAGAGGCATTGAAAGATCCAGATGTGGTATATCGCGCAATGGCAACGTATGGGCAAATATTTCGATAGCTTGGTCCAAGCGCTAGCTGACTTTAAACACAAAACAGGACACCTATGAAGAAAGTTGGCTTGACGAGTGACATCGCGAGTCAAGTTGTCATCCTTTCTTCACCTCGTGTATCTGGGCATATATCAGGCGAGGTCATCATGATCACCGGTGGAATGGAAGGTAATTTTCTTGAACAGGATTGCATTCCACGGACCTCCGTTCTGATGATGTTGTACAAGGTCGTCTGCTTAACCTTCCTCAAGACATATAACAAGTCAGACTCTGTGCCAAATCCCTAAGTAGGAATAACCCCATGTAACCTGAAGTCCCTTGAACTGGCGCCGATTGCAATGCCTATGGTTCCCTCCGGCTTACGCCATCCTTGGTCGACAACATCCCAGATCGACAGTGAATGGCGCGAAAGATTGATCACTACGCTTTTGGTCTGTCCAGGTTTCAAGTGGACATCAGAAAAGCCTTTCAGAATAGAAGGTGGTTCATCGGCTGAGGACGGCATTTGAACGTAGAGTTGCGGAATCTATGAACATCTCGGGATTCAAACACCACTTCCCAATTCAGAGGGACCACATACCTCTCCTCCAGCGACTGGACCTGTATTCTTCACGTCGAAGGTAACTTTATACGCCGGGCGGTGGAGCCTTGCGTATATACGATCAAATGTGACCCCCGTGCGGTTTGCAACTAAACGTACCAGAGTGCAGTGGACGACCCGATACCCATCGGGTTGGACTTTCCCGCAGTCCAGTTTTCCTCAAGCTCTCGTTCGTTCGAGTGTACGGCGATGGCCTTCGAGATATGGAGGTTGCTGTATGTAAACTGCGTGTAACTCAGACCGAAGCCAAATTCGAATCGAGGCGCAACGTTGCGCTGGTCAGGTCAGCATCAAAATGACAACAGGTGTTGGCTGCACGTACAGCATCGAATGCTCGATAACCTATGAGCAATCTACGTGCATTCGTTAGCCTTTGGTCGCTTTGGGATCTACATTGACGTACCCCTCTGTATATGGAACCTGTAATGCAACGCTCGGTGTTCCACCTAGGATAACCTGGGCTGGATAATCCTCAGTGCGCTTTGCGATGGTGTAGGGAAGCCTGCCAGATGGGTTCCAGTCTCCGTATAGAACGTCGGTGATTGAATTTCCAGCTTCTTGTCCTGGTGCACCTGCCCATAATACCTATCCAATCGCAGTAAGTCGCAACGTGGGTTTACCACGGAGTGTGTGGTGCTTACCGCAGTGACATTCGGGTGGTCGATCCAGGGCTCGACAATCAGCTGTCCGACACTGTGCACTACGACAATGGTGTTGTCATTCTGCGCGGCGACTGAAAGAATCAGGTCGTCTCCGCCGTGCCAAGCTGTCAAATTGGTCCTATCCGAAAAGTCATCAGAATGAATTCGGTTTTTGCTTACAAAATACAAACCGATCGGTTCCTTCTCTGGAATCTGAGTTGACGAACACGATGGCCGCGGATCTTCCAATTGCCATGTCTCCCGCCCTTTTAAGATTGAAGTCATCGAAGATCCACGACACGGATGTGCGGTCTCTTCGCGCGCGTGCTTGAAGCGCTTCGTAGGGCTAATTCAAGCTATATCAGATGACCTCGGAGTTGAATGTCACGACCAACTCACTGAAATCAAGTAAGTAAAATCTGCTGTTCTAATAAGATAAAATAAAATTTCGATCAAGACTTGGAGTGACTGAAATAAAGAAAACGAAACATACCCACTCCCGCCACCCATCGCCAAGACGCCATCGTTGTCATTCTGGTTTCGGAATGCGTTGGGGCCAGCAACACGGGCAGGTCCAGCGTCACTCCCAGCCATAAAGATGCTTCTCGGACGTTTCAGAGGAAGAGCGCCCCCCACGTTTTTCAGCAACACGGTGCTCGCCGCTCCTATCTCACGGACGAGCTTATAATGATCGTCTTGAACGTCGATGTGCTCGTTAGTCGCTTCATCACCAGGTTGGTTGGCGTTGAAATTGACCGCCGGGAACGATGGGGAATTTTGGTTCAACAAGTACCAACCAGCCAAGATACGTGTCTGTGAAAACACCCTTTGCATAAGTGAAATCAGTCAAGTATCTTCTACAACTTACAGCCATGTCAGTGACCCGATCCTGTGAGATTGTATGATTTTGCACGTATGCAGTGAGATTGCCACCGAAATATGATCCTGGACCTCTTCCGACGTTTCCTGGCATAGTCATCTGCAGAACAACGAAACAAATATTGTTTAGAATGGCGCAGAGACGCATGTCGAAAACTGCAACCTACATCGAGTCCCGCAACGGCAGAGAGAGTGGAATGTGTGCTGGTAATTTCATCAGACCGACAGACTGCGCATAATGGTGATACAAGCCATACCCTCCCCAGTCAGACATAACGTCTTCGGATATATGATCCCATAGTAAGCTTCACTACCGCTGATATCTAGAGAGTGCTTACATCCTTGGAATCCGAACTCCCGCTTCAGTATGTCATTGAGGGTCTTGTCATTTTCACATGCATAGGTGTTGTTGATTCGGTCTTGATAGAAAAGTCAGCTTGCAGTCCACCGTAAGCTGCTTTTTACGCACTGTAACTGCACATGACGCTGGTTGCGCCAGCCATGACGCTCCTTAAGAAAGGTTGCGCGTATATTTCATGCTGAGTCCTGTCATCTACGTTCGAAGACGAGGATGTTCGCAGATGTTCCTGTTCGCTGTAGCGTAGCGGAGAGTTAGGGTGAGCTCAGATTAAGTTAGGACTCAGTTACTTGTCTATGAAATGCTTGGCGCACGCCTGTACGCCGCCTTGCTGCATACCAAGAATGGTCTCATAGGACGCTAATAATCCATCATCAGCCCGACGCAGATACCATAAATTATTGGTCGTACCTTCGCCAGCCAGGAAAGGGTCTTCACCAAAGCCCTCGAAATTTCGTCCGCCTTCAGCGACTCGTGCCAAATTCATCATAGGTCCAAGAGCAACATTGACTCCTTTCCCAACGTGCTCAAGGCCCATGTAGAGGCCACGAAGGCGAATGAGTGATCGATTGAAGCTACGAAGTTTAGATTAGAAATTTGCCATTGGTTACAGAGAGTTCGTCACATACGTTGCAGCGGTGTTTATACCAGTGGGGAACGCGGTAACAAAGTCCGCGAGACGTACACCAAGCGGAGAGTCCTGCAAACATGTACGTTAGATTAATGCCTAACAGAAAGATATATCACAAGTTACCTCCAAACATAGTCCAGGCCATCCACGACCCGTGGACGGTTCAATGGATGGAATATTGCCCTGAAACACGATTAAATCGAGAGATATGTAGGCAATGGATCAAGGCTTACGACGCAGCGGCCTGAAAAGCCAGTCGATTCCACGCCCGTCGTCACACTTACGAGCTCGTCCAGGCTAAATCCCGAGATCTTCAGGCATAATCAATCAAAGAGGCCCACAACCTAGCAGTCATATTTAATGTTACCTTTGCCTTGGCTCTGGAATAGGCTACAGACCATGCAGGAGAGAAATCAGGAACAATCGAAGTGGAGTCCTTGCTTGATGGAGGATGTTTTGGGTCTGTTGCCGGGAAAACACCTGGAATAGGACCTTGCAAAGGTAAAGCCGAAGTAGAGAGGGAGCTTTGTACAGGAGATGATGGCGCTAGAGCTGAAGCTGAGGTACCGGATGACGAAACGTGCAGAAAAGATGACACGGCAGAAGCAAAGGATTCAGAGGTTGCCGCAGTCGTCAGAGGCGTCGAATCACCTGGAACCGATGCATGGATAGACGTGATCGGCGTGACGGAAGCAGGCGTAATCCCTCTAGCCAGGGGTAACAGCCCCAATACCACAAGTCCAGAAGGGCGATAGAACATAGCGGGAGGGTTGGCCTTATCCCAGCTGTCCTGCCAGCCGAGTAGATATACGAAGAACTTGGCTTGACACAGAAGAGCGGCATATCAAAAAGTTCCCCTACTGAGTGGTCAAAAGAAAGTGAACATGCGCCTTCGTCGTCTCATGATACAGCCAGTGTCGTGAAGTTTAGTGGACAAAGGCGGCAGCATTGCTTGTTTGCGTAATCTTTGCGAGTTCCTGTGGGTTCATCGTCTGCACGTTCTGCCTAAAGCCACACTGACGCCCTCGTGGAGTATACAGGTAGAACCACCAAAGAGCTTCTGTGGTATGCAAACAGCATCATTGGTGCTTTAAATCGTGGCTAGAGGTCAGATGAACAGGTGAGCCGGAAATTCTATCGTTTAAACCGTCGTTATATTTGGAATGCAGAATCATTGGAGGAGCGAGCGCTGACGCATGGAGAGAGTGTGGGTAAATGGGCGACCGTGCCACAAGGCGCTACTACAGTGTAGGGATGAGAGTCCAAGTTGAGCTTGTAATCTACGTGACGCTGTGGCCGGTCCGAAGAACGGAAGCCCGTTGGACTTATCGGGCCGTGGAGGGAACATCAGAAGCTCACATCAGGACATGGCGGGCACTCTACCATGCTGCGACTGGATGCCACTGAGCTATCGACTTCTGCGACCTGGTTGCTGTATGATGCTTTTCAGTGTGTCAATTGAAATCATCCGTTGAAGCCTTGTTAGGCTCCGTAGGAGATATAAGCTCACCCTTTAGCTAGAGGAGGTGCGTTTCGTGAAACAAATTGCGCTGTACCTTCACAAATATGCTTGCTTGTGTGCCGTTTACGTTGATGGTCAACTGCAAGCGCGCCGTCACACGCGGCAGGCATGTGACTTGCATGTGATCATCGGCAGTCTTAACCCTTCCCCACACCTTTCGTGCTTGTTTAGCCATGATACGCGTAGTTAGTCAGCACGCGCATAATTACGAACTCTATTGTGTAGGTGGGCGAGATTTTCAGAGGCCTTTCGGCATGAGAACCGGGGGGTCTGACCGACGAGGTTGAGAATAACCCCGAAGGTCAGCACAATAGAGAACGAAAATATGTCGTGAGAGGAGAGTAAATAGATGCAATAATAAGAGTATAAGGAGGAAAAGATTATGATAGGCGAGGGTGGGTGGGCGCGAATACAGAAAATTTAATAGTAAGGTAAGGGGAGCTCAGTGGAATGAGCTAGGCGAGTATGAATTGGGTACCGGAGAAGTACCAGAGGAGAGATTCGGTATAGTGGAGGTAGAAGGTTAAGAGGCGTGAGATCATGTGCTGTCACGCTACGAAACGAGCTCTCTTTCATCCCGTGCCTCCGTTCAGAGGGCTTTCATTTCGTGCTTGTTTAGCCATGATGCGCGTAGTTAGTCAGCACGCGCATAATTACGAACTCTATTGTGTAGGTGGGCGAGATTTTCAGAGGCCTTTCGGCATGAGAACCGGGGGGTCTGACCGACGAGGTTGAGAATAACCCAGGACCGAAAGGAGCCGTGAAGGCGCGTCGAAGTGAGCGAGACGACCCCCCGATGGAATCAAGCCGAAGGGCGCAGGGCCTTCCGTCTCGTTTCAAGAGGGAGCAGGAATTCGGCATGCAGAGGAGCTATGAGATCGAGAGAGCGCCAGTAGCGTAGGAAGGCATCCGATGACCATCTGCCCATGACTTTCACGATGTCAGGAGGTACTCCAGAGATGAGAAGGTGTGTGGTTCCGCCGATACGGAAGCAGTGACCTGTGATCCGGGGCAGTTTTCGGGCAGCGAAGATTTCGTTGCATCGAATCAGGAACTTTCGCTTGCAGAGCATGACCCGACGGCCGGAAGCGGAGCGGTACGAGCATAGGGGAGCATCTCGGGACTTGGGCATATTTACGGTGAGATGCAGAAGAAGGTGTTTTATAGGATCCGCGACGTGTTGTCGGGTTATGACCACATCCTCGCCTTTCGTCTGCGTCTTCGTGCTCGGTAAGTGCAGGCATCTGGAGCCTTTGGCGTTAGGTTCGCGAAGATCGGAGCGGAAAGGCAGGGGTGAGTTGACATTCGTCTCGGAGATGGGAAGAAGTTCCCCCAGCCGGAGCTGTCCCCAGAAGGAAGTGGTGGCGACGAAGGCGACACAAACGTCTAGGGGTGAGGAGAGGTCCAGTCCCTCGAGAAGTTTCGAGAGCATGTCCACGGTGACGGGGTTTCGTTTTGGTTTGAGGGAATCAGGAGGGCGAAGATCTTCGCAGCCTTTGATCGTGTAAGAAAGACGGCTGGCACCGTGCCATTCGAGACCATTGCTAATGTGCCATGCGCGGACTGCGGAGCATTTTGAGCGTATGGCTGCACCAGATAAGCGACCGATGTGGGACGCAGCGTAAGCACACAGCAGTTCCTCCGAAGCCGGAAGGCATGCAGAGATAGGTACCCGGTATCCGGCGCAGAATCGAAAGAAATCGTCCAAGGACCGTGAATACCCTAGAGAGGTAGAAGGCTTCCAGGCATGTGCGAGAGCTTTGTCCATTTGTTCTTGGAGCGCTGGGGGCGCGTGCCAATCAGGCGGAGCGTCGTGATTTTCGGGACGGGAATACGGACCCGTCCTCAGATTCAACTTTGTAACCCGGGGAGTACTGGAATGCCGAGGGGTTCGCATTTCGAAGGCTTTAGCTGTCCATTTAGCGGCCAGTGCGGCAGTTGTCATGTCGCAAGAACAGAAAGAACTGGTAACTGGCGAGAAGTGTGAATCTCGAAGGGTGGTCAGCCGCTGAGCGGCTTGGTAATTTTAGCCGCGGAAGGGGACGGCGAAAACGGAACCGGCAGGCTAACGACATTTCTTTGAAGATCGTCAATTAATAGGTACTCTGCACACGAGCGATGTAACAAAGCATAAAATGATATGTAGAGGGTAGCCGTAATGTAGGATGTGCACCTTCGGCGGGAGCTAAGGTGGCAGTTCGTGAAACGAGACGGAGGGAGATACTAGCTGTTTAAGGTAGTTCGGAAGTGCGGGTGGAAAAGGAAAGAGAAGTTTCCGATGAGGAAACCTGCCTCGCGAAGGGGCATCTGCCAAATTTTCTGCGGAAGGGATCCACGCCGTCGTTAGCCAAACACCGTGCTTTTGGAAATTCTCCACGATACGACGAAGGATTTCATTTTGCTGTGAGTTACGGGAAAGACCCGCAGCGAGTGCACCAACTACACCCGAGTTATCGGAGCGGATAACGAGATGGCAGTTGGACAGGCCGGAGGCAATGAGGGCACGAAGGGCGAGGTCCACGGCCACCATCTCAGCCCAGCCGATGTCGCGTTGGTCAGTCATCCATCCAGGTAGTAGCTTCCAGGCTAGCCATTTCCCTTTCAGGTGAAAACCTATGCCCCACGAGGATGAGGCGTCGACGTGAATGGTGAGATCGAGTGGCGCGGGAGGACGGACAATGTTCATGGAGCAAGCAGCGAATGCGAGAGTGGAGGTCCACCAAGAAATTTCGGCGAAGACGGCCGGCGTTACGCGATGCACCCAGGGCGGGGATGCGTTGGGAAAGAGGGACCGGAACTTGTAGAGGGCAGGAAGGTGCGAGCGACCATCAGGAATGACAAGACAAACATGATTAAGGGTGCCGATCAAGGATTCGGTCATGATGAGAGAGATGGGGGACCCTAGCGACCAAGGTTCAAGTTTTGTAAGATATTTTGTGCGCTTCGCGGAGGGAAGTCTGACTGTCTTTTCAGCAAGGGACCACTCAAAACCGATGTAGGTGAACGACGAGGAGAAAGGTTTAAATTTGGAGGGAGCCCACGGCCAGCCTAGGTCTGCAGCGATGGACCAGATAAGCGATTCATCGTAGCTAAAAACAGGCGTGCCGTCCGGACGGCGAGAACGCGGGTAGCGAAAGAAGACAAAGTCGTCCACCCATTTGATGACGGCTTCGATGCCTTTGTGTAAATAAATCCACACGATTGCATCCGCCACGAAGCCGAAGATCCCCGGAGCAGGGCAGATGCCAAAGTTGAGACGGCCGTCGAGATGGATGAGGCCTTCAACCAGGATAGCGGTAGCGGGGCGGTCAATCGGACGTGTAGGGAGGTTGCGAAACGCGGAGTCAACATCAAAGATGGCCGCTTCGCTACCCTCAGGGGCGTCGGCGACGAGAAGGTAACACGCGGAAAAGGTTCCCCAAGCGCATTGAAAATGCTTTGTATTAATGGCAGAGTTTACCGAGGGAATAAGAGGGTTGTCGCGAGGATAGGAGTGATCAAGTGTAATACGAAGTTTGCCAGGGGTACGCTCTATTACGTTCAGCGGGGCGGTACGGTAATGTCCGGAAAGGGAGGTAGCGAGGGAGGGTGGGTATCCGGGGGAGATGCGACCGAGTTGAATTTCCTCGGCGATTTTCTGTAGTACGAATGTGTGATGATCAGGGGACTTATAATGATTGGGAGGGGAGTAGGTATGATCAAGTGGAAAGAGTTCGAGACCGAGACTAAAACCATGAACGAGGCCTTTCGGAACCTCAGCAAACCGCGGAAGACCGCCGGTTTCCGCCAGAAGGGCGGTCCAGCGATGATGCCGTAGTGGCGTGGTGATAGGGAGGTGTAGCTCACGCAGTGCACTGTTGCGCACCGTGGATATTAGTACCGCAGAGCGAACAGGAATGGACATGTCCGCATTCGGATTTCGCGCAGGAGGAGGGTCCGTTCCACCCGTAACAGAAGAGTCGTCCGCCAGGGCCTTTCCAGCGTCCGTCGCTGTCCTTTGTGAGGAACTTTCCGGGACCAGGGCATCGGGAGAAGCGATGGTCGATGCTGCCGCAGCACATGCAACGGATGGTGCGATTGTCGCGTTCCGAGTTGTTACGAGGCTTCTGCCATCCGGAATCGGATTTGCGGAATGTGTTGGAGGAGGAGGAGGCGGCATTGGACCGGCTGTCGCGAAAAGGCTTCGTGGATGAAGTGGAGGCCGGCTGAGCAGCGGACAGAGAGTTTGTACCTTGCCACCCGCATTAAGGGCGATAGAGGCGTCGTCCTGATGGACAGGAGCAAACGATGCGGAACGACAGGCGTCGTTTGTAAGCGCGTCCAGCGGAATGTATTCTTGCCAGCCAGAGCGAAGAATGCGGACGACGCGGTCGGGGGTGACGATCTCATTGGCGTTTAATTCGGCCGTGAAGTCGTTAGGGTTTCCGTAGGCGTCTAGTGGGTCGCCACTGGAGAACGATGAGTCCACGCCATCGAGCTCGTGACTGGGAGAGGGAGGGGAGCGAGGCCGGCGAGAAGGCCTGCGCGAAGGGTTGGGCGAGGGGTAGGGCGCGTAGGACTGAAAATGGGTGGATCGGGAAGGTCGTTGTACCGACGAGGTACGACGGTGGCGAGACGAGGAGGGTTTGCACCACGCGGCGTGATTGTCAGCGTCGCATCGCTCGGAGGGGGGATGGGAGCTTCGCGAGTATCCGCGTTGGTGCGAGAGCCAGAACGAAGATGGATCAGAGCGTGAAGCCCAGGAAGAGGCATGAGGGTCGCGATGAGCGCGTAGGAGGTCATCACCGTACGCGCGGAGAAGCGCTGCGAGTTCATCGTCCGTAAAGGCCCGCTCATAGGGGGACGAGGCCCGAGAGGGTGAAGCGCCGGTAACGGAGGGAGAGGAGGGTGTAGGTACAGGATGACTGATGGAGGGGGTCGGAGGTTGTACTGTAGCGGAGAAGTGAACTGCAGGCCGGGAACGGCGATGGGAGGGAGCTTGGGCGGACAAGGGACGCGCGGAATCCATAATTTGATCGAGCTCGTCAGGTCCGAGATTTAGGTCCGTGGAGCGCGCGCGTGCTTTGCCTTTGTGGCGGGCGGGGGGAGGGGCCTGGATGGCTGAAGTGGGAGTAGTGGCCGATGTAGAGGCACGTGGGACGCTGGGAGGAAGGGAGGAGGTGTTCGCATGCGCGGCACTGGAAGAGACTGCAGAGGTCAGGGACGGAGGGTTGGGTTGGAGCATGGAAATGACAGTCTGTTTGGCGGCGTTGAATTCTGCAGCAGTGAAGGAGGGGAGGGAGGGAGGGGCAGGACCAGTAGGGATGTCGCCAGAAGAAGCGCCTGAAAAGGAAATGGGATGACCGGATTGGGAAGCCAGCGTCGAGGTGGAAGCACGATCACGTGAATGGGTCCCGGTGAAGGGAGGGGAAGGATCGACGGGATTTTGGGGAAACCCAAGGGAAGGATGTGAAACCTCAGGAGCGTCCCCTGTAGTGCCTTCAGGAGGAGGGGTCAGAGACGAGGAACGCGAGGGAGCGCCTTCAGAGGAATTTTCGTCAATACGTGCTAGCGCCGAAGGTTCTCCGTTAGGCGGGGACGGTGCACGCGAAGACGCTCGAGTAAGACGACGGGAGGAGCCTGGCATGGAGGTGGAGTTTTGGAAGACTGCGGAGTGTATGAAGGGGGGCGCGGTGGAGAACGCGAAGGCGCGAGGACGCGAGTCGCGCGAATACAGGGCGCGAATACAGAAAATTTAATAGTAAGGTAAGGGGAGCTCAGTGGAATGAGCTAGGCGAGTATGAATTGGGTACCGGAGAAGTACCAGAGGAGAGATTCGGTATAGTGGAGGTAGAAGGTTAAGAGGCGTGAGATCATGTGCTGTCACGCTACGAAACGAGCTCTCTTTCATCCCGTGCCTCCGTTCAGAGGGCTTTCATGTGCGCGACAGATACTGCTAACCTTACAGGAGTTTAGAATCGTCCGTTTAGTAGCTTTCCTAGTCCTTCCAAGCAAAAGAACCACCGACGGGACTCGAACCCGCAACCTCCGCCTCAAGTTTCCGAAAAGCTCCTAGGAAAGCGACACACTAACCATTGTGCTACGGTGGCATTAGTGGACACAGGGCACGACGGTTATCATAGCAAGGTATAATAGGAAGGAAAGGGAACTTGGAAGCAGCCGATGCGCCGGATTCTCATACAATGCTCTCACTATACAGTACATGAATTGGTCGCTTAGGTATAGCAGTGAGGGAGTGAGGTAGAGCAATGTGTCTTATAACGCGTCTGGAAACCATCTGCAGATTGGAATTGGCGGCGTGGCGCAAAATTCGCCCTCCCGATGGCCGGTTGAGATTTTCATTGAAATCAAGGTCCCAACTGCTTATGGCACCAAATCAGTATACGGAGGATAAAGGAAAACTGAGTGCTGGTTATGTAGAGCTATCACTCAAGAGGAAGAAGAAAAGTTTGGGCGTCTCTGAGGGTGAAGCACCCAAATGCGGCACCGACGATGGATTCACTGGAACCTCATGTTGGCATCCTGTGAGGTATAATTGATTTCAAAGATCTCTACGATCAGGAATGTCAATTTCTGAAAAGAAGCACGTAGTGTATACTAAGAGGCCATATGGGTCGGTCAACAGCGTGGCAGACTTTTCAACAGTTCGATTTCATTGAGCTGAGAACCACAACGTCCGTATCCGGATGGAGACCGAAGAACCGCTGTCCGGCACGTACGTTTACCGTATATCGTTGTGTGAGGCACGAGTCCCCTGGAACGCAGCTTCTATCTCTCAGCGACACCCATCAGGTGTTTTATAAAGGCCGCGCACACGGCGTCCATCCTATAAATTAAGGGAATTGAAATACATCATGGCGGAACCCCGTCGTTTGCTCGATCAACTCATCGACGTTGACACACCATTCAGCCGCTGATGCGGCTCCCAGACGGACTCCTGTGGATCGATTGGAGGTCGTCGACGGGGATCCGAGGGCGGCTGAATACTGGCCTGATTTGCCACGTCAACATCCACGTCCATCCGATAGCCCTGCTCAGGGGGAGAAGATAATGCGCGAGGGCTCCTTGAAGCTGATCCCTCCCCTCCGTTGTCGTCATCATCGTCGTCGACATTGCCCTCCCCATCACTCCCAGAATCAGCATTGACCCCATCGATTGACATGTCTGCCATCACCACGTCTGCCGAGTTTGGTGTATACTGGAGCGTAGATGATGTGCTCTCCATTATGGTGGACGAGGAAGACACTTGCGCTCGCTTGCCACCCGATTTTTCGAGTTTCCGCAGGACCTTGGCGATGTATTCCTTCGCGAACTTTTTGATTTTTACGATCTTTTCTTCCGAGAGTTTGTCCAGTTTCCCCTCCCTGTAGCTGGAAGACTTTTTCTCCTTGTCCGCAATGATCTGAGTCAGCTGTCAGGGATAGATTTAGTACACCCAAAAACGATCATAAGGTAAGAAAGCCGACCTCCTTCGCGTGCTTCTTGAACGTATCGTGGTCCATTGCCTTCGAGTGTTTCGACATACACTTGACCACCACGGCGCCCACAAGTTTGAGCAGTCTTTTCTCCTTGTTCGCCTCCTTCTCCTCCTCCGTCTGCACCTTCTTCGGGAGCTTGGATTTCTTTCGATGGCCCTTAGCTATCGCTGCTGCTTTGGCCTCTGCTTTCGCCAATAGGGCCGCCGCCTCTTCTGCTGCTGCTGCTGCCGCTGCCGCTTCCCTAGCCGCTTCGGCCTCCGTTGCTGCCTCAATGACCGCGCGGATCGACTCGCGCGAAAATTCGCGTTTTGGCCGAAAGAGAGAAGGTGGGGGTGGTGGAGGTTTCGGAGGGGGGTCCGCCATATCCCGGAAGTTGTTGGGCCTGAGCCGCGGAATAATAGATGCCTGCCAGCGCGAGGAATCCACAGATTCGTACTTCCAGCGTTTCTTGGGACGCAGACCGTCGTCCTCATTATCATTGTAAAGTTGCTCGCGCGGCGAAGGTTCATTGTCACTCTCCTCTCCGTCCTGTTCAAGATGAGCTTTAGTGGAGGCAACAGAAACGGTTGAGGTGTGTGTACCTTTTTCACGCGCTTTGGTATTCGATTGTACCACGGCAGTGTTTCCCAGTGTTCGACAAGCTATGACATTATTGCGTCAGAAGTGGTGTCGCGTAAAGGGACGTGAAAACTCACCGACTGCGCGAGGTCCTTGCTTGGGAGATGTTCCTGTTCTGCGAGCGCTTTCACGGACACAATAACACGCGAGTCCTCGACTTTGTTGCGGTTCATCAAGGGCCATGTCGACATGCATTCGAGAGCCTGTTTCCAGCGATGAGCGGTGATTCTAAGGCACCTTTATCAGCATACATACCAACTGAATGAGGTCGGGATCGGAAGCATGGTCGTCCAGGACGTTCGTCATGAGACTGTATCCACGTAGTCGCATGATTTGTCGGAGAGCAGCTTGGTCCTCGGTCATCTTGGGTTTGCAGTTGAGGGATGGATGATACAAGCCGAGTCAAACAGAAATCCCACCTTGACACGCGTAAGTATCTTGTACAACACCTTGCGACTCTGTGTCTGCCGTATGGCTTGAACAACCCTCGGTACCTCATTCTCCACAATGGGCTTCATCGTCGGCTATGATCAGGCGTAAGCGATTGTTCTCAGGTTGCTAGATTTATCTTACCATAAAGTCTGGGTCGTCGATCTTCTTCCCCTTCTTCTTCTTGCTTCCTTTGAGTTCCATTAGGTCCGCTTCATCCGTGATTCCCAGAGCTGAATAACAGGTAAAGATTAGAGAGCCGAAAACGAGAACATCTTAATGAGTGCCGCACCGTCGAGATAGAGATCATCCATGGTAACGACGTCCGTCTGTGTCTTTCCTCCGATGTAACCAACACAATTTGGCTCGCCACAGTAACATTCTTGGGCTTGATGGCTATGGAATAGTGTCATCGGATATGATACGCAGGCGAGAGGAGGATGGAACCATACCCATATCGGTCAACATTATAATTGAAGGTCAACTCTTCATGCGTCTTGATATCGCGCTTCGCAAAAATGCCCATCCGAACATGCTGTCCGACCGTCCATTTGGCGACGTAGCAATTTGGCCTGCAGCTATGATTAGCAAAGCGGCCGATGCCACCGCTCTTCGTTGCGTCGATAAACTGACGCCAAAAACAGATGAATCAGCAGAGCAGCTGGCGTTATATCAGAGAAAACGCACCTCGTCCTTCTGTAACATCATGAAATAGAAGTGCTGGATGCCCTCCGACGCGTAATCGCGCATACGCTTCTTGAAAGACGTCGGACTAACCACGTCGCCCACATATTCGTAGATGAAGGAATCTCTGCACCCGGAGTCAGAGGTTTTCGAACGAAACAAAAAAAAGCATCGCACTTGGGCAGGTCACTCTCAGCCCTCAAGCCAAATCCCTTCCTTTCCGTCTGAACGATCTCGATATCAGAGTATTGACGATTTTGAAATCTATAGAGACAATCGATGGGCTCTGCGCCTCCTGCATACGTAATACTGTGCTCACCGTTGGTTCCGACAGTGTGATCGACAGCGGCAGTCGTCGGGAAGGCACTCCACCTGGGTTAGTCGGTTGATGCAGTCCGAATTTGCGCCGCAAGCGTCGTCAGGATGATCTAGTTCTGTTGTTAGAGTAATAGTGTTGAAAGTCAGGTCATTATGGCGGAAAAAGGCCCAGGCGTCGATAGAAACCGGGAAAGGTGGAACACTGACTGGCGTCAAAGGTACAATCGCATGTCATGCTCTCCAACGCTTCCCTTGAGCGACCCAGCGACTTGTATTGGTAGTTATTCTCAACAATCTCATTGAATGTGGCGAGAGCATCCGCCCGCGCAATCGGAAGGTCGCCGATGAGCTGCACAGCTGCCGCTTGAAACTTCTTCGAAGCGGTTGTTGGAGTAGGTATGGGCGGAGGTGTCGACGACTTGGATGCTGTCCCATTGGTGGTTGAGGGTGGAGGGGTAGGTGTAGGTGACAATTTGGACTTTTGGGGTGAGAAATCGTTGTCATTGAGCGTCGGTGACTGCGACGGCGATGTTTCGTGTTCAGTCTTGGGTTCTACCTTGACGTCCATGGTAGAGGGAGAGAAGGGCGACAGACGTTCCTCCTTGGGAGGTGCCTCTCTCTTGTCTTGGTCGGCCATGCCAGGTGATGGTGGAGGCAATGGGAAACTTGCAGGATCCTGTGCGCCCTCAGTCGGGCCGAATGATGGGCTCCTTGGCTCCTCCTCCTTGACATCCCAACGGCTGGACATGCCTGTATGCAAACCTCGAGCGCGATAGTTCAAGAGCGTTGTACGACCAGCAGATGTCGGAGGGACTTAAATAAATGGCTCCGTGACGTGAGCTGCCACGCAGATAGTTCTACAACGCTAGACCTTTAGCAAGTAGGAAAGCAGTAGGAGAAATGATTTCAGAAACTGGAGAAAGGAGGTGTAGACTTGTGGGCGGCCGTCAGGCGCGGCGGGTCCCAATGCACATGGCCTGGAGACGGGAAGGCACAAACATCTCACTCAACATTCATAAATTTCTTTCTTCGTTCCAGTCCCACTCCCGGACCATTTTTCTCTGTCCTTCATTTGCCTCGAGGACGTTCTACATAACGTTTAGAAGCATCAGTTTCACCGACAATCATGTCAACAGCAAAGTCTGCATCCAAAAAGCGAAAGCGCGATTCAATATCCTCGGACAGTTTGGTCCTCAAGCTATCTACACCGACACCGGGTCCGGTTGGGCCTCTCCTTGGTAAGTTGATCACCTTTAGTATTTAGATTGCCAGGAAATCAATGCAAAACTGGATAGTGAGCTACCCAGCGCTCCAACCCCCGCCATCGACCGCCTTCCAATGTTATGCAAAGAAAAAAGCAAAACACGAAGGGAATCAGACACAAAAGGATGAACAGATCAATGAGCAGGACATGCTGGTCGTTGGCGAAACAGAAGACGTGGAATTCATCTCGAATGAAGCAGAAAGTAGGCTGGTGGCCAATTCTGGATGTCGGTGAGCCCCCCGACCCATCTATTGCAAAGAAAATTCGCTTATCTTGGCCCAAGGTATCTCGTAGCAATACACAACCGGCGCACCGGTGCGCTTAGCGTTCTACCAACACCAAAATCCCCATACATCCTGACGAGGATCGTAAAAACCTTGAAAAGTATCCCCGCATCCGCCGCGCCCACGCAGCAGGAATATAGGGCGGCTAGGACCATCCTCGGTGAGACATTCGGGACAAAGAAGGCCAAGGCCAACATCCGGGCGCAGGAGCGCAATCGCGTGGACGTCACTGCGATGCAAGGTGTTATGGATCACCTGCAACAAGGTATCGATAAGGGTGCTGCTGGGCTTATGACTACTGGTGCGATCTTGCCTTCGATGGTTAGTATAGTGCCTTCCTTATGTGATTAATTTTTCTTTTCGTTAGAGGAAGCAAAGGAGGAGGTGGACAAGAACAGGCTCATTCCGCCGTTCGACGCCACAGCGGTAGAACCTGAAGACATATATCCCCTGCATGGCATCATTCCGGAAGTCGAATGGAAGGCGCTTTCCGTCAGTGCCTTTGACCAGGTTGCGCATAATAGAGAAAAGATGGCTCTCTTGCCATTCAGATGGTCGCAGTGGCTCTTTAAGCATATCAGCACGAAACAGGCAGAGTCCGATTCGCCGAAGAGAAGGAAGAAAATCCTGTGAGTTGTCGTTCAGGTTCATACCATCGCCATTGTCGATTGACCAGACGTCCGTAACTAGAAAAATCGTGCTGTACGTTTCGACAATGCTTGCTTTCCGTCGTAGCACAGAGCACGGCAAGGGGGTAACTAGAGATGAACTGAGTGAGAAGTTACCTGGGGTACCTGGAGTTGTGTTGGACGGTCTGCTAGCAAGGTTCACAGAGACATCCCGTGGATCTACGAGGTATGCGTCCCAGACTTTGTCTTTCACCGTCTCTCCTTACCACCGTGACTGTCCAGACACATATTGACGTCAACGATGCAAACGAAGCTTCTCACATATATTTTCGCGCTCTGCTTGAAAGCGGACAATTTTGCGACAGATACCCATTCCATCGCCATCGACTTATCGAAGTCCCCAGCCGAGTATGCTCAATATCATTCCTTATTTCTTTAACTGATCGCTTTTATGTCAATTAGGGTCAACGGCTTATTTAAATCGCTCGGTAAGTTAGCGGGTACTCGACGTTGACTTATTTCTAATATATCGCGCAGGCTGTAAAATCACTCTACTGGGCGAACGGGAGCGCACACGGTTAGGGTTATCAGATTCCGCTGCCACAACCAAGATGGCAGTATTGAATGCGCCCGTCGAGTTCCCGAAACCGAGACTGAGGCGAAAGTAATTTTACCCGTCAAACGCTCTTTCAGGTACTATATCGCTGTCGTCATCACCAATGTTACATGGGGCATGGTATCATATTATTGAAGAACTGCGATCATGAGATGGTAAACTATGTACATGGTAAGTGGTCTGTCTGGGGATATAGCCTTATGAACGCGATCAGATGTGGTGATCGTTCGAAAGTGAAGGGGCAAGTATCTGAATATCCGAATGCTGAAACCTGGTATCGGTCATTCCATATCCGCCTCTCGGAGCAATCCCCATCCCATCAATACAGATGTCGCGCTGGGCGAAATTTCGTCATCATGAGACCAGACGCGTGGACTCTGCGCAGTGGCCGCTGTGGAATATCATGCGCGTCTTCGACAAACATGAGGCAGCTTGCATAGCCAGTTCACTTTTATGAGAAGATCTATTTCGAGTGAGTCGTGAGAAGTGGCCGAGCTGTAGACACGACTAAAGGTGTGCACATACAGGTAAGGCAGGCCGAGAGGGGCCGCGCTAACCATGGATACATGGTGTCGAGGTACCCGAAGCGTGTCCCGCTGAGAACTGCGGGACAATTGGGGGGCTGGTAGCAGAATACAAGACACTCGGAGCACCAGATTTGGTGGTATGCGTCGTTCATTGCATGCATGCTGTGATCGAGGCCACGATCATTGGAGCAGCCGCAGCGGATAAGCCAATGGGTGTACTCTGCAGTTGTACATTTGCATGAGAGACAGGCGGACATCGTCATAGTTCAGGGTCGAGTGGGGTCGGAGTATCGACATCGCTTGGGTTTATAAACGTACGGAAGTACGTCGAGGCGTGCGCTCGTTGCATCGATAAACGCTCTTGGGCCCCCGTGTTCGTCACTAAGGCGGATATGAAAAGGAGTGCGCCTGTTGACTGCTGCCGTTGCCTCAATCGGAGTGTGTTTGACAATCGATGGTCGGAAGATGACGCAGAGAAGATCCAGAACAGAAAACAACATCCATCCCTCTGGTAGATTACCGGGATAGGAGTCGGAACTCACTGATTATACTGATGTACTGTGGCAGGTTCTGAAACTGAAGCTCACAGACAGCGGGGATTACACACTGGCCTCGACAAGTTCGGAGAATTTCTCAGTTTTGCGGTCATTACTGAACTCACCGTCTTGCTGTTGTGATGGGTGGCCTCGAGAAATTATGCCTTGAGCTTCTTGGGCATGCAATAATAGGAAACAAGAAGCTAGATGGAGTCCAACCTCGTACGACTTCAGGGACCGGGAGCAAGGCGCGTCGCGTGACAAGGCGTTACACGAGAGTGACCCGTTGATTTCATGCCATTTCCAAGGCCGCGACGCTCTCCTGTTCGGACGATGCCAGTGCTCTGCCAGTTTTTCATCGATTCAGGCCTATCTCCCACTTAAGCGTCGGGATGGGCCGTACTCGTGGCGCCTCTCCACCCAGCACCTCCATGCGGAACCTCAGTTGACGCGATCTATGCTCGCCGTCCGAACTCGTGATGATTTTCGACGTCAGCCGTGAGTTTGCCGTTGCAAAACCTTCATTTGAAGAGTATCTTGACTCTTATGCCGGCTCTTCGAAGGCTCAGGCTTCTGAGATGGCAGAAGGCCATGCGAGGTGCCGCGGGATACCAAGGGGTCCAGACTCGGGGAAGTCAAAGGCGTAACTTGCTTGAATCAATTTGAAATGATTGACTTCGGTGTCTCGCCCATACCCTGAATATCATATCACAGCACATCTCCCATTCTTAAAGATCGCCAGGACTCGTTCGTCTACGACGGTTTACGTGGTTTACACGATGTCGAACTTCTAACACCATCTAGACTCACCGTAAAACATCCTGGTCGACTCTAATTAATCCTCGCCTATAATCGTTCTCGAGGTCCCCGTGCGCTCTGAACCTCGCGATTTGATGGGAAGCCGCCTCCGGTAGGACGAGCACACAGTCCGAAATGAAGAGCAATTCATATGTACGTCACCATTACGGCGCACCTTGAACTTGGCCGTCTGGTATTAACGACGATTTATTGTTTGCCGCCCTGGATTCTATAACATTCGGAAGTCCTGCTCTCTTTTTAAACTTCTGATTGCCTTTCTCGGCGATAATCACTCGGCTAAATGGATATCAAGGATGAAGTATGCCCCTTCAATAGTGGCGAAAACAGGGAAGGATATCCGGGACATGTGCGGAAGGCGCGGTGCACCCGTTGCGTCATCCAGAGATGCATTTTTCGTATTGAAGGTCGACGACGCCGTCTGCGATGCCTGCCATGCGGCTTGTCTCTTTCTTCAAGAAAAATGACGTTCATGAAAGGTCCGTGCCAAGACGACGCCAATATGAAAAACTTCATTCGGGCCCGCGCGATTTCGTGGCTTTCAACGTTATTGTTGCCTTCGGTAAAGGTATTTGAAAAATTATACGACGGGACTAGCCCACAATCTGGCTTGGGTACGAGAACGGCGGAGAGGTTCTAATTTGTAAGTTCACCCATCTCAACTCTTCCTTGTGATCCAGCCACTTACCATGTTGTCAATTCCACGATAATATATGATCGACGGAGCGGGGTGATACCACTACTCTCCACTACTCCTTCCACCACTGGGATAGTCAAATGTCAAAGAGTCTTGGGGATGCTGACATGCAATCATCACTCCACAAATGCTCGCGGAACCTAGTTTTGGCTTTGTGAAGCCGTTACACGAAATGCTTGTTGGAACCCCAAATTCCTAATTCGCAATGGATGTACCTGAGGTTTGTGAACCTCGTTATAGACCTTCTTTCAATAGACTTGGAGTTCCCGTGGTGGAGAATTTCGCCATCACGGTCTGCCATCGATGAGCTTAATTCTTACGGCGATCCAACAGACTAGGGACATTATTCCCACCAACCTGCCTGCCTGCGATTCCATAAGCGGTAGAAGGTCGTCCTGGCCTTGTCACTGTGCAGGGAAATACACGTGGACGAGGACACAGCAATCGGGAGGGTCAAGCGATCCAGGGCTCCATCGCGATGCTGCGGTCTTTGCTTTAACTTGTGGACGGATTTGCTCATGTCCAGCCGAAAAAATCGAACGATGCCGATTACATACAGCTGATTCTGGGCTTCGACATGCGTCTTCGTTATGTTTGGAGTGCTGGTTTTGCTTCTTGTCTTCGTTCAGACAAAAGGGATATCATCTTCTGACATGGGAAACCGAATGATCTACGCGTGTGATACAGCCGCCGGGGACGAGGTAACAGGGGACTAGAATTGTTGTGCATACCTGTTTGCTTCTTGTGATTCATTTTCGCAGCCTATGTTTATTCATCGCGCTTCTAACGGGCTGGAGTAAGAATGTTTAATATGCCATGAGTTGCACGAGTCCATGGGCTCGTGTTCGAGTCCTGGCCTCTGCACGTTCAATTTGTAGACCCTAAATGCACGGAATATATCATTGAGGAGGCTTACGTTACATCATACGACTCGGAACGGAAGTCCATGTCACTGTAATTGCGGGCGTTGTAACTTTTTCTTTTGTTTCACGGGGAGGCAACTTGACTACAACCACGAATGGCCATGCGTGATGATTCTTTCATACGCAAGCCATGACGCAAATGTCCTGGTTGATCGGAGTCATTGGCGTTGGGGTCTATCGAGCCTTCAGCCTGACGAACCCTGTCGGAGGCTGCAATACACAATAGAAGACAATCACTCCGCAGAACGATCGATCAATTGGCCAGGTAATGTCGTTGATGAGGGGAGACGATTTGATGACAGCGAGTCGAAACAGCGATGATTTAATTTATCACGGAGAGCGTCTATCAGGTCTGGGCATCATGAGACCAGTGTTGGGGACGGGATCGTGGCATGCCGGTGGGCTAGGCTAAAGGGCAATCGAAAGAAGTCAAATTGTAGGGTAAAGTCCTAAAGTCCTGCATGGTTAGTAAGAGTAGAAAACATGAGGAAAGCCCGATCCCCGTTGCCCAATAGACGCCACTGCCCACGCCCTCTCAGCTATAGTCGGTCATTTGAGGCGTAGCTGGCCCAGTGTTTAGTAAATCGACAGTTTCCTTTTTGTTCCCACTGGCAACGAACGCCACGATGCGGGGACTTGGACTCGGACCTGAACCATGAGACTTCAGTGCATAGCCGACAGCACGGCTGAGAAGGCCGTGGTCAGAAAGATGGCAGAGACGTATTGAAAACGAGCCTAACCTCACCGATATAGGTAATGATGCCCCAAACTTGATCAACCCTAATGCAAACTCATGCTCATCGTCCCATGAGTGTCACAACTTGAAATCTGACCCTCAAAATGCGTTAATCACCGACCTGGTTACCCCCACGCCGCCTCGGTTGGCCCTGCAATAACTCTGAACATAAAGGGGACGCTACAGAGGTGGGGGGGCAGCAGATGAATTGTCCCGCTTGTCCAATGTCGCACGTTACCTGACATTCCACGTCCAGTCGTTACGACAGGATACCCGAACCCAGTAGCCAGTCAATTCAGCAATCTCCACGCATCTATATCCAAAGCTTTCGGTACGAATCTCCAGATCGGAAGGAGTCGGCGAGTAGCATTCTGGTAGCGCTGACGTAGCACCTGAAAATCCATAGCGTGTCGCCCACCTGATTGTTATTACTTGAATTACATTAATTGTCCAGAACGCTGACGCGTCCTCTATGTGATGTCGACATGCGTTGCATCGGCGCTGGAAACCTTGGAGAATATGACTTGTCCCTCAGGAGGCATGAGCTTAGCTGGCAGTCCTCGTAATTCGAGAAGGAAGGTTCGGACATAATAGGAGGTAACGCACACTTGCGTCCCTGAGGGTGAACAGGCTGTGTACGTGGGCTCTAAAGCAGAGGTCTATCATCGCAGAGGTCAAGCGATGTGACAGTGTAAGAGGGGTTGCAAGGACAGAGCCTGCGTCACGGCTGTAAGGGTGAAAGAGTGGATTAGTAGTAAACAATGTGGCGGTTAATGCCAATGCCAAACGGATCGGAACTCCGTAGTCGGACACAGCGGACAACGGCCTTGCTTTTAAATTCCAGTTGCATTTAAGGTCATTATGCTTCTGTAGCTGGGAGAAGGCCCTCGTTGTGCAAAAATTCCAGATCGCGGATGCGCTGTGGGAGACAGATGGGTTGGTCAATATTCGCAACAACGTTAACATACCGCAGTTTTAGGTTGGTATCCACTCATTTCAAAATTAATACGGTGCTGTAGCCGTAGACCACATTTTGAAAAAATCTTAGCCTGGTTATATAGACTTATAGGAACATGAAGACTGTCACATTTCTTTATTGGTATCGACTATCTACAGGCCTATTGAATGTACCCCGAATTCAGCAGGGCGCGGCGGCTTTCCGTCCATGGGAACGAAGGCCGTTGCTTCGTCGAACAAGGGAGAAACAGAGATGGCGAGGATTTGGGCCATGTCGGTTACAAAGGCATGTTCCGGGCTGAGGATAAAGCGGTAGGGCTCGTGGCCCGGTCACCCGGTGCAAAAAAGGGGAGGGGCGAAGACGTCAATGTGCAAACTTCTGTGACGAAGGCGGGGGGTTGGAGAGGTGGCCGCAGGCGCATTAATTGAAGAGCAAAAAATCCACAGCATGACAGATGAAAAACAGAGTTTCCAGCAGTGGTAAAGCGAGGACCAGCAGAATTATGGTTTGAGTCAAGCTAAAAAATTATCAAGCCTTGGACATGGTCCTCGGGACTGGTGAGATACCAGAGGCATGCTGGAGATATAATGCAGCGGTCGCCGCGGGCGGCCCAAGCAACTGGCGCAGACTATGCACACTGGGACGTTGATGGTGAATTGAAAGGGATTACATGCCACATGGACAGGGTCTTGTAAATCCGGGGCCAAATCGAATGATAAAACCCTCTGTAGTTATAGATGGTAGGAAGGCAGGCGTTGGCATCATCAGGTCGAAAAGTTGGGCTGAAACCAATCCATGAAACCAGTGTTAAACCAAATGTCCTGGCAATGTCGATCATACCACCCACGTGGCTGTAAAGGGTGCAAATACGGACAAATAGAGTTCGTTCATCCGTTCACTGGCACCGGCGGCGACGACGACCAGCGACGACTACTGCACGACTACTGGGCAATCCTTTACCAGCAACGACAAGTGGATACTAGAAACCACAGTCTTTTGTGGACATCGATTTTGGATATTACGCAGCCATCTAGTCCAGCTTTCAACTCTTTGCGGCGGCGGAGACCCTCAACAACGTCCAATCGTTCTGATGCAGCTGTGGTCCATTTCTTGAAAAACTATGGCCAACAGCGCGTCTTCAACGACTTATTCGAATTCGAAATCTGCTCGCTTTTCCACCAGTTTGAAGGCATTCAAATTTTCGACCAAGGACAAGGAGCCCAAACCCCCACCATTGCCTCCCAAGGACATCTATTATCTCAGGAACAACAGATCCCTCGCGTCTCTCTCACCCGACTCACTCTCAATCCCTAACACCCCACTTACACCTCACTCACAACGCTCGCTTAGACCGGACATGAACATGAACCACTCCTCCATCTCTCTGGTGTCTTCCGCAGCATCTGCAAGGTCCTTCTCACCTGCAGAATCAGTCCATCCTATGCCTTCCCAGTCGCAGAAGAAAAGCAAAGTCGGCGGATTCTTCAAATTCGCGAGACGGAGCCCCAAGGGTGCGTCATCAAAGACTCCGCCCCCTTCGGATGCTATCCCATCGCCTCCAACTGAAGATGATAACATCTCTATGCCGTGGAACTTCCAGGCAAGTCTCACGACTAGATCCTCTTGAATGATATAAAGCTCATTCTCGGTTTGCAGCACAATATACACGTCGATGAAGGGTGCGTCAACGCTACACCAGGCTGAAGTTTACATCTGCTGACCTCTACATCCAGGTTTACAGGTCTTCCTCCTTCATGGACGACATCGCTCGTGAAAGCTGGGTTCACCGAGGATGAAATTGCGGAGCTGCAGAAGCGACGGACAGCTGGCGCTCGTTCGCCCGGGTCTCAATATCTCTTTACTGATCGTCCTGCATCTCCTGCCTACTCGGCATCCAATTCTCCAATCCTGACACATCCGACACCTCGTACGACATCACTTCCACGCCAGTACTCTGATGCTTCTCTCAAAGCGCGCCAAGAGGCAGGGGCACGCTCTCCACCACCACTACCCCATCTGCCATCAGGTGTTGCACCGGGCCAGGGTCTTAATAGATCTCCTCAACATCAACTCTCGGCCGATCAGTCATCCGTTCACCACCATCATCCCTCCTCATCCTTCCACTCCTTTTCTAATTCGAACTCTAGTTCGGTCAGCTCACACGTCACCAGCACCAGCGTTAGTAGCTTTGTGCAAGACGCGGCGTTTAGCTCGGTTCGTACAGCTTCTCCCGCGAGCGGCGCAGAAAGATTCCAGCCAAGTACCCCACCTAGACGTACATACCATATTACTAACGAAGTGCCTATCAACTCCCCTCCCCCATCCTATACGCACTACAACGCTCCCTCCAATGGCAACGAGAACAATTATCCACCTGACAGGAAAGGTCAATCCTCTTCTGATTATGCGTCAAGTGTTCACTCGACGCCACGATCGCGTCCCGCGGCTGGCACCTCATCGTCTACTGCGACGCCGGAAACGACACCCCAAAGATACCAGCGTCCCCGCGCAAGCACAGATACCTCTCATGAACGAACAGCATCATCAATGTCAGCATCAGCATCTTCTTCCAGTCTCGACGACACGTTCCCAGAATCTATTGCACAACCCCGGTTTGATCGTCGTTCGAAACGCCTAACTGCTCTTCCTCCTCGTCTTTCTTTGCACAAATCGAAGGATAGTGCCGATCTCTCGTCATGGGGGGAAGCTTTGCTATCTGGTATATCCACTGCGAGCGCAGACTTGACTCCCAGTACATCAACTTTCGCGGTTGCGCAGGACACCAGTCTCTCATCAACGGCGAACGGCTCGAGCAGCGTCAACGCCGTTGCGTCCACAAATTTAGCGTATTATGCACGTGCAGAGGCGGCCGCGAAACTTTCACCTCCGCCAACCAAAATGGGCGAGAAGCCGAAGAGGCAACCGCCTCCAACGCGGCCTATCCCACCACTAAACATGCGCAAAATCAGTGGCGAAGAGCCTCGGCCGAGCTCTGCGTTCGACTCCGATGAGGATGAAGCACCATCGTCATCATTTGTGGAGCCGGCGTCTACCGCTCGATACGACCCGGCGGCCACCTCGTGGGACGACCCAGGAGCACTACTCCAAAGCGACTCAAATACGACTGTTCGGTCGGATGTCGTAACGCCGTTGTGGAATGAACTCCAGGGAATGATATCAGATGAACATGCCCCAGAGCAGTACAGCGCGGCGCTGAGCGAGACATGCTCGCCAACGTTGCCTATCAGTCCTGCGGATCGTCGAGGCGGTGACGACATAATCAAAGGGCGGCGACCCGGCTTGGATGAGGGGCTTTTAAAGGCCGAAGAGGAGAGCAGGGATCGTGGATCTAACAGAGATTCGAGCAGGAGTAGTACCTCGACTGTTATGGGGCTTGCGGAACCAGCCACGATTGTAAGGAGCGTGTCAATCGCCAGGAGGGCAGGGGCGTACGTTGTCGACAACTCAAAGGTAGCAGGTGGGGCGAGGGGGGCGGAACGGGAGAGGAGAGGGCAGGGTTCAGCGCAATCATCTCCACCGGCGACTGGGGTTATTGGCGATGCAAGACACCCACCTTCACCATTGAGCTCGACTTTTGGCAGCGAGGAAAGCTCTGCCTCCGGGTCTGGATCATCGAGCTCGACGTCGCAAGAACAGCAAACGCCTACGACGGACCCTGGACTGGACTCGTCGTTGATGTACTACCTCGACTCAACAGCCTCCCCCGATCCATCCAAGGTGGCTTTCTCCCCAGGTCCCCACCATAAATTGTTGGTCTCGGCCACAGACACGTTCGGCGGGATCAAGGAATACGAGGAGGAATACGAGGATGATATCGATGACGAAGGCGAGAATATAGATACGGCCACCGGCGTGCCTATACAGCGCCCTAGGATTATCATCAGTGGTGACTCGTCCTCCGGTGAACCAACACCCCCAGTGTCATCGTCAGGCTTGACACCGTTGTCGCCTTTCCAGCGTTACCGCGGCTGGCTTTCAGCTGTCGTCGCCCCGTTGGAAGATTTCATTGACGAAACTGTCGATCCCCGTGATTTCTATCTAGACCTTCAAGAAATTGCCGAGGGCGAGAGCGGGTCGGTGTTCGCTGCACGACTCACGGACAAGAACATTCACAGACTGAGGCTACCGCCACTTGTCAAGGCCCTTGATAATGACGACCTCGCAAACGGACGCACGACACTTGTAGCGATCAAGAGCGTGGCAATCCTTCCATCCGGCTCACCGAAGCTGATCGACCTCGAGCGCGAGTTATCGTTGATGAAGGGCCTATGGCACGACAACGTGCTTTCGATGGATGCGGTGTATGTTGATTTGGTCGAGGACACTCTGTGGATACGAATGGAGCTTATGGAGCGGAGCCTTGCTGATATCATTGGGTTGGTTGGGCAGGGTCTTATATTGCAGGATCGGACAATTGCGAGGTTTGCAGGCGACGTAGGTGACTCAATATTTGGCGGGGAACTACGCTGATCCTTTTTCGGCCTTGATCTAGGTACTGTTGGCATTGGAATATCTCCAGAGTCAACGCATTGCTCATCGCGACGTCCGTTCCGACAATCTGCTTCTCAACAGCAAGGGGATATTAAAACTCAGTCAGTGCATCTTAAGTCTACTTGTGCTCAATGAGGCTGAGTTTGAGTTCCTACAGCCGACTTTTCCAATGCTGTTCAGGTCACACGAGAATCACCAATACGCTCAGATCTGGCCGGCGTGGCGTACTGGCAGGCATGTCATCTCTACTTTTCGTCTATATCTATTTTAACCATTATCTGTTAAATTGACACAGGCACCGGAAGTACGAGTGTACGTCAAGCCATCTCCCGTTACTGTTCAGCTACTGACTCTTGACTGCATATAGCCCGCCTTATAATGCCCTTAAAGTGGACGTTTGGTCTCTAGGAGCCACCATCTGGGAGATGGCCGAATCTGAACCTCCGTTTGCTGAGACGCAGCAGTTCGGTGACCGCTGGCCGCCGTTAAGCAAGCCCCAACTCTATTCGCCCGCCTACCATGATTTCTTGCGTCTATGTTCTGAACCTCCTTCATCTCGCCCAGCTCCCAGCGAGTTGAAAAAGGTGCGTCTTATTCAACGTTCATCCTCCACACTTCGTCCTCATCACGTCATAACAGACCCCTTTCATCAGCAACGCCTGCGGACGACCTGTAATCATTCAACTTATTTCACAATGCATGGCTATTGAGCAGGCCCTCCTGGATGGAGACGCCAGTCGTGGATCCATTTCGGAATGATATACCCCGCACTAATTTTATCGGCTTACATCGCTATCTATCTATTTCATAACCCATCTATGTTTCCTGCCACGCTTTCCACCGCATCTTTCAACCTAAAGGACTCTCTTACAACCATGTCATTTTCATCTTCCGTACATTCCGCAATGAAAGTCGTCGTCTCCGCCACGAAACCTGAATTTTTGGGTTATAAGTATTGGACCAGGTAACAGACCTGGTACAACGATACTCACCAAGAAGCTTGCCACCATGCGCTTTCCACAGCTTCTCAGAGCACGTTAGGGCAAACAGACGCAGTCTGACGTCCTCTGAACGTGTATGCATGAGAATGTCGAGGTTGATCGATTTGAGCAGCATGTCATCAGTCACATTGTCCACCAATGCAACTAGACAGTCTTGAAGAGATGATTTCCCTTCCGTAGTATTTGACCTAACACATACTGGAACCTGTTGGATCAAAGGAGAAGCGACCTGTCGTAATTTGTCATCGCGCCAGAAAACTGTATGGATGGATGGTCAGAAGACAAAGCAGTGTGAAACGACGGTATTGCGCACCTCCGTCATCGAAGGTTAAGCTCTTTGTGAGAGTTTCGATTACACCAGGCCACAAGGAATCATCGTCTGGACTCGTGCTGAACGCTTTAAGGCTTTCGACGAAAGGCGTTAACAAGAAGGACATGTATGGGGTCATCAAGCCCTTGAGACAAAATATATTAGGGCTGGTCATTTTTATTGTCCACAGAGACTTACTTTGAAGAAGTCTAAGAGGGCGACATATATGTGGCAGAAGGTGACCTTTCTCGCGGCGTTATCTATTCAGACGATACGTCAATATTGATTGAGCGGATGTTAATGAACAGGACTGACTACCAGAAGTGCTGGCGAAAGCCCAATCGTATAGTCGACGGAACAGAGGTCGGAAGGCTGCCTCGTTCAATTTGACAACTAGTTCCTGGAAAGCGAGGATAGTTCGGGCCTCCACCTGTGACGGGGTCAGTTTGATAGAATCTGAGGCATGCGAAAGCATCACATTATGTCCGGCATCCTTGGCAACATCGAACGATTCCAAGAAAACTCTGAATAGAGGGCGCAGGTGTTCCAACACGGCTGGTCGAGCTGCACTACGTAGTGCTCTGGCAAGCAAGTCGAAATATGCGACAAAGCGCTCCTACAGAAGCCTGGGTCAGTCTGCCATTCCTCTGCAGATAAATCAGACGTACCATTTGTCGGGATACTTCAGAGGAGTTCCACATCTCAATCGATGCTGGAAGAAGAACGGATGTGGGGGCTCGCTTGGCGATTGCCTTCATCAGACTCAGCATGGCAGGCGAAGGTGAATTTGATGTCGCGATGCAATGGTCGATGTAAAGGGTGACGACCTGCGTAATTTCTCCAGCACCCCAAAAGGTCGGAATTGCCGAAAGAAGACCGTGTAAGACGGGGTACGTATCAACCAAAATTGCTAAGGTTTAAAATAAGAAGGAGAAGGGTGACGAAGAGAATCATGAACACATACTTGCGGGTCCTTCACGGAGAATTGCTACACTTGTCGAGATGACCTCGCGGAAATAAGGTATAATTCGAGGCCCGATTTTAGTTCTGGTGGACCGTATTAATGCGTGAAGAAAGGGGAGTAAAAAATCCGTGCGTACGGAAGAGGTGACAATGCTGACATTGCGGCGGCGGAGGCGATTTGTCCTTTGATTGATGCCAGGATTAAAGGAATGGTCTCCGTAACGGAAGACTCTTCTCCCGCGCACATGGTAAGATTTATGGATCTTAGCGCCTTGAACGAAGCCATAGAAAGGATTTCGTCATTTTGAGACGACAACAAGCCGCGGATGGCGCCAATGATTTTTGGTAACGGTGGGAACGACAGCGAGACGCGTCTTCGCGGCCACCTGAGGCAAGCGTTCACTGAGAAGATCCAGAGCACCGCCTTGAACCTACGAAAACCGTCAGAATTGAAGCTACAGATAACATACCATAAGCCACTCTTACCAGTCTGTCGTCAGATTCAACCATTGACAGGACTCCGTTGATGAAGTCAGAAGCTGCCATGACGCTTAATGCTTTGTTCAAAGAGGTTCGAGCAGCATGGCAGATTTCGTCAACCTTTCCTTCAGTGTTCGTTCCACTTTGCAGAGTTGCTAAGGAAATGAGGGCGGCGACCAGGTGACTCTGCTCCTCCTCGGAGGCGCCAGAGCCTGGTGTAGAAGGCTTCAGAGCACTGCCGACGAACATGATAAGAGCTTGAGCACGACGCCGAAGGGCTGTCGACGACGCAGTGGTGGGCTCTTCATCCCTAACCACAATGTCAGTGGGGATGCGCGCAAGATTTTGTACCAGCCTCACATGGACACTTCTAAGAACATTGGCTGGACAATCTCAGGATGAATGATACGATCAGCGAGACGCTTGCTTTCACGTAAGATACTTGTAAGAGTCTGTGGGATAAAAGCTGAGTGATCAAGTGAAAGATACAAAGGAGAAGACATACGCGAATTTGCAACGAAGGTGTCGCATGATGAAGGATTGAAGAAGGCAGGGAGAAAGAAGTCTGGACATCTTCCGAATTCTGTCTGACGACTCGGTTTACGACTTTCTCGACAAGGAGCATGCAAACGGGCGGAAGGAAATCCTCATAGCCCAGGACCTCGATAAGATGAGTAAAGAAGCTAAAAATGATTCAGCAAACATGTATCTATACTCGAAAAAGGAAAACATACTTGGTGCGGCGATGGCGTGGAATGTGGTTTGCAGCATCTGTAAAGACCTTCAAAAAATCCTTGGAACCAATATACAGTGTCAAAGGTTCGCTGTGTGTACGCTTCAGCGATGAAACCATGACAGGGACAATGCTATCAACAGTCTAATAAATTGTCAATATAACAGCAACCTTCAGGAAAATTGCGGGCTTACCTGTTGCACCACTTTGAAGCTGTACGTGTCATCTCTATGGAAGACGTTCGAACCCATGAACGTGAAGACTGGCATCACGTTGTGGAGAACAGAATCGGGTGCCAAACGAGCTAGATTTGCCATAAGAAGCAAGGCTTGATGGAAAGTTTGAGGGTTATCTGCGACTAAAATTGCATGTCAACTTTGGGCATATGAGAGACATTTATGAAACCTCGAACTCACCACGTATGACTTCCACCAGGATGTCCAGACGGATGACATTAGGCGTAAGATTCGGCATTTCCTTAAAAAAATACTCGGCAACGGAACGGCAACGAAACAACGATTAGACTTACTACTATTTTGTTGGCAGCATTTTCTATCGCAGACATAAGCAGCTGCTCAATATAGCTAGCGTCCGCCTGTGCAGACGACGCTGACTGTAGCACACGATTGAGAGTCTCCAGTAGGTTTGAAATGAGGTCCAGGGATCCTGGCAACGATCGTGTTCCCAAAACTTCAACGAATAGACTAAGACGCGGAAGTACATCTTCGGAAGCACTGAGTGCAGGATGTAAATTAGTACCAGTATATCGATTGTGGTGCTGCACGCACTATGATGTCTTTGCCCGCTTGGAGGCACGTGGGGTGTTAACATTGGAGGAAGGCGGCTGAAGGGAATCCAGGATGTGCACGATCAATGGCACCTCCTCCATGAGGTTCGCCAGAAGCTGTTTGCAGGCCGTGTACTGTCATGATCCAGTCAATCAGGATTCCTTGAGAGCGACATTTGAGGCTCACTGTTTCTGCGTTCTGAGTACCAAGATCCAACAATAGGTCGCAGAGGATAATTTTTCGCTCGGAGTTTAGAGCAGCGAACAAACCACGTTCGAGAGCACGTGAGATGATTGTACGTGTAGTTAGCGGGGCACCTGTTGCGCATAAGTGGCGGTAGGATATATCTTAGAAGTTCAACAAACTAACCTGGCGCAAATGTTGCCCGTAACACAGAAGCGAAGACGTCCCAAAGCTCTCCCTGCTTATCGTCAAGTTCCTTTGCAACAGAAACATCGAAGCACGATACGGCCAGGTCGGTGAGCTCCTGTAAAGTGTTCATGTTATCCCCCTTCATCGAGGCCACCAACAACTTGATAGTTGGAAGTAAAATTTGGGCCTTCGCGCTATCTGAGATAACATCTAGGCTCTTGAGCAGGGATATTTGGGCTGTCGGAAGATTGATGGCGTTGATGTGAGAGACGAGGAAACATAAAATGCGGCGTTTGTATCTTTGGAAGATTTCAGTTAAAGAGCACCGACCATGAGCACGCAACCACTCACTCTGAGTCACGCTTCTTGTCAGTTTTATTTCTACCAAGGTGCTGTTGGTGAAAAAGCTTGATGTAATCGAAGTCGTGGACTAGATGATCGCGGTGTTCCACAAGAGCGTCAACATAGTTCTTTAGATCGTCGCGATCGAGGTATTGGAGTTGATCTGCAGGGGAGGAGAAATTAAACAGGTATATTCAGGATGAAGACATGACCTACGTTCGCTCTTCCCATAAATGGTGTCAAACCCATAGACCGTTGTGAATCGCCGATCCGCAAGCTGGCACAGAAGCGATATACAATTCACAGCAGCCTGACGTTGATCGGCATCTTCACTCTGTAGAGCAACGAGCAGGTAAGGCAGTATCGTTTGAAAATCCACCCCATCGTCCTCCGAAACATGAGCTTGGAGAAACGCGGCTGCATGGTGCAAAGCCACAGTTCGAAGTGCATCTTGCTCGCCATTTATTTTCGCAGTGCCAGCCCAGATACCGGCCAAAAATGCAAGAGCATCTCCTTTGAGATTGATAAAAAGAGCTTCGAGGACGTTGGTAGTGAACACAGGAAAAGAGCTGGAGATGTTCGCAATTCTGTAGATCTTCCGATTGAACTCCACGTAGCGAGAGCCTCGGTTGTTTGATGAGGCCTAGGACAGGAATAGATCAGGTTGCTCCCATAGATTTGATCAATATCACTACTTACCTGAGAGGACTCGGCCAACCAGTCCAAAGCCAGTCCAGTAGGTCGTTGTATGGTGGGCAAGAGTGTAATTACAGCGACCTGTAACCGTTGTACTGTGTTCCTACTGCTTGGTTTTACCACGACCAATTTCGCCAGAGCCGCATCGTCGATTATCTAACGTTTTGGTTTAAGCTCTGTTGTCACGCTTGAATCATAGCAAATGCACTGTACCTCCGAGCTTTCCGTCGTGAGCGGCAGGTCCTCCATGCCAGAAAGTGCATCTAGGCCAATGATGTCTAGTGTCTTATGGGCGGCTTCAACTTGATGCTCTCCAGAAAGCTGCCCAAGCAGAGCCCGGGTGATTAGGTAGCCCAGAACCTTGACGTGCGGATTAGGGTCTTGAAGTTTCGCAACAAGGGTCCCAAAATGATCATTAAAACGGTCTGATTTCAAGATATTCCCTGGAAAGTCGAGGTTAATGAAGCACATATCAGCCTGTTTGTTTACAAGGCTTACGAGCAATCTGGGACGCGATAAGGATGTTGATGTTGGCCATCTTCTCAACGGCATCAGCGACATCCTTTTCTCTTTCGCCGGCGACGATGGCAGCACATCCAGCGAGCCACTCATGGACCGCGCTAGCTTTTTGGGACGAGATGATATCCCAAACGACTTCGGCCGTGTGTTGCCTCGGTTTCGAGAACAAGATATATGGGAACATGATCCGCTGGAATATGCCATCGAGGTGAGATGAAGATGCCGGGCAGAAGTGCGTAGCCAAGAAGGTCAGGTGCGCTTTTAGGAGGCTGCGTTTTGGTTTCGATCCAGGAGCAGATAGGGTAGTCGATAGATAGTTGATGTACGTCTCTGGGTCTTCGCTCAAGACCGGAAGCATAACTTGTGGTTGGCTGTAGAGCGCATCCACAACAGCCTGGTTGGTATCCTGGACGCGCGCCAATAACGCGGAGTGGACAGATTTCTATATGTCGCTTTTCAGAAGCAATGGTATACCGGGGAAGAAGCAACATACCACTTCTGTAGATGAGAGGCTACCTTTCTGCCCAATTCTTCGGATCAGGTCGCTTACCGCCGTAGCGCGGACTTTTGCATCAGCGTTGGTCGTGGCCAGTACCATGTCATCCGCACGGGTTGCATCCGTATTAGTGATACGTTGAACCTAACAGAAATCGTCTGAGCTGCAGAAAGGGATGAGTAGTCCCGAGTCCACGTACAACGGCGAGAGAGATCCTCAGTTGATCAATGGTCTCCTGATCAGTATTTTCTCGCTCAGAAACAGCGTCCATTGCTTCCTCGAAGGGCACGGGATGACGCTGCTGGATGATAGCCAGAATACGCTGTGCCAATGTCGCTGCAGAGGTACCATCCGCATTGATTACAGCTTCAATCAATAGAATTGCGCTTCGTTGGATCACAACTTGGGGAACTTTGGGAGTCGCGATTATGGATTCCAGTAGTGATGATGCCGTTTCGTCGTCGAGTCTACTTTGCAGTTCAGGATACGAGGCGCGAATGACCCGAGACTTGACGTACCGTTTCATTAGACCAGGGAGCAGTGGTTTAAGAATCTTTTCGACGCCGACCCAAAGAGATGCGTGGCGTAACTCTTTCTCGATGTTCCTGGTAAAAGGTTTATAAAAGTTTGGTAAACCATGTGTTCAAAAAACGCACGGAATGCGAAGGATCGCTTTTATGATTCCATCTGAGTAGTGCTCTAGTTCGGCTTGCGGCTCGCAGACTGACAGGATAGCATTGGTGTATTGCTTGGCAGAAACTTGTTCAGCACAGCGTGTCATCGCGCCCAAGATGGCGCTCAGCGCAGCCGGCGCGAGGTGAGATTTTTGGGAGAGCGCCGAGAGAAGGACGTAAGAGCCAAGCTGTGGATAATATTAGCTTTTTCACAAGAGAGATCGGCAAACCCATACAATGGCATCTTTTATGGGAGGCTTTTGTTGCAAAGGTTCCAACAGCGCAGGAAGTAGATATGCGACAGTTCCCTCGTTAAACCCTTGACTGCGTAATATGAAATCGTGAAGACATGCGGCATTGAACGCTAACAGGACGCGATGTGAACGGCCTTCCTTCAAAGCAATGGGGAGGAGCGAAGTAACAAAACGCGAAATGTCGGAATTGCGGAGCATTTCGGTGACCAGAGATATTCGAGGTAGGTTTTGGGCAGCAGACTTGAACGGCAGCAAGAAGCTCCATGTAGAATTTTGTCTGGAAAAATCGTTGAGAGGTAAATGGTGGTCTGAAGCTATTTAGGCGTACTTGATATCCAATATCGATATCATTTTTGCGAAGTGTGTGGACTCGTGATACGGAAGGAAAAGAGAGAGGACGGCTTCTACATTGAACTCGTTGATCCTAAAGTAAGATCGCTTGCTTTAGTTGGCATCTCAGGCAGAATCGGTAGAACGTTCGCACCTAAATCTCCGCACAAGCCATTCAAGAACCTTTCCGGTGGGGGCTTCCATTAAGTATGGCCCAAGCAAGGAAAGAAACGTTGTGATCCCAGCATCCAGCTCCGCGTTTGCTTCTGACGATAGCAGCGTTCGATCCGTAGCTTTTGCATATTCCGCAAACAGCTGGTCTTCATATCTCCGCAGCGAAGGGTTCAGAGAAGCTAGTTGCAGGAGTCCGTTGACGCCTAGGGCATGGATGGCTTCCAAATCATGCTGGTCGGCCTCACGACCAGTAAAAAGGTAGGACTCTGCTGCTTTCCGACGTGACCTGTCGACTAGAATTGCGGAATTGAGAGATGCATTTTGCGCTAATTGCGCAGCAAGGCTCGACATGAGTGGCTTGCGAGACGAAGCTTTTCGGCAAGTTCACGATCGGCGAATTTTCGAGCTTTGTTTTGGCTTGTGTAACGTCGAGGGTGCGAATCAGCACCACCAAATAAACGCGTTTGCTTGGCACAAAGGCCGCATGCCCATAACCAGAAATCATCCAAAGATTCCAAACACTCAAAGCTCCAGCAAGATCTTCAGGCTGCGCTGGAAGAACGTATTTCAGCCTGAAAACAAGATGGATGCATTTCGATTAGCTGGGAATTAGTGTCGTTTCCAGGCCGCTGATATTCTCAATGAAATGACCGTATTTCCAAGTTTACAGGATTTATAGGGCACCTGGAAAACTCTCCTTTGAGGCAAAGGCTCTATACTGACTAAGTCTCATCTTAGGGTATGCAGATATTTTATTTTTCCGAGCTGAAAACAGAAGGAAACGGGGTATACAGTGTGCCGATTTGGATAATTCAAGCGACAATTTGACGTCCTTGAGTGGTCCGTTGTTCTGCGCGTCTGCTTGAAACGACACATGAATTAGATCCAGAAAAGGTTTAGAGGGACGGACCAGTCATCTCGAACTCTTCAAAGCTATGCCCTCTCAGCCTGCTTCTTCAAACCTTCTGCCTGCGCGTTAAATCCAAGCACCAACTTCTGGTGCATGAAGAACTTGACAAGATACGCGAAGATCCCACCAAATACTTCCGTTGTCTCGTACTTTGTCTTCCCATCCACCACGCTCAACGCCTGCCATCGCTCCGCAAATAGAAGGAACTTCGGGAGCGCAATGTTGGCCCAAGCCACACGGTAGTTTTCATGATCCAAGGTCGTGATGAGCTCGAACGCGGATTGTTTCTGGAACCATCCGGGTTCATCCATCGTTGGAGGAAGGTGAACGGGGGCTATCAAAAGATATTGTCCTTGAGCTGGTGTTTGGTCAGGCAACGGGTTTCCGGACTTGTCGACGATGGTTTGGCCGCGACTTTAGTGCCACATTAGATACCAAAAGACAAGACATGGATGCTGAGCCTACACAAAGGGGTTCCTAAGAATAGGTTAATCCATCTTGGGCACGAGCGAAGAGTATGCTCTAACAGACACCGGGAACTCACCATTCCTTGTACGAAGGAAAGTCCAAGAGAATCGACCAGACTTTCTCGCGCGGTGCGTCAATCAATATCGAAGATGAAACCGAGAAGACGCCGTTCTCAGCTTGAGGGGGCAGATTTGAGTTAACAGCGGACATCGGTGACAGTTGTCGTCAAGAGTGGATATGCTTGGCGCCGGGGCGTGTTTGGCTCACATGATCATGATGACATCAAACAACACGCATGCGGCAATCACCTTTGCGAGGTCTTTAATTCTACCCTGATTCGACCCATGTGAAGTTGGTGGATGCAACAGATGAACTCGTTATATTCAGTGTACTAACTAGCATCGTTGGCCAAAGATTCCTCCTCAGGAATGACGGTCAACGAGGAGCGCTGCCGATATCCATACCTCGTTGCTCGTCGAGGATGCCTACTGACGCTTCGGGAGGGCGGTGAAGAGTTCGCAAAACTATCCAAGTACTTGGATGCGTCGTGATCCTCTTCCTGAATTTCTTTATATTCCTTGCCAATCAATGCATTAAGGTGGTCGTCGGTCACTTCGAGTTGCATGCGTTGCTGTTCGCATAATGAGGGATATCCAAGGTCTGGCAATGACGGATATTGTTCATTCTCGTCCTAGAAGGCCGTGAGATGAGGCCTGCGTAGAATTGAGAGGGCTTCGACGAAGCCCCTTCATACCGCAAATGGGTTCAGCCATCCAGAAACTGTTCGCTTCATCTTCTCAAGAAATTCTATCCGGCTTCGCCGTTGAACTTCAATCTCCTCGAAAGTGAGCTCTAGTAAAAGCAAAATGCATTGTCCATGGGATGGGGAAATATGGCAGACCAGATATGCCCACCTTTGCCTTGAGAACGAGATACCATTGTTAGATTGGTGAGCGCACATCTGAAGCAACATCAGTCTCATTGCTTCGATAACTAATAATTTCAGGTTTGTCAGGCCTTATTATCATCATCACCGGAACCAAATCGGAACTCCATCAAGGAACCGAATCTCGATCAGCCTCGATCATGATCGAGCTTTCTAATGTCGTCATGCATTTTCTAGCAATTTCTAGACCCACATGCGAATTTGACTATAACAAATCAAAAGGTGACCGTTCTCCTTGGACATTGCACCTCGCGAATTCAACATGTTCGGCAACCCATTCCTCCATTCTTCCTACTACAATCCTTCGGATTCTTACAATCCATACTATGGAGGACTATCTAGAGCGCAACTTCGCGCAGCTGCACAACAGAGGGCTCTCGAGCAGCAACGTGCACAGCAGCGGCTTCGACGATCTCAATACCTTCCCGACGAGGACGAAGATAGCGACGACGGAGCCTACTACGACTACAGCCCGCGTGAGATGTTGTATCTCGATGGAATAAAGAGGCAAGATGCGCTGGAGAGGAGGCGTAGGGAGGAAGAGGCATTGACTGAAACACGTCAAGAAGCCGCAAGGCAGGAGCACCTGTGGAGGGAGCAGGAACAATCACGACGGGAACAACTAAGGCAGGCGCACCGACAACAACAAAAACAACAGGTAAGTAGATCTCCTTGTCTTTTGTGGCGTCGTTATTAAAGCACGCCCTATTTAGGCCCATAAACGTCCACCACCCTCACCAGCTCCATCACCCTCACCAAATTCCCCCAGTCCTCCAGCATCGCCACCAACAATGCAGCATATGCCGTCGCCACCCGCACAACCCGCTTTGCTCCACACGGACGAGCGTCGCAACGAAGCGGCCAGGATCATTCAAAAAGCCTTTCGCATTTACTGGTCCTTGAAAACTCTTAGGGAGCTCGAGCGACAATTCAATGCACTCCAAAGCTCCTACTCCCTCCCCTCGAAGATCGATTTTCAAGGACCTGACGGCATTGTCTCCATCACCCCCTCCGACTACTCCCTTCCACCCGACCCTTCGGATACCATCAATATCCCTAAGCTCGCCTACAACCCCACGAATTACAACTTCCACAGCTATATCGAGTCGTTGAACCGTCTAATCCTCAAACTCGATGGTGTCGAGAGCTGGAAGGACGCGGGTGTACGCAAGGCCCGGGGGGGTGTGGTCGGTAGGGTCGCGGACGAGGCGAATCGTATGGAAGCTTACTCGAGGCAGGTGTGGGCGGCCTATGCCGCAGGCAGTGTGAAGGTGAAGGATGTCGTGGGGGAGAAAGGTGACGCAATGGACGAAGACACGGAGACGGTTGACTCACCGTGCGAGGACGCAACGAAGGCTTAAGAGGTGCCGCGACATAGACTCGCGGGGCAAGCTGGGGACAAGGGCGAGGATGTAGTGTTCACAATCAGTATACATTATCTCGAACGGAATATAGATTATCATCAATCTAGCGTTGGTCGATTGCGCGCTCAAGAAGCTGACTGGACAACGATAAGACAGTTTTCCCAATTGTCTCTGTAAAGTCTGGCCAAGTTCGATAAGAAAGTACATTGTGGCGTTCCTACGCGTCTCTATATAACATTCCTCTATACGTTAGTCTGAGCGAGAGGACATGCATAAGCACGTTACTGAACACAGTCACATAGATCGCTCACCTTAAATTTAACTGCACCATTTACGTGCGTTCTGGAACATCCTAAACCAGGGCCCAGTTCCCTTCCAAGCATCAACGAACGACGGGGGGTACCAGCTATTGCTCTCCAAAGCCGCCACGCGTTCCGGGTGGGGCATAAGCGCCAGTACGCGTCCGTTGGGCGTCTGAATCCCAGTGATCCCACCAGGGCTCCCGTTGGGGTTCGACGGGTACATCTCCGTCGGCTTCCCTTGCGAATCAATATACCGGATCGCGACCAACCCTTCACCTTCGAGCCGCTGACGTTGATCCCCAGAAGCAAACGCCACCCTTCCTTCGCCATGCGCCACAGCAACAGGTAACTTGGAGCCGACCATATCGCTGAAGAAGACAGACGAGCGTGTGACCTCGTTATCCGCGATCTCCACCATCGAGGCACGGCCTTCGAACCGCTCGGCCCTGTTGGGTTTGAAGTCGGGCCAGTCCTGCGCGCCAGGGATGATCTCGCGCAAGTGGCTCAGGAACTGGCAGCCGTTGCACACGGCGAGGACAAAGGTATTATCGCGTGCGAAGAACTCGACGAACTCCTTGCGCGCAGCCTCGTTGAGAAGAACGGAGTGGGCCCACCCTTTGCCTGCGCCGAGAACGTCGCCGTAGGAGAAGCCGCCGCAGGCCGCGAGACCCCTGAATTCTCGGAGGCTCTTGCTTCCGGACATGATATCAGACATGTGGACGTCTACTGCATCAAATCCGGCGGCGGTGAACGCCCAGGCCATCTCCACCTGTCCGTTGACGCCTTGCTCACGGAGGATTGCGACTTTGGGTCTGCGGAACAGTTCCCTGGACGGGGAGTACGAGAACGTGAGGTCGTAGAAGATGCCGGTGTGTGCTTCGTCTTTGATTAGGGAGAACTCCTCCTGGGCGCAGACGGGGTCGTCACGGATGGTCTGCATCTTGTAGGATGTCTCTGCCCATATTTCCTGCAACTCACCACGAGTGGTGGACATGATGGGCTGCGCTCCGTGGATAATGGTGATTCTCCCATCTTTCGTCGATTCATTGACGCGGCCGATGGCATGGATAGATGTGGATGGGAAGCCTGAATTGACGAATGCGGTGAGGAGCTCTGAAAGCCGGGACTGGCGAACCTGCATGATGGCTCCAAGCTCCTCGTTGAACAGTGTTGAGATGGGGTCTTGGGCAGAATGCAGCGAGTCAAGAGAGATCTCAGCACCGACGCGGCCGGCGAAGCACATCTCGGCGACAGTGGTGAACAAACCGCCGTCAGAGCGATCGTGGTACGCCAGAACGAGACCGGGGTTGCTCGTCTTTACCTTCTGGCATCCTTCGAAAAAGGCTTTCAACACAGCAGGGTTCTCCACATCCGGGGTCTCAGATCCAATCTCCTTGAAGACCTGAGCAAGAGCCGAGCCACCGAGACGCTCTTTCCCATCTGCGAGGTCGAAGAAGACGAGGCAGGTGCTTTCTCCGGCATCCGTGCGCAACTGGGGCGTCCAGGTAGTCCTAACATCGTTCACCGGCGCGAACGCAGTCACGATCAACGACATCGGTGAGCTGACCTCCTTCTGCTCCTCCCCTTCCCTCCACTTCATTGACATCGACATCGAATCCTTCCCAACAGGAATACCCACTCCTAACGCGGGGCACAACTCCATGCCGACCGCCTTCACCGCCTCATACAGGGCCGCGCCTTCTCCTTCCTTTGACGCCGCACACATCCAGTTTGCGCTCAGCTTTACCTGGGAGAGTTTACCGACGGTGGCGGCTGTGAGGTTCATGAGTGATTCCGCGACAGCCATACGAGCTGAGGCGGCCGGATTCAGAAGCGCGACAGGCGTCCGCTCGCCCATGGCCATCGCTTCGCCGACGATGACATCAAAACCATACGAGGAACGAGTGACTGCGACGTCCGCAACGGGAACTTGCCATGGTCCTACCATCTGATCGCGAGCGATGAGGCCGGTAATTGATCTATCTCCAATTGTAATGAGGAAAGATTTTGAGGCCACGCAGGGGAGGCGAAGGACGCGGTTGACGGCGGCGTTCAGGCGTTCAGGAAGAGCAGCAATATTGGGTAGGTACTTGGATAGAGAGGTGTCGAATGCGATCTGCGCTGGTTTACGGGTAACGTCCTTCCTCGACATCTTGGGTGGCTTCCCGAAAAGCGTCGACATCTTGAGCCGGATCACGTCCTCTTTGAACAAACGGTCCGTGACGACGAGATCCTCCTCCTCCGTCGCGACTCCGACGATCGAGAATGGGCATCGTTCGCGTTTGACGATTTTTTCGAACATGTCCACCTTGTCGGCAGAGATCGCTAGCACGTATCGCTCCTGGCTCTCATTGCACCAGATTTCCATCGGGGACATGGATGAGTCTGCCACCAGGACGTCGCGGATCTCGAAGGTACCCCCTAGGTCCGAGTCATGTACAAGCTCAGGCAAGGCATTCGACAAACCACCAGCACCGACATCGTGGATGCTCTCAATAGGCGTGTCCTTATCCAGAGCCACACACGCGTCAATGACCTGTTGGCACCTCCTCTGCATCTCCGCGTTATCTCTCTGCACCGACGCAAAGTCCAGCTCAGCAGAACTAGCCCCAGAGACCTGACTGGACGCTGCACCCCCTCCAAGTCCGATCAGCAGCCCAGGACCTCCCAAGACAACGATCTTTGACCCAGGCTTGATCCCAACCTTCGTCGAAAACTGTGGGCGGACGTTACCATAGCCGCCGGCGATCATGATGGGCTTATGGTATCCCCTGACTTCACGCGTCGCGCCATCGTCAGTGATGGCGATGCTCTCAGAGAACGTCCTGAAATAGCCCGCGAGGGCAGGGCGACCGAACTCGTTGTTGAAGGCGGAAGCGCCGAGCGGGCCCTCGATCATGATGTCCAAAGCAGAGGCGATATGAGAGGGCCTTCCAAAATCGGTCTCCCATGGCTGTTCGTAGCCCGGGATGAGCAAGTTCGAAACGGTGAAGCCAGACAGACCAGCTTTGGGACGCGATCCCCTTCCTACTGCTCCTTCGTCACGGATCTCCCCACCCGAGCCTGTGGCCGCACCGGGATAAGGCGATACTGCAGTAGGGTGATTATGTGTTTCAACCTTAATTAGAATGGGCAGCTCCTCCTCGATCGAAGAATAGAGATGTGTGATGTTGGGATTGGGGCCTTTCGAGGGCTCGTGAGACACGTAGAATCGCGGCGCAGAGTGGCCATGGAGCACGGCAGCGTTGTCAGAGTACGCAGAGATGGTGCCGGTGCCGCTGATCTTCTCGGTATTTCGAATCATCTGAAAGAGAGATAAATCGAGTGGCTCGCCATCTATTGTCCAGGAAGCATTGAAAATTTTGTGCCTGCAATGCTCGGAATTGACCTGAGCGAACATAAATAACTCTGCATCACTTGGGTTGCGGTCGATGGGCGATGGACCTGTGATGTACGCATCGACGAGATAATCAATCTCGTCTGAGGCAAGCGCGAGGCCTAGGGCTTTATTGGCTGCGAGAAGCCTCTCCCTTGGGGTGCCGTCCTGGACCGAAGAGCTTTTCAGGTCGACCGTACGAAGGGGTCGTGGGTCATTGTGAGCGAAGATAACGTCTTCATCAGGGGAGGTAGTTTGCACAACCTGGGTCATTCGATCATGGATGGAGTTCGAGAATTTAGGTAAGTTCTCTTGAAAAGTAGCCTCGTCTTTCGTCGCGAAAACGAAGGCGATACCTCGCTCCAATCTCTCGACATGGGTATCGAGGTTACACAGGGCAGCGATGTTTGTGGCTTTGCTGGACCAGGGAGAGACAGACCCAGGCCTAGGAAGGACGAAGGCCGTTTTGTGATGTTGTGCAACATTTTCCTTAGTACCAGTCAAGGTGATATCATCGCCGTAGTTCAAAAGGAGATCCAGCGCCTTCCGGGGTACTGAGGAAACATCGGCTAGCTCAGCTTCGCGTTCCCTGGTCGTGCATTTGACAAGATGGATCCAGATGGCGTCTACAGATGCAACATCGGGGCAGCTGGTCTGGATGCTTTTGAGGAGAGCATCACGCTTGGGTTGGGAGATTGACGATGAACCTGGTAGGAGGAGCATTCCCTGTGAGATTGCGATGAGATCAAATAGCGAAGAGGAGATAACACACGCACCTTGATCGCACGTCGTACCTACTGAGGTGCGATATAAAGCACCGGCTGAAAGGAAATGCCTGGCAGAAAAAATATCGACGGCAGCAATCTAATCTGGAATCTGACCACGTGCGTCTCTTGTTGCAGCGTCGTGGGAAGAAAACCTTGCGTGGCGTTTTGTTTCCCCATCCGAGTCGCTGTCGCCCGAATCCTTCTTGTCGTCCGAGTCGTCGGTCATCATCTGTGTTGGACTGTTCGGCTCTAATCATAAGTAATCCATCTTGATAGTTTTGAAACGGTATGTTCATGATTCGGGCTCCCGTGATGCTGATGTATAATGTCAATGGAACTGGCTTTGATTCTGATAGTTTACGTTAAGTACCTATATAAAAGGCCTTTCAGTAGGTAGGCGCGCGCCCCCCCGCCATCTCTTCCAGCATTGCATCTGTTTTAGACTCTTGGGTTGCCCCATCAGGAGCGGCCAAAACTCCTTTCGCTTTTCAGCTATCTATTATTTGGACGGGATAAATGCCAAAGATTATAATTGACGATACCGACCGCAGGGCAACGTACTCTGACAAGGGATGGGATCAACGTGGTAGCGAGTTTGAATTTGGAGCCACTACTCATGGGACACATTTTAAAGGTGCACATGTCACGGTTAGATTCATTGGTGCGGTTCTTCTGCTTTTAAATGTCCCTCCGATTTTCTTCATGATATCGTTGCACATCAGGGCATTCTGTCGCAGTTTTTGGTACCATTGCAGAAGCAGGATTCTTCTCAAAGCCTAGTACATCAACTTACCGTGTCGATGGCTCTAGCCCTGTGCTGTATACCGCGGTTCACGGCAAGCACGCTCAATACAAACAACAATTCTTCCATGTGGCAAATCTTTCGGAAGGAGTACACACACTTGTTGTTACTTCAACTTCCAGTACACCATTCTGGTTGGACTATTTCGAAGTAGAGACCCAAGATGATCCTGGTTCAATTCCCGCAACACAATTACCCACTTTATTGACTCAAACGCCCACACCTTCCCTGTCCCTGCCATCATCATCTGAGAGTTTTCCAACTGCCAGTACGGATGTTGCCTTTCCAAACTCGATGTCTACACCTTTCATAACCTCAGCACCCTCGCCACATGTTCCACCTGCATCGCAAAATAAGCCTCTCATCATCGACGATACAGATGCCATGGTCAAATATTCTGGCTACTGGTTTGTTGCTGGGGTGCTCGAAGGAAACCAAGCGACATCTCATGGAACCCAAAATAAGGGAGCCACGGCTTTGTTGACATTTACCGGTAAGCCTTTTGAAAACTTTATTCACTTCCTCCGCAATTTATATTTATCAAGGCACTGCTATATCTGTCTACGGAACTATCACCGAGGCCCATCAGGACGTTAGCAGTCGAGTATCTACGTACTCCATCGACGGGGCTGGCCTTACCACGTTTACCTCTCCTCAGCCCAAGTCTATATTATACAAACAGCTATTCTTCCAGTCGCCTCAATTACCGCATGGCCAACACACACTCGTCGTGACAGCTGGAACTGGCGACGCCCCTTTCTGGTTGGACTACTTCGAAGTCTACAACCCATCAGCATGTAAGTCATTCTTCCGACACCGTCACCTTTTGGCGAGATGCCGTTGTTGAAAAGCGAACACCGACATTTGCCACCACGACAGCCACCAGGACCTACAGGCATGGAAGCACATTCATCAGCCCTCCTTCAAGTGAACCCTCAGACCCCTCGACAAATCATCCTGTTCAGTTGGCCTCCAAGACTTCAAGCCATGCGGGCGCCATTGCTGGTGGCGTCATCGGAGGCCTCGCGGCCCTGGGTGTCCTTATTACATTTCTCATCATCCGTCGTCGACGAAAATCGCCCGCAGCATATATTCCTACGGCTCCAAATCCAGGTACACGTCGTCGCCTCTAGTAATCTTTTCTATCGTGTGTGTAAGCTCATGCGTTGAATCACGTTTCAGACTGGACCCCCGGTCCAACGTGGACCAACGAGAAGCTTACGATCCGACATCATATGAAGAGGGTTTAACCAGTACATGGGACTGTTTTATTAGTTTGCGTCATCTGGGGCTCTGACAGCCGGAGCATGACAATGGTGTCGAGTAAAGAGCTTGTCTGATTCTTTCTACCGCTGATTCTTATATACCCAGTCTACGTCGCTTTCGTTACTTTTGGTATGTCTACATCCTCTCACGAAGCCTGCTTTATACCCATCTCGGTCTACTCCCTTCTGATAGCGAGCGTGCTATCTATCGCTCAAAATGATTTCTCTAGATGACAATGTGTCTCGTCTCGGTACCCTGGCCTTGGCTACGCTTCTTGTCTGTATTCAATTTTGCACCCTCCCAAAAATCGGCTACTTCGTCAATCAAAACATCGTCCTGGTCTTTTTCCTTCCTTTTGAAAAGATGAAAGCCTCTTGTCTTGCCGAATTCTCAAACGGGGGAGCCTCTTGTAAATAGTCTCTTCCTTCTTTGCGTCATTGTCTTCTCACATGGATGGTTCCAGACTATCCTGGAGTCTTGTATTTCTTTACTGTATATATCGTGTTCCCGTTTCCAACGTACCCGGATGTTAGGATGTTATATTGGCTCATATATCTATCCTCTGGCCCGTTTTAAAGTTACCGGCACACTCTCTGGAAAGCCACGATGTCGAGGGCCCCATATACCCTCAAAGCAGGGTTTTTGTTCATCTGAGATACATGACAAAGTGTGTACCTTTCTAGATGATTGTCAGGACTGAAGCTGCTTTCAATCGCGCTGACCGTGTCACTCATGTCAGCATGCTGGATGATGATAACGGAGTCCCACCCCATGCGCTAGCCGGTACTCTTACTGCAATACGCCCTCCTGTCGTCCATACCACGACTGCGAACTGTGAATCCGACGGCCACCAGGCTCCTGTCAATAAAGTCCCTTTCATCTAGCACAGAGCAACTTTTTTCCGTTCGGGCGCACAATCACGCCCTGAAGATATATATATATAACCACTACTTCCATCAAGACAGAAAACGTTGGGGTCATTCACCGGCGGGGTTTGGACGGTCCCTGAAGCGTGGATCAATATCGGAGCTGTCTAGCCCTCTCCGGTGCTATGTTATCGTGCTACCTGTCCATAAGAGGTTCCGACACATATCCATGTCCCGTCCAAACTGCATCAGAGGGAAATTACAAGTGGCACGGCTGAACACGGCGATATCCTCGTGCTAAAGCCCGGTCTTGTAAATGAACGTCGAACGAGTCAGTTCCATGTTGTCAGATCTAAGTGTACCTCGTGGCCAACTCGTGTCCAGTGCCTCGAGTAAACCCCATTGTAGCCTATAAAGTTTACGGGAGGATTTTATTGAATGAAAAGCGCCTTTGAATTGGTGTACAAAGATGAAGAGCAAGTGAGTGTTGAGGGCAACAGGGACAAATTGAATAATGCTAAGCGACGGAGGCCATAAACGCGTGGATATGAATGGTTGAACACAGCGCACAGCCTGTGTTTTGACGCATTCATGATTCCATCGATCATTAACTAACCAGTCCTGCCTCGTATTTCCCTTCAAATAGCCCTGATTTCCCCGCTTCTCTGCTGACCCCCTCACCATGCTCCCAATCAGCAATGCATGGCCCGATGTCCAAGCCTCACTGAAAGCCCTAGAGCCAGAATATGCGGACAGAATCACCTCGATGGTGGCTTCCCTTAGACCCCGTTTCAACGACATAGAGACCTATGCATCCTCATTACACCCCACAAAATGCCCCTGCCGAATTATATCCGACCTTTACACATGGGGGCAATCATTTGCAGTCTTCGAGATCGTCTTCGACGACGGTCTGTCCTGGATAATGCGCTTCGGCATGCGGCCCATGGACGCCTACTTCAACACCGCAGAACAGCTGGAACGCAAGATCCTCAACGAGGTCGCCGCATTGCGGCTCGTACGCGAGCGCACGACCATCCCGGTACCACATGTCATCGCATTCCACCCCGTCCCCTCCCCGTCCAACCCCCTCGGCCCCGCCTTCCCCGCATTCGTGCTCATGACATCAATGACCGGCGCGACGATCGAGGAACGTGGCATATCCACCTCGGGCGGGGGCGACCCGCTCCAGGGCGACGAAACCAAGCGTCCCATCCTGCTGCGGTACCTGCGGGACATCGCCGACATCCACGTCCAGCTCAGCCGCATCACCTTTGACCAGATCGGCTCCTTTGTGCTGGGCGCGGACGGCCGCGTGTCGGTGGGGCCCGGCGCCGACTACGGCTTGGGCCCGTTCAGGTCGGCACGGGAGTACTTCCAGCTCCAGGCGGACGCGTATGAGAAGCTGGCAGAGGTGGATGCACCGGAAGGGAACGATCCCACTGCACGGCTGAAGCGGCAGTTTGTGGCATCGTTGTGGCGTGCCGCGATCATGCCCCTGCTCGATGAGCGGGACGACAAGGGTCCGTTCCCCATGCGTCATGGGGACCTCCACAACGAAAACATCTTGGTGGATGAGGCGGGCCACATTGTGGGGGTGCTGGACTGGGATTGTGCGGGCACGGTACCATGGGAAGCGTTCGCGGTGCCGACGTTTGAGGTCTCCGGAGATTTTGTGGATCTGGGGTATGGATCTAGGGACGAGAGGCTGGCGGTGCATGATGCCTTTAATGCTGCTCTTCGTGAGGCGCAGGACGCACCCATTCCTCCATCAGGACGGACGCTTGCGGAACTGCATAATTCCAACGCAGGCCATGTCGCGGCGTATTTGGCGTACTGGATGTTCTCCATGGCATGCGACTACGACCATACGGGACGCGCGCTGCATACTATTATGGGCCTACCCGATGATATGGACCTTGCATTTCAAAAGTACGTCGACGCACACGCGCGAGGGAGGGAGAGTCTGGCTGTATCTGTACACTAACTATCAAAGCGGACAATACTTAGAATTGCACCCCCATACACACTGGATGGAAGAACTTGTTTATATATGTAAAGATGTACTCGATGTACTTTATGAAGTGCTGGCACATAATGATACAACAAATGAAGAAGGGTTCCTATAAGTGGATGTTATGGTGGTGTACACAGAAGAGTTACATGAGAACCTAAGAAAAGCCGCCGATATCCCGCCTCTCACAGACGACTCTCCAAAAGCAACGCCTCCCTCCTCCACCCGAGCGTGTTCTTTCCGAACGCCGCCTCGAGTGCCTCCCTGACCGTGCGCACGAAAACAAACTCCATCTCGTTCCGGATCTCGAGCGCAACGTCATGTTCCACATCCTTCCGATTCGCCCACGGTAATATCACTTTGGTGATCTGCGCACGGTGGGCACCGAGGACCTAGCGACGATGAGGCGGGTCAGATCTACCACGGGTCGCGACTTGACTCTCGATCCTTACCTTTTCTTTGATCCCGCCAACAGGAGTGACGCGTCCACGCAGGGTAATCTACGTCATATCTTCGGTCATTGGCCCTGTGAAGGGAAAAGCATGTGAACATACCTCGCCGGTCATAGCAATGTTAGTGGGAACACAGGCTCCTGTAAGCAGAGAGACAAAGGCGCATGTCTAGAGAACAGAGATTACTTCACCGTGGAGCTAAGAAGATAATAAGGGACGTACCATGGCGATGCCAGCACTTGGTCCATCCTTCTTCTGGGCTCCCGATGGCAAGTGGAGGTGAATGTCGATCATGTCAGGAACCTTGAGTGGGTCTTGCGCGCGAGTGTTCGTTATACACAAGTCGTAAGCATGCGTCTTCACCCAGCTCAACGCAAGCTCTCCGCTCTCCTTGATGACCTGAGGAGAGTCAAAATCAGTCATACTCTCGCGAAGCCAACTCGAAGGAATAAAATAAACTCACGTCGCCCAGGCTCCCCGTCAACTTCACTTGCCCCGTTCCAGGCACTGCGATCGTCTCCACTGGCAAAATCCCTCCTTCACCCTGGCCCATCACAACCAGGCCATAAACCACCCCTCTCCTCTCCTCTCTGTCCCTCTCCTCCCCATCCCACCTCGCAATACCCAAAATCTTCTCAACCTCATGCTCCTCCACGACCCTCCGATACGCCCTCTTCCCGCCCGCACCCTTGTCCGCCATGACAACAGCACCGTCGTCCTTCCCAACGTCACGCGCCTCCCCGCCCTCGTCCATGAACTCCGCCCACTCAACAGCCTTGTACCGCACGACGCTCCCGATCGCGCGCTCGAGGCTGCGCACCCCAGCCTCGCGCGTGTACCGCGTGGCGATGTGTAGAAGAGCCGGCTCGGTGATCGTGATATGGGACTCATCGAGCCCGTTCGCCTGCAGTTGCTTTGGGAGCAGGAAGCGGCGCGCGATGTGCATCTTCTCGTCATAGGTGTAGCCTGTTTGGTGGAAGACCACGGAATGAGTACCTCGTGGTATAGACATGTGAGAGGACACGTACCAGAGAGCTGTATGATCTCACAGCGGTCCAGGAGAGGTGCTGAGATAGTCTCGAGCGAGTTGGCGGTACAGATGAATAGGACCTGGCTTAGATCTATGGGGACGTTGACGTAATGATCCTGAGTATGCCCAGCGCATCAACATGAGGATTGAAAAGACCACGCAGATTTACGCACATTGAAGGTATGGTTCTGCTCTGGGTCCAAAACTTCCAGAAGAGCTGCCCCAGGATCGCCGTGGAAGTTGCTCTGGCCGATCTTGTCGATCTCGTCCCTAACGAAGCAAGTTTCGTGAGCGTTACGTACAGGGTGCAGATCAGCACGAGGGCGCACAAAAGCATCACGGCATCGGCCCTTCCTGCCTTTCTGAGTGCTTGTACAATCAGCCCTGGCCCAGAGGCAACATATGTCCTCCTGTGGCCCCTGATTTCCGCCTCGTCACGGACGCCGCCCAGCGAAATACGTTGGAATGGTCTTCCAAGGGCTTTGGCGACCGACTGGCCCAGGGAGGTCTTGCCTGTACCAGGTGGACCGACGAAACTGGACAAAGATCGTCGTTAGAGATGGGGAAATGGGCTTACAAGGAGAACTTACAGCAGTATAGGCCCCTTGACGCCCTTCTTACCAAGCCTTCCTGGCTTCCCAGGCCCAGCTTGCGGAGATGGATGTGACCGCTGCTGACCCTTGTCATATGGAATAACAGCCAGATCGATATCCGTCTTCTCCCGTCCTTCTTTCGCATCGACCTCTTTCTCCTGCCGTTCTCGACGAGCTTGCTCAGCCTGTGCCTCCCGTTCTGCGTTCAGCTCTTTCAACCGCACCACCGCAAGGTACTCGATAAGCCGCTTCTTAATCTTCTCAAGCCCAAAGTGGTCTGCATCGAGTTGAGCGCGAGCTGCAGTGAGGAACGTCTTGTCCTTGATGACTTGCGGTTGTTGCGCCTCAGAAGCGAGTGGAGTAGAGTTAGGCCAAGGAATCGAGCCTAGCCATTCGAGCTGAGTGAGCCGAGGTCAGCTGCTGAATCACGGGAAGGAATGTAGGTAACGCACGTAGCTCCGGATCACACCGTTCTCTACGCTGCCTTGTGGGATTCGTTTAAGCCTCCTCCATTCCCTCACACCCATTTTGCGTTCCTCCGAACCTGGCTCCATCGCCTCGATTCGGCGCTTCAGGTCCGCCATATCGTCCGCTTCGTGCTGATCGTCATCATCCAATTCCGAGCTGGCCAAGCCGTCCGCGGGGGTGCTCGATGAGAAATTGGGATTCGAGCCATTGGATCGGGTTAAGGCGTGGAGCTCCCGCGTGATAGCGGCAAGTTGCTGGCGTAAGAAGAATTCCTTCTGTTGCTTAGAAAGTGACTCGTCCACAGCGGTAGCGATCTTCTTTGAGACTTCAGATATTGACGTCTGTTTAAGAAATATGTCCGTGGCAAGTTTCAAGCGAGCCTCTGCGTCTGGTGTGCTCAGAATAGCTATTAGCACAAAGGGAATTTAGACTCTTATATATGAATATGAATATAACAGGACAAACCCAGCTTGTCATTATATTCTCCATTGATGCTGCCAACCAGAACATCGGCCATCCAGGGTGCGCGAGAATTGGTGATGTCCTCGAGCATACTGGCAATCTTGTTATAACTGTCCTTGCGCACCTGCTGGGTAGAGTCCCGCGCTAGTCGATCGAGAAGCCTCAGGGCCGCATGCTTGAACTTTTCAACGGTCTCCCTGGACGGTATACGTTCCGTGGGAGGATATTCGATATCCTGCAATGTTAGATCTGCGGCCAGTTCAGGAGGTAATGAGTTCGCATCGCTCGTAGCAATAAGACGTATTCGTGTGAGTCCATGAAGAGAGATGAGGTATGGTTGTCGTGGATTTCTCAAAGTGGGTTTCACCAGGCGGAGCACACGAGCTGCCGTGCCCCATTCTGAAAGGACCGGAGAGGTGTTGTCTGATGTAGGATTATTCATTGGAACAGCAGCGATGACTGGAAGTGCGTCAGATTCGTCAATGAGGGCCAGGATGGCTTCGCCTATTTGCTTGGAGACCGGCATCGTGAAGCGGGAAGTGGGGAGAAGGATGAGTGGGTGCGGGAGAGCAAGCACAGGAAGCTTTGAGCTGGCCATTGTGGGCAGCGTCGAGCACGAAGAGCAGTAGTTATTGTGAGCAGGAGAACGGCGAGAACGACAAGTAGAGCAGTGATGTCCGACGAGGGCAGCGACAAGGAGGCGGTGAAGCCGGCTCGATTCAGCTGAAATATAGCAGCACGTGATAGCCAATCTCATTCACGTGGTCACCGGCAATCGGAAGATCGCAGCCCGATCCTGCCAGCGCAGCGTGGTCCTTGCTTAGTACCTCCGCGCTTTGATCTGCAGGACGCCATCCCTGCCAGACACCGTGAGGTCCGATGTTTTTCTGACAGAAATTGACAGAAAGGAGCATTCTACTTCGGGATCTTGATCCATATCATGTCACTGGAGGCAACTTCTTTCTTTCTAATCTTCCATTCTGGCGTTCCCGACGACACCCATGGCTTCCGTCCTAATCAATGCGCCTCTATCCCTCGGCCACGCGAACGTATGATAGACATGGTTTGTTGTTCTCGCTCTCCAGAGCATTTTCTATGTCCAATAATCTCAAACAGCTGCCGACCCCGCGGCTCCTAAAGCCAGACATTCACTCCCCTTTTGTGATTTCTTGCTTGTGTGCTTAGCATCGTCGCTACATCACGATATTTGCTCGCCCCTCGGAGCTGATGCATCTGAATCGACGAACGACGAGTCAATGAAAAACGGCTCCAGCATGGTACCGAGAAAGGTCGACCGAAATTCTGCACCGAAAAATCTTGAAACGACTTCTGCGAGTAGGTTCGAAGACGTCTAAAGCCTTTTGACCCTAGGAAAAGACACAAGCCAATGGCTGTTTGCGTCTGGTCTGGGACCTCGAATTATTATCACGGCACTATATGGGGACAAGCAGGCGATTCACCCAGTTTTTTGGTACTGGTGGTGGCAGTGACACAGCGCCACAGCCATATTCTGTTGGTTGACGACACTGTCGGTCAAACACACTTTGACGCACTTTTTGCATGCGTCTTAATTTTCATTCCTTGTTTCCTAATACGACTCTGGCAATTGGCGATCTGAGTCGTGAAAGGTTGCTTAAAGAAGGACGTTTAGAGTCCAGCCCCGTAGCCTAAAAGTCTCGGAGACATGTATCGGAAAATTTTGCGACACGTCGACGCGTGCACAAATGATTAGAGTGCAATTCACGAGACATCTGATCATGATGGGTAGTCGTTTTGCGCGTGAGGTGCCGAACGGAAGCTTTATCGAAACAGAAGATCATAAGTTACCGGTTCACAAGCTTAAGGCCTAAAAGACACACCCGGAGACAAAATCTGACCGCAGCTTTTCTGGGAATTGTCGCATGTAGAATAAAATATGCGATAGAAGGAGAGGCATATTAGGGACAAAACAAGCTGTACATAGATATGATTACGCGGGTATATCGTATGTCCTTGGAAAATCCAATTCCAAGGCAACACCGCAGTGCCTGCGGTAACCCCTTTCCAAGCAGTATTAGGAATCATTAGAGGAGTATACTCGAACGTCATTCTCGGAGTCCGAGGAGGGACCACCAGTGATCGATTGATTCCGCGTTCCCCGAGGTCAACTTTTGGGCAGGCCCACAAGTTACTCCTCGGCAGAAGATTGGCGCACTGGGCCAGGCGCTGGCTCATCTTTCTTTGCAGGCGTCATTCCAAAGAGCTTTTGAGGCATCTGTGTCAGCGCCGGTATGATGGCTTAGGGAAGCAGGACCTACATATTTGATATCCTTCACGCTCAGCTTATGCAGCTTAGCCCCCGTACCTTCGCCAAGCGCGGCCTCTGCGAGACCTGTTTCGCAAAATTGCAGTTGCTGAGATAATTGAGGTAATATTGATACGCACCTACTTTCACATCTTGGAGCAACAACATTCTGGAGATGGGTCAGGGGCGCTGATTTGAAAGAGCAACGTAGCAGAAACGGACCGTTCTTCAATTGTGTTTTCTACCACAAGACGCTTCACGAAAACATCTTTTTCCTGCCCAATACGATGTACTCTAACAAAACGGTTGATCGGCCTCGTATGAATGCGAAGAGTACATGGAAAGACGAACCTGTCGTAAGCTTGGGACTCTGCTGCATAGTTCCACGAAAGATCCATGCTTGAGGTGAAGATAAATCAAGAAGTGGACAAAACCAAGAGAGACAGCGCACTTGATGATTCGGTTCGCAGACACGAGATTCAGCCTGAAGGTCGCTCATTAACATCAGCAACGACGACAATCAAGACCCGGAAGCTTACCCAACGCTACCGCACTTCGTGCTGAGTGAATTATCAAAAAAAGTCAGCAAGGCCTTCCTGCAGGAGACGCCGAACGAGTGCATACCTGATCAAAATGACCTTCGGCCCACCATGTCTCTTGAACGTGCTCAACACCGCATCCCGCGCCTGTCGGTCCATCTTTCCGTCGAACCGCAAACTCTGGATTCCGTGCCTTGAGAACAGGATATCCAGTAAATCAAGCATCGACGTCCCTGCATACCGTCGTCAATTCCTGTATAGAGATAGAGGACGGAACACCATTGCGCACACTGGGAGTAAACAATCGTCTTATCTCCCGTCGCCTCCCACTGTTGGAGCATATCCACCAGGGCCAACATCTTTGTGCTCGGCTCCAGGTCGTCGTCACCCCGCCTCCAGGTCGCGATGACTGCATCCGACGGGCCATCCCTTCCGACATCCCTTGCTCGCTTAGCTCGCGCCTTGCCCTTTGCCTTCGGGGAAATAGGGGGCGTTCTGGACCCAGCAACTTTCTCAACAACTTCAATCTCAGAGTCGCTAATGGACCCAATCTTGATGCCGCCCAAAGGAACAGAGATTTTATCCATAGTGATCTCCATTGTATCCTATGCAACGCAGATTTAAGATGATAATTCTCCGAACGACGTACGAGTCGACTTACGTCGTCATCATCGATGTCGCTATCGTCGATTCTCTGGCTCTTCTTTTGGCGCTTCGCAGGGCGAGCATCGAGCATAGTCGAGACGTCCGGCAGGTCATCGTCAGAGTCGTCAAGCCCGCAGTGTTCGAAGGACTTTTCCTCAGGCGAGAGAGAACGCATTTTTACGTTCCTCTTCGAGACTTTCCGCGTGTTTGCGCGCCGGGTTGCACGAGCGTGATCGGTGAGCTCTTCATCGGTGGGTTCGAATGCGGAGGATTTGAAGACTTTGTCTGGGCTGACATCCGTCATTCTCTTACAAGTCGGGCCTGAGTACTTTCATGAGTTTGGCCTGGCGAGAAAGAACAGGCCAAGGCAATCACATGGTCGGTAGCCTTTCGCAGCACCTGCTTCATACTCCCTCTCAGCCGCAAGGTTTTCCCTCTCGTTCCCCTCGCCACTTTGTACTCAGATAATCAGAAAGATGAAAAGAAACCAGGGATCCGTTGACGTACAAGATACCGTTATGGGCAATGGGGGAATTCTGCAATTCAAGGAGACAGTCTTTTTGTATATCCGTCAGATTCAGTAAAAAGTAGTACGAAGAAAGACAGACCAAAGCAAATCTCGTGAGTGCATGCCAGCACGCGGCCACTATTGCTCATGAAGACTGTTATAAAAATGCATTAGATGCAGTCCAGGATGCACAGGTGGAGTTTATTACGATCATGGCAAACAGGACAGGTTGACTCAGGTGTGTCCGCCTCGTCCGAGAAGTCGAGGAGTTCCGAAGCACGGCGGCGAGTCAAGGATCTAATGAGGAATCGAGATCAGCGACGCGTTGCACAAGCTGCCTTGTAGATTCGGACCTTTTCTTCACCTGGATGTGTCAACGTCAGACGATAAACGATGACATTCGGACGAACAACCTACTTCAGCAATCCATGCACCTCCCATAGCCTTCCTTGCACGGCCAAGCTCCTTGTCGTTATCACTGCCCACGAGGAGAGTCGGGTCTTCATATCCTTCTGTTTGTGACTAACACAGAATTGTTAGCCACGGCGACGTGAAAGTAGTTTTTCCCAATCCATCGACGCACAAGGATCAAGTACGGGTGGCAGCACAGCTGTCGCAACCGCAGTATCATCACCTAATAATAATCCGTCAACACAATTCGACTTGAAGAAAGAAGCGATGCTCACGAGGACGGCAGCATGACTGGACGACATCATGACATCAGCACGACCACCGTATATAGATATTTTGAAAGCGTACTTAGACACAAGTGTGCGTTCATTGAGAAACCTGTTAAGCCTGATCTTAGTCCGCTTCTCAAATGAATCATAGAGCTACCAAGCCCGCCAAAATTAGCACCCAAACAACCAAATAGCCAGAATGAACTTGCATCGCGTTCTTCTTCCGAGAACTGGAGCCTGACGATGTCAATAGTCTTAGGTGGAAGCTGCAATATCGGCTGGCCCTCGAGCGTAGAATCCTTCGTGCGGCGGAGAAGGATTGACTTCAAAATGGCTTGGGCGCGCGAACCTTAGGAAGGAACGAGTTTCTTGACTATTACTTGCACGGTAGTTTGACAATTAACTCACCAGCAAGTGGCGCATCCTTGCTCTGTATCCTTCCCTGTGCAAAGTGGGTCAGCAATTGTCTTCGGGGCGCCGAAGAAAGGTGCGCACGACGTGCTCGTCGAAGGCCTCCCAGTCGTTCCACGGGCGAAAACGTCCGAACCGCAGGAGGCCGTAGATATCAGCCCTTCAAAAGATGACGACAAAAGTCAAAGGAAGTCAACAAGCCATTCAAGCAGGCTTCAAGGACAGAAGGTCGACGAAAATGAAAGACGACACGCACAAGGTGTTTGTGACAGGTGTCCCCGTGAGCATCCAGCGATATTTTGCTTTAATGTGGGCGAGGCTGATGCTTGAGCGCGTGGCACTGATAATTAGATGCGGATAAGAAGATAAATCGGTGGTACGGAGGAAGGGAGTAAACACCGATTACGGATAAACTGGGCCTCGTCGGCGACGGCGCGGTAGAATCTGGCGTGCGCGAGGATGCCTCTGATGTAACATCCCATCAGGCCGCGAGCACAAAGTCTGCTGCAGTAGGCGCTTACGCACCCGTTGTCTGCGAGCCACTCTCCTTCCTCCGAGGGATCGACATCTTTGGGGATGTTGAAGTCCTGGTTGAGGGTTTGGTATGTCGTTACGATGACCTGCGGAGCGTTTCTGAGATCAGATGTCAAGATAAATCCAAACATACACTAGACGTACGTCGTAGTTCTTGATTTGCGATACTTTCTGTGACAACAAAGCGCCTTAAGTCGCACAACCTGTGTCCTGGTGGGTCAGCGAACGTACCTTCAGTTTATCTTTACTATGATGCAGGTGTACCGAAAATACGCCATTGGTCTTCGTCTCGACTTCCTCCTTCCACTACCATAGAGGGTCAGAATATATTCCACGAGGACGGAAAATGAGTCACCTGTTGAAGAAGGGCTGCAGGCACGATAATGAGGGTCGTGCGGTGCTCCTCATCCATGCTCGGTTGGTTCTTGACCATCGTCGCGATCATCTGCACGGTTTTTCCTGCGGGCATCCATATAAGTTTGACTAATCCACGGAACACAGTTTTATGAAATAAAGGTGAGAGAAGTTGACGCACCAAGACCCATATCGTCTCTACGCAAAGTTCTGAATATAGACTACCAGACATTCATAAAAAGCAACATACGCCATAATTCCACCTCTATCGGAGCTTCCCTCCTTCGCCAACATCCTTAACAACCTCCATCTCAGCATCTGACCGGGAAGCAACAACATAGTGAACCTCACCATGCAACACCAATCGCCTGATGGCTCAGCAACCGCACCTCCATTCCGGGTATCAAGTCCCTCTTGCTGTATATCATTTCACGATCAGAGTGTACATGAACGAACAAAGATGCGCAACCCACTCTTCGAGTCCTAACGACTTCATTGCGGTCTTTACTGTGAGGCCATGGCTAAGGTTGTCGATGGATTTCGTTACGAAATCCGCCATCCTAAGGTACGTTGACCCAGTGTCCATATCAAGCAATCAATAGCTGCCGACCTTTGTTCCTGGTCGGGCCCACCGAGGTCGATCGCGCGTAGGGGCGTCTCATAGTCGTAGTTGATCCTGAAACCACCTGCACCAGGCATGCTTTGCCTTGCAACCGGAGGCGAGCGTCCTAGAGGACTTGAAAGGAAGGCTGCATCGTTCACTGCAAGCGAAAATGATCCATCAGACTTCCTTTGATCCACCGGCAAAATGCAAGGATATGACCACTCACTCTCATTATATGCGCTGAAAACACTTTGTCTTCGTGCGGCTCGTGCCATCTCCAGTGCGTGCTTTGTGTCCTGGGAGCTGCTGCCGGCGCCGAGACTCGACCGGGGTTGAAAGAAAGGATTTGTGCTCGTGCCACTCGTGGGGGTGGCATTTGGACCTGGGCTCAAAAATGAGTTGTCCAGCGCGTCAAGGAGCGAGGAGACCTTGGATGGCGCGTTACTGGCCATTGTTGACGCGTAAATTCGATTATGGCCAAAACCTTTGTGGCGGTGGTACGTGCGGGAGGAAGATGAAAGGGGTTCGACGTGACGGACCGTGCCTTGTCACACTGCACAACAGCGCAGGTTTCTTATCAGACTTGTATCAGACACTACTCAAACCACCACTGGAGCTTCATTACATTGGCTCTATGGTGTGAATCCGCACTCCTTAGGGCTGCTTGTTATCATAACTAGAGAAATGCTCTCAAGCAATGACCCTGCAGGTTCGACAGTAACCCTCTTTGTGTCGGAAATTTCCGAGCCGGCAAATAACCTAATATAACTGACGCAATCCATTTAATCACGGCCCGGATTATGACCGGGGTCATGATCGTGGTTATGACCAAATATAACCAACACTCGGTGATTGCCATGCCGGTCATGATTGCAGTTGTGATCCAGATCATAACCTGACCGTGAGAATTATAATCGAGCTGGATTTCAAGCCGGGCCAGAAATTTCCGACATGTGCACAACCATCTCAGCCCAACGTAACCCATACGATGTGAGCACTCGACGTCCATCTTTCCGGCTTTTCATTACCATTGGGTTGCTTTGCGCTTGATGAATGTCATGACATATACTAGAATCCGTTGGCCGTCGACCATGTCGAGACTTATATGAGACCTTCTTAAACTTGGTGATCTTCATAACGAACGGCATCACCCAGGAAGTCGAATTCCATTAGCCAAGTGTTAACCCCACCGTCCACAAAGGACGCTTGGTCGTCGATCTATCGGGTCCCGTGGTCATGCAGCACTGCATCTAGGTCTCTCCACACAGTTTGTGATGGTTGACATCTACTCAAGCAATGTTAGACTGTGCTCAGGCCGATATATGGGATGCGTCTATGTAATTCTTTGACAGCATCGAAGAGAGGTTGGCTAGCTCTCACTCGACTTTCGATCTTTTTCTCAGCGTTTCAAGTTGGTGTTTGGTGAACGAAATCTCGACAGTCACAAGTGCTAGTGTTCTGGAGGACTAACGATCGGCTGTTTTTTATCAATGGACCAGGACCAAGGCTAGCCGAGCGCGAAGGACCCGATGCAACAATTTATTTTACTGCTGCTTACGATGAATTATGCTTTTGGGTCAGTAGTAAAGACGCGTGGACAATGTAGAGCGGAGGTACATACCGGACAGTATCCTATTCTATCGTCTGTGCGCCTGGTCCCCTTCTCTCGACAAATCTATCTCGCTCCTTGTCGCTACCCGCCCATTGCCTAGTCTAAGCAATCCGTGCCTGGATCGTCTGTGGGCCTGAATGTTGAGGCCTCGAGGAGGCGTCATGACAGTGTACATCGTCAACTGTGCTTACTTGGTTTGTCGAAATCCATACCTCTTCACGCTGAATCTGAGCTTACAGCAAGCGAAGCGCAAACCTGGAACGAAAGCGCGAAGTCGATTGACAAGGGTTCTCAACCATCAGGCTGGACAGCGAGGAAGCAATTTTTTGGCTGTCAACTTGCCTTGGCGTGGCTATCTCCATTTAGCGATTCCATATTCAAGCTGGTGGCGGTGAAGGCGCATCAATCTTTTCCGCACACCATCGTCCTCTCGCTAAGATCGCGTTTATTGTCGTCGGAGGTTACTCCTCATTGCCCACCTTGAGCGTAGAGGACCATGGGCACACGCGGATGCAAATTCACAGGGTTTTATAGCGCGTCCCGGTCACATAGCCTTGACGCGACGCGCGCCACCCAATCAACAAACCGAGAAGTCTACACTGCCACCGCGTGGACATACAAAGAGAGGCGGACGAGGCGACAAGCTCTTCAAGGTTCCCTGTCTCGTAAAGGTATGTTTTAATTATTGACATTGTCGCTTCTTTGTACTGATATTATCATGGCATAGGTGATTCAGAACGAGGAGCGTGCCCGCATCGTTGCCCAGGCCAAGGCCGAGGAATGGGGAAAGCCGCCGCAACGGCCAGAAAGACTGAGTACCTTCTCTGTTATTTGAACTTCAGACATATACTGAGCCATTACGATGTCCAGGCCGCTCACGACAAAAACCCGGGTTACAGTAAAGGCCGGCGCCGTTAGATGCGCCCCGCGCATCCACCTGTCACGACCGCCCCTAACGACCACCCCTAAAACTCACATCCACTACGTTTTCCCACGCACGACCACTGTATATATATGGCACCACTTCTCTGTTGGACTCTTGACCTCGATATTACCATTTGTTACGACTAGTTCCCGTTCCCGTTTCTTATTCTCTCTTACTCTCTCGGTTTACTCAGCTCCGCAATTGTATCACTTGTGCTCATTCGTTCGAATAAGCTCCGATGAACATCCTCGTCAACGCTCACGACCTCCGATTACCCTATCGGAGCCCGTCTTCCTTGACGACGTCAGGCCTGTCCGCTTCGGTGGTCTCGGAATACCTCTGCAACCAGCGTGGTACGCAAGGTCCTAACATAATATCGAGGTCCTCCCACCCACCGGACATGTCCTCGACGATAGTGGAGCCCAACACCACAGTCCGCTATCAAAACTTCGAAGGTCCCTCTTTCACACAAAGAAGACCTTCACCACCACCTTTCGAAACCTCCCCTGCCTCAACAGGACACTTGATGCAAGGGACCTTCGGAACCAACAGGTCCAGGCTGGAACACAACATTTTCCAACCAGGCCAACACGAGGGGGACTTTTCCTCAGCCAGTCAGGACCCTCGACGACCCCTACCCCAGACCCCCTCAAACGTATTCAACCCGTCCTACCAACTCGCCACCCCCAACTATCCCCCCTTACCCCCATCCGCAACGGCCTCCGGACCTCCGCCTTCAAGTAACCAGACTCCTGGGTCATACTACGAAAGGTTGAGGCACCCGGAGATGTTCCAGAGGAGGGATAGGGCTCGGGAGGAGGGACAGGGACATTTCGCTCGTCAACAAAACCCCTTTCTACACGGTTCAGACCACGAAAGGATACTCTACGAGCTCCGCATGACGCGGGAAGAGTTTTCACGACAAGCGCACGAGCTCCTAGTCGAAACCATGGGGATGGATCATCAACCCCGAACACCGGAACAATGGGCCAACCTCGTGTTGTCGACCATGCAACTGCACGAAGCCCATCGATTACCCCCACAACTGACGGTGTTGCTACAAATGGGGGGAAACGAAAGAAGGTTACGCGCCCTGGCTGGAGAAATCCAGATGTCCAACGAGGGAAGAAGATTCTCCGACCCCCAAAGCGCGGGACGTTCCTTCCACATGCCAATTCAGGAGCCCGTTCCCTCCAGAATCGAAACTAGATTCGAAGAACCTCCACAAGCGACAAGCACTGTCAATACGCAGACAGCTTCGGCTCTACTCAGGAGGATGAACCAAGGGAACGCACCCCCCAGCCAAGAAGGGTTCGAACCCACCGTCACACCAGGGACAGACGCTCGAAGAGCTCCGACGTTCGGGTTCTGGGGAGCCCACAACTTACAAAGAATCCCCGAAGAGAACCCCCCTGTCGAAGGACCGTTTTCCAGGCCAAATTCGGGTTTTCAGGGCCCACAGAGGACCTTCGCAAACCAAGAAGGAGTACCTCCGAGGGAACCTGAGAACATTCCCCTACCTCCGTCGGAACGGGGAATCCCAACGCCACTGTCGTACGCCCACAGCTACGAACTACGCGAAGAAAACTTGGAAAGAAGAGAGGGAGCACCCCCTAGGGCACGAGAAGACTGGCGCCAAACACCACCTCATCTGGCAAATCAGAACAGGAGGTCACCGCAAGGCCCACGCCCAATCTCCCCAAGAGAACGACGTGGAATCGGAGCGGACCCCGGCCCCGGTCAAAACATAAACATCCTCGACGGAAGGCAAGGGACCCAACAACAATTCCCCCAGTTCGAACAATACAGAACTGGCTACAACCCCGGACCAGCCCCACCCATACCCGGCGGACGACCGAACCCCCAGTACAACGGACCACCTCCACAGCCCCAACCACCTCCGGGATCTTCGGGACCACCTACCCCGAGAGGAACTCAATGGGGAAACGGCCCCGGAGGACCAGGAGGGGGAGGAGGAGGTTATTGGGGAAACGGCCCCGGAGGAACAGGAGGTCCTGGAGGAGGGGGAGGTCACGGAGGATACGGACCACCACAAGGACCAGGAGGCCCGGGAGGCCACAGAGGTCCCGGAGGGGGAGGAGGAGGCCACGGAGGAGGAGGAGGAGGAGGCCCACCCGGAAATCCGGGAGGAGGCCAATTCGCAAACCCTCAACGACCCCCACCTCCACTGCAACAGCTCTTAGGCCCAAACCAAAACCTGACCCCGGAACAGTACCGACACCTCCTAAACCTGGAATCGAAAATCGACATCAGGAAACCGGACCCCTTCACTGGAAAAGAACTGAGGAGATGGAAAACCTTCGTCACGGAATGCCTAGTAACGTTTCAAGCCAAGGTGATCACCTACGAACAGGATCACCTGAAGGTGTCATTCGCGAGCTCCTACTTAAAGGACGGAGCTATGGACTACTTTCGGCTGCAACTCACGTACAACCCCCAACACCCAATGTTCACGAATTGGGAAGGATTCGTACATGAATTAGGATCACGCTTCGGAATACCGAACTCGAGAGTGGAAGCCGAGAACAACATTTCGCGACTGAAAATGAAGGAATGGGAAAAGTTCACAGCATTCATCATCAAGTTCGAACAAGAAGCGTACGAAACAGGCTGGAACTGGGTAGCACTACAGTTCACACTCCGGAAAGCGCTCCCCCAGCGAATCCTTAACGTCCTGGCCATCGCACCAAGCCCCGAAACCTACGAAGGTTACCGAGATCTGGTCACAAAAATCGACCGGAGGTACTGGGAACATCGCATAGAAAATCCAGAGTCCTACAAACCCCTCTGGGCGAATAATGCGAACACCTCCAACGCCTCCGCACGACCTCCGATGGGACCTTCGGCCGGACCCGCAAGCCGCACGACGCCGCAAACGGCTCAAGGGAACAGGAACGCACGCTTGAACGCCAAAAGTCATGATCAGGACCCGGACTCAGGTAAGGAAGGTAAGGCGCAAGGCCAAGAAATTGCATGGGATGACGAAGAGGCCCTACAAGCCAACAACTTCGGGTTCAAGAAGTCAACACGCCCCTGGGTGAAGATCGACGAAGACGTAAAGCAACAACGAATTCGAGACAAGGCCTGCATCCTATGCGGTGATCTGGAACACTGGATGCGCGACTGCCCAACAGCAAACACCATGGGCAGAGCCACCTATCTCATCGGCGACGATATCTTCGAATTCCATCACAAGACAGAAGAGGGAAACGCGGGGGCGATTCAGGACTTGCCCGGGCTCTGAATCGCAAAGATCTAAAACCGGACCTTGACACTAAACTACGCGCAACGGCATTATCGACAACGGACACCTGCACAGTAACTCTCTCCTCCCATTCATCACTGGCATTTCTAATACACCTTACGCCAAACGGAGGAGGAGAAGACCCCGAAAACACGCTCATCGACAGCGGAGCTACCGACAACTTCATGGACTCCGTCATGGCGACATCACGTGGGCTCCACCTTGAGGAGCTCAACCCCCCAATAAACCTCTGCCTATTCGACGGAGAACCCTCCGCATCAGGCAAAATCACACACTATACCACCAACGACGTCAAATTCAGTGACGGCACCACTCAGAGGATAAGATTCCTCATAACGAAACTCCACGAGACAGCGACGATAGTGCTGGGACTATCATGGCTGAAGGAGGTCAACCCCCGCATAAATTGGAAAGACCTCTGCATCACGCTACGACGGGGGTCAAACAGCAAAATCGAAGGATCACTACCGGACCTCCGAAGGAAAAAGGAAATCGCTCCAACAACAACAAGCACAGGAGCTCAACGCTTACCCTCGCGGTCAGCTCGCTCCTTCACAATCGAAGTACAGTTAGAAGGATCCTCAACGCGACTACCAGCACTTATCGATAGTGGAGCGGCGGGAAATTTCATAGCACAATCCTCGTGTACGAAACCGAAACCTCTCGCCAGCCCCATGACCCTACAACTGTTCGACGGAAACCCCAGCGGAGGTGGAGCCATTTCACACCATAGTCCCGAAACAATCAAACTTGAGAACGGACTAGAGTATAAGGTCGACCTCCTCATAACACAGTCACACCCGGCCACGCCACTAGTGCTCGGATTACCTTGGTTACGGGAAGCAAATCCGGACATCGACTGGCGGGAAATGTCCATGACCATGGAACAAGGGGCAGGACTAGCCGCGATATCGCTTTCCCAGAAGACGCAATGGAGAACGGTGACCCTTGAGGAGGAGGAAGACGTCGAAGCTCCGAAACCAGCCAACCCCCTTTCGGAAAAACAACCCCTCCTCAGGGACCTCCTGGACGACGACAACGATCAGAACGACACCTCCAGCGACAACATGAAGGAGGAAGACACCCGCCCAAACACCAACGAACCTCAGGAGGAAGTACCAACGCCAACAACCGAGTCGCCAGAGGAGGTAACGGGACGAAAACACAGCCGAAAACCACCTCCACCGAACTACTTCCCTCCAAACGTTCCGAGGTCCAAATTCAAACCCCACCCCAAACGGAAATCCGCAACGTCCCCAATGACAGAAACACGGGAAGAAGATGAAGCCAACCCGGAAACGGAGGTCGAAGACGAAACCGGAGAGGGAGAAGAGGATGTCGAAACACAAAACATCCGCCTGATCGGAGCAGCGCCATTCGCGAACCTCATCAGGGACGGAGCCACAGCGTTCCAACTACACATCTCCCCCACCGAACAAGAGGAACACCTCCATGCCAATAACACCTCCGACGATGAACCCAAGCAACCAAAGACAGAAAAGGAAATCTTTGAGGAAGTCGTACCTCTGGAGTACAGGGACTTCGAAGACGTATTCTCAGCGGGCGAAGCGAAAACCATCCCCCCACACCGACCTTACGATCACACAGTGGAACTCGACGAAAACACTACCCCTCCCTTCGGAAAGATATACAACATGTCCGAACTGGAGTTGAAAGCATTGAAAGATTACATCGACGAGATGCTCGGTAAAGGGTTCATCCGACCTTCGAGTTCGTCAGCGGGAGCTCCGGTACTGTTCGCAAAGAAGAAGGACGGATCACTCCGGCTATGCGTGGACTATAGAGGATTAAATCGGATCACCAAGAAGAACCGTTACCCTCTACCTCTGATCGGAGACCTCATAGACCGACTTCAAAAAGCGAAAGTATACTCGAAGATCGACCTCCGGGTGGGTTACAACAACGTCCGCATAGCTCCGGGACACGAATGGAAGACAGCCTTCCGCACTCGTTATGGACTTTTCGAATACCTGGTAATGCCCTTCGGCATGACAAACTCACCCGCTGGAGTATCGCGTTGCGATACTCCCTACTCAGCGGATCAGGGAACATAACCAGTGTTTGGCATTGTTTGGCTAGAGCGTCGGGGTAGACACGGGGATTCGTAGCAAGTAGAGGACAACACAATCGATAATACAAGAACTTCAACTATCTACAGTCGGATTGCGCTACTCCATCTGGTGACGACAGCGCGATTTGAACTTAACCTGGTTACCGCTCTGCGTATTCTGCTTCTGTTTCTGTGCCGCGTGCCCATCTGCGAAACTGGCCCCAAAACAACTGCCCGTCCGAGACGAGAGGGGCCGCTTCATACCGAAACTGATACCAGCGCAGACCCAGGCCGTAGAACAGCCTTTCGGACCGTTGATAGTGCTAGAAGGCCTGTAGATGCTGTACGCAACAACAAAATAACTAACAACTATAGGGGCGAGAAGTGTTAAAAGTTCCCAAACACGCAAGTGTGCAGGGCTTAAAAGGATGGTTTGGACAAAGATAAAGACGACCCGATTCGATATTAGTCGAACCGACGACGACGCGACGAGCGCGATAGTATGCGATAGTTCCCAGCTGGAACTGGTCGGCGACGCGACTTTCGGTGTCGGTCGTGCGACAACGAGACGAACGAGGTTAATACGGAGAACTCACGGGTTCGGGCGACGAATACGAGGTAACAGAGACGGCGGTTACGAGCTTTACGATGGCGGCGGCGGTTTATACGGTGGTAACGGGGCAGAGACGACGGGGTCGACGGTTTTGAGCTATTAACTCTGAACGTGAGGGAAAATACGGGCTATAATTCACTGGGGGGGGCTCTAGGTACTACATGGGATTGTTTTAAGTAGTAAGGTCAAATCACCGTCTCTTTAGTGCAACCATGCGGACGTTTCGCGTTAGGTTGTCGCCAAGCCTGGTACCGCGCGGTGCGTTTCTGAGGACAAGTCGGGTGTGGCGCGTTTCGGAGCGGATACCAGTGTCGGATTGGATACGTCGTCAGGGAAGTCGGTGATTACGGGACTCCGTGAGTTAGTCGGACCTGTGCCGTGAATAGGAGACGGAATGGCTTTGTCGTTAAATGCGTCATGGGTAAGACGCCAAGTCGGGTGTTTGACGTTTGTAGGCGAACGTGCGTAGTCGCTTGGCGACTACACGGTTACTCCGATCCCCGGCGCCCGAGAGCGAGGTCGGCCGAATTGAATGGGTCGCGTTCGGTCAGGAGTCGGTCGGTGAGTGGGTTGGCGAGTCGGTCGGCGAGTCAGTCGGTGTTGTCGTGTGCGTTCGTGGGTGGTTTACTGTGGTCGGAACTTCGAATCGGTGGCCGGCCGAAGAGGGTGCATATCATCTCCTCCTTACTTGAATTACCGACTGTCCCCAGTCGGCTTCCGGTACCGGATCGGCGTCTTAGTTGGCATGGTGTTGTACGGAGCGGTGGAGAGGGGGTGGCGGTGCGTGCGGCCCTGCAGTACGATTCGGTTTTATACGTCGTCCGTTCGTGGTCGTCTTTATTACAATGTCTCGCCCTCCTACCGATTTTGGGAAGGTCGTCTGGAACCTCGACGATGACTGGGTCGCCTGGCGTTCGCTCCCTATCGACACTGGTCGTGAAGAGTGTACTGCTCTCATCGAGAACATCCTGGATGGTATCGAAGCGTTACGTAGCCAGGACGCGGCGTCTGAGCGGTGGGAGTGGCCCAACGAGGACGCTGCGTTTACCGACCTATGGGCGATCATTTCGCACGACGCTGAGTGGTCCGCTCGCTTTAGAGATTGGAGTCCCGAAGTACGTCTAGGCGCTTGTTTCGCTGTTCCATCGTGGTCCGATCGACGTCCTTATTTCATTCTTTTTAGGACGATTATACGCGCCGCCGTCGTGAGCGGCGACTCCGTTTGGCGGATGCTGCAGATAAGGCGGTACACGAGGAAACTGTCCGCGTTGCGACTTCACCTATTGTTCGTAAGCGTAGGCGAAGCCTCGTTGATGACGAGAGCCAGGAGTCGGGGGTTCCAGAGGGTTTGTGTGATGGGTATGCGGAGGCCGAGGCACTCTCTGGAGAGGTATCCTCGGTCCGGCGTCGCGACCTGGTGGCTATCGCTCGCCGTCTAGCAGTGGAACAAGTCGCCGATTTCCCGTCGGCGGTCTCCGACATCCCTAGTGCTGAAGACTCGCATGAGTCTAATTCTGTGCAACCCTTGTCGGCTGTGTCGCGCTTCGGTCTCTCCGACGTCGATCGTGCCCTGTCCACCCGTCGGTTCCTTCTACAGTCTTTGATTCGGGAATCCCATGTCCTTGAGTCGCGGCGAGAGGTCCTACGATTGTCCGTCCGACAGCTCTATCAGCAGGTTGTGGCGACGTCGACCGCCTTAGACGTACTCCGAGCGCGCCGTATCGAGTTAGTCGGTGAAGGTTTAGGGGACGGCCTGGAGAGCGGGTTTGAAGATCGTGGTCGGGATGGTAGACTCGGAGACGATGGTGACGAAGGCGACAGTGTCGCAGAGGGTGGGGACGTTGGCGACAGTGTCTGATGCCCTGGGGCGTCGACTCTGAAGATCGTGGTCGGGATGGTAGACTCGGAGACGATGGTGATGAAGGCGACAGTGTCGCAGAGGGTGGGGACGTTGGCGACAGTGTCTGATGCCCTGGGGCGTCGACTCTTCTTAGTTGAGTCGCCAATACCTACGTATCTTGTGTGTGTCGGTCTCGAAGTTGCGTCCGACTGTTATTGTCGGTCGGTTGGTGTCGCGCTCTCTACCTTTGGGGATAATGTGTGATCGGTGCACGTGGCTTTGATGGTCCATGTGGGCGCCATGTGGGCGCCACGTCTCTCCTCCTTACTTGGCATGCTGACTGTCCCCAGTCGGCCCGTGGTCTGGGCTGGACGCGTGTGTGGCGTGGGTGCGTGGCAGTGCCAAAGATTTGGCGTCGCGTCTGTTGGTTCGACTTCTCCCTTTTGTTATTTGCACTCTATGTCGCGCCCTCTGGAGACTCTGGCGGCCTTGAAGGAGGACTGGCTACGCTGGTTAGCGCTTCCCGACGACCTCCACCCGGACGAACGCGTCCCCGTTCTGGAGGACTTGCAAACCGGTCTTCGTCGTCTGCATCGGCAGGCGCCGGGGCCTGACAGAGTGGTCTGGGAGGCAGAGGCTGAGGCGAAGCAGGTAATCTGGGCAGTCATCCGGCTCGACCCCATTTTAGCGGTGCGGTTTTCTATTTTCCGTCCGACTGACCTACCATCGGTAAGTTCGTCGGTCTCCGTGTCGTGTCAACGGGGCAGTTTTTGATGTGTTCGCCAGGAGGAAACTACCCCTGCGCAATCTGAGCGCTCTTCTCGGGGGGACAATGCTCCCGGTCCTCCGAGACGCACTCGCACTCGATGGGACGTGGCTGCGGCGCCGCCCGGCGGGCTCGGGATGGCGGGGTCCACGGCGACGGTGTGGAGGGATATCGTGGAGGCGGAGGATGCTGTCGTGGAGTTGCCCGGAGTCGACGTGGCAGAGTCCGTGGTGTCGGTGACGGCGGAGGGTATGGGGGATGCGGGTGAGCGAGGTCGAGGCACGCCTTCGGTGGCATCGGGGGGGGAAGGGGCTGGGCGAGGGGATGTCCTTCGAGTCCCTGCGTCGCCGCTGTCGCGCCCCTGGAGGTTGAAGGATTCGCGACACGGCCGTCCAAAGCCGCGCCCCCGAAGCCAACAAACGGGGCTGCGCTTGATGTCGACGACCGCACATGGCGAGTATCTTCGTCGTAAGGCGCGTGAGGTCGCTGGCACGGTGGCGTCTCCTGTCGTGGACGGTGTCTCTGACGACGAGGTACCGCGCGTGGAGTCCTCTCGTGGACCGGTAAGCTTTCCTGTCGTTTCCCGTCTTCTTTCGTGCTGACCACCTTTCCAGGAGGCCTCGTCCCGTCGTTCGGGTCGTATTCCGGGTGAGTGGCGGTCGTGCCTTGTGCACATTTTCTGTCCGGTTAGCGGCCGACCCCTAACGTTCGCTACAGGAGGGACCTCGAAGGTGGAGGTCGTCGTCCCCTTGCCCGTTGCTAAGTGAAAGCGTGGCGCGGCCGCCGACGAGACCTCCGTCGTGCCGGTCGTGAAGAAGGCGAAAGGCAGGGCGCGGTCGGCGGTATCCCCGTCAGTAACGGTGGAGAAGGTGGCGCATTTGAAGGAGGCGGTCCCGGGGTGGTTTGAGCGTCCCATACCCGTAGGTCTTTTATCTCTGCTCCTGGTCGCCAGTTCTCTCATCTCGTGACTTGTTACCTGTCCTTTTAGTGCGATCGATGCCGCAAGCAGGGGGTGTCATGCCCTCAGAATCCGGAACGGGGTCCTTGTTTGCGCTGCCAGGCGCAGCGCAAGGGTTGTGTGACGCAGTCCGACACGGGGGCGGTTGTGGGGGTCGCGTCGAGTCGGTCTCGGCGGCGTGTGGCACCGAGTGGGGCGGTGGAGGTCTCCGGCGAAGGAGCGGGTGCTGGCGAGTCGGGTCCTGCCTCGTGGTTCCCCATTGTGAAGGGTGAACACATCCGTGGCGCTTCCCTACGAGCCGCGTCGGCTCGGGCCGAGGGAGGAGTCGTGGGATCGGAGTTCCTCCATGGTGAACACGTCCCGGTCGGGGTTCGGGATGCGTTGGCGGAGGCGAATGAGATGCTGGGGCGGGACCAGTTGGCCCAACGGTCGCTCGTCGACGAGGTCAACGTCGTCGGCTTACAAACGCTTCGGGCCTCTCGTCATGCCGTCCTGCGTGTCCTGGTACAAGAGGCCCACCTTGCTGCCGCGCGCGTCGAGATCGCTCGGGATACGCTTTCGCAGGTACGACAGCGTTTGGCCGACACAGTAGCTGCTCTCAACGAGGTAGACGATCGCCTTGAGCAGCTGGACGCTGAGGCCGGAGACGTGGTGACGGACGATGGTGAGGCTTGGGGAGGGATTGTTGACGACGGTATGGAGGATTAGGGAGTTGTTGGGACCGGGTCGCGCTTTTGTTTTTATTGGGATCTTGGTTGTGCCGGCGCCGTGTATATTTTTCTTGTTAGGTATTGGGTTCGTTGTCTGGTTCGAGAGCCCAGCAAAAGGGCGGTTGCAATATGATACGTCTGTATATGGTGTCTTAGGGGGGGTTGCCTCCAAGTGCGAATAATTGAGGCATGAGATAAAAGGATTGAGTGGAGTTATGAGCTGGTGAAGTCGGGAAGGAAACAGTGAGAAAGGTACGAGTCGGTCAGGTGGGTTTGAGTCGCGTTGAGTCGACGCATGTGTCGGGCGAGTTGGCAAAAGTTTGTTGGGTAGTAGTACAGGGTATATGGTTTGATCGGCGCCGCATGCGATCAGTTCTGCTCTCCTTCCGACTCCGAGTCGTCGGTCCCGATCTCGGGTCTGTCTTCGTCGTCGGCAAGCGTAGTTGCTTCTAGTTCCCGTAGGCGTTGCGTGTCGATGTCTAACGCGCTGTCGGGTAAGGGAATATTGTTTCGTGCGAAGTAGGGGGTGAGTCGGAATGCTGCCACGGGTCGGTGTAAAACCGTGCCGTCGAGTTCGCAGATTATGTAGGCGCCGCCGCGGTTTCGCGACACAACGACCAGTGGTCCTAGGTATCTCGGTCGCATCTTCCGGTTGAGCGACTTCTCGATTTTGGTGTTGCGCATGAGGATTAGGTCTCCCTTTTTAAAGTTGTAGTCGCGAAGGGTCCTGGCGTGCTTGAGTTCGAAGCGGATTGCTGCCTGTCGCCGTGCCGCATAGACGTCGGAATGTAGTCGGTCCAAGTCGATGGCGCGTTTCTGTAAGGCGATCGCCCGCCGTGTTAAGAGGTCGGTTGAGGAGAGGATAGAATCGGGCGGCGGTTGCATATATGTGGCTTCTACGATATCGAGTGGTAGGAGGGGGTGGGTTCCCGTCGCGGCGTAATAAGGAGAACATCCCATTCGTTTGCGGATCGTAACTCGTTCGGCCCAAAAGACCGAATAGGCGGATTGCGACCATTTGTTTTCGTTTCCGTCGGCCGCTTTAAAAAGGGATTGTCGGACGTCGAAATGGGGTCTTTCAACGAGTCCGTTGGCTTTAGAGTTGTAGCCCGATATGCGAATGTTGTGAATATGGTACTTCTTTGTGAGGTGTTCGGCCGCTTTGATAAAGGCTGGTCCATTGTCGGTCACGATTTCGCGTAATCCACCCCAGCGACACACGATGTCTTCGTACATCCAGTCGCCTAACGTGCGGCTGTTTTCTTTTCGTAGTGCGCGCCACTCGGGAAAGTGGATGAGAGAACAGCGACCTTGAACGATATATTTGAATCCGTTGGAAGTCGGTAGGTGCATGGTGTCGATATATATCTTCGCGAACAGTGGCGCGGGTGTCGCGACGGTCGGGGGAATAAGGACCTTGGTTGTCTGCTGAATCTGGCATATGTGGCATGTCTGTACAAACCAGACTATATCGGCCTGAACGTTGGGCCACCAAAAACGCTCGAGAAGGGTCGCTCGAGTCGCGTAGAATCGCTTATGCCCGAGGTTATCGTGTATCGATCGTAAGATCTCCAGTCGTGTTTCGGGTCGGGCGACTAATTTGTGTGCGCCTTGTCTGTTCCGTCTCCATAGTCGCGTCCCATCTATGAAGAAACCTGTGGCGTAACGGATGAAGGTCGCATACTGTTCGTCAGACATATTATCAGGACGCTTGAGGTCGGTTAACCATTGCCTAACATCGTCGATGCGCCGATCCTGGGCTCTGGCCGCGTCGGTCCTAGGTACGTCCTCATATGACATGTCGGTCGGGTTCGTATTAGGGTCGCGTATTCCTGTATCGTCGTTGGTGCGGATTTTAGGTTGTCGCGGAAAGTCGGTTGTTAGTTCGAGAGCCGTTAGGTCTGGTGGTATTGCATCAGGGTCAGCTGCCACCATCTCCTCCTTACTTGAGATCCGAGCCAAGGCGAAGGTCTGGTACACATGTAATGGCGTCGGTGGTTGGGGTAACGGTTGTATAATGTGCATCAAGCTTTGCATCCGGTCGACCCAGTCCTCGAAGTTGGCTTCGTCTTCGTCGTAGGTATTGGGCGGGTCGTCGGGCTGTCTAGGGCGACGCGATAACCCGTCGGGGCCGTGGAATGTGCCTTTAAAGTGTACTAGCTCAAAGTGGAACATGAGGACGGAGACAATCCATCTGTTGACGGAAGCGGATGGCTGGATATCGGGATTAGAAAGCATGCCTTTAATGTAGCGGGCGTCGACTTCGACAACCAAGTTTCGAACGCCTATGACGTAGAGTCGCAAGGCTCCGAGTGCGCGAAATAGGCCATAAAATTCCAGTTTGGGCTGTGAGAAACGCGATTCGCGGTCGTTTAGCGTAATGGAGCCGAACCGATTGTATCTGCGTCGCGTTCGGTTGACTGGGTCGGTCTGGCAGAGGTAAAAGCCGACTGCGATGTGTGAGGTGTCGACCGCGAGTATGACTGGGTCGTCTGATGTGTAGTCGATGGGGACGAGGGGTTTAGCTTCTGCGATTGCTTCTACGATGTCGCGCTGCGCCGCCACTTGGTCGGGTCCGAATTCGAAGATGGCGTCTTTACGGGTCAGTTTTACAAGGTGGTGTGCGCGGTGAGCGAAGTTTTTGACGAAGATTCGCAGCACTCCGACGGTTCCTAAGAAAGCGCGCAGTTCCGACAGTGTGGCGCAGGATGTCCATTTTCGCAACAGCGTGAGGCGGTCGGCATCGGGGATGCGACCAGTCGGTGTGCAAACGTGTCCAAGGACTTTGAATTGCGGTGCACATATGACTAGCTTCTTTCCCGAAAATGTACCGCCACAGTATTTCATCCTTTGGAGGATTCGGTTGACGTTATTGAAGAACTCCCAGATGGCGATGCGTACGTCGGGATTGTCGGGGTGCGTGTTCGGTAAGCCTGTGTCTGGGTCGGGGTACCAAGTTGCGGGACCCTTGATAGGAGCATCATCGATATATGGCAGCGTGTGGTCGGGGATTTCGGGTTGTAGTATGTAAGTGACATCGTCATGGAATATTGGGACAGAGTTAGTCCAGCCCATAGGCAGGGTTACGAGGCGAAGTGCGCCAAAAGGTGTTTGGAAGGTAGTGAGGTCGCGCGACGATGGTGCGATCAAGCGCTCGTCGTAGCCGACGAATAGATCTAACATCGCGCCACAAATGCGACCGGCAAACTGTTCTGCGACGTGGTCTGGAATCGGGGTTACTCCAGAGTGTCGTATGGTGACTCGGTTCAGGGGTTCGAGGCTGTGGACGAGGCGGAGTTTGCCGTTTTTCTTTAGGGTACAGAACCAGCGCGATCGGTAACTGGAGTTGGATGGTTCATAGACTCCGGCTGCGAGCTTGGTTTTGATAATGTTGCAGACTTCGTCGTAGATGCCTGGGGGAATGGGGATGTTTCTTTCGATCCATGGGGTGTGTGCGACGACTGGTATATCAATGGGTGGGAAGAAGTCCGACCGGAAGCGACCGCGCTCCGAGTCGTCCCACGCGAATGCGAGGTGTTGTTTGCACATGAGGTCGTGCATGATAGCTCGTTCGGAATTGGTAAGGAACCCGGGGTGTTCGCGGTCCAGGTCTTCTTTTCGCTCTAGGGTGTAGCGTCCGGTGGGTCGGAATGGCGGTGGGTTGGGATGTAGGGTTGGCATATTGGCTAGGGGATCGCCCAATATATTACGTTCGATCCTGAAGTGGTCAGGGCAGCTAGCAACAATAGATCGTACTTTCTGTGCGACAGGTTTGTACTTCTTTTTGGTCTGTACGCCCTTAATCTTAACGGCGAACGTGTTCGTGTCAGCCGCGATTGGTAAGTCGGTGTTGCGACGCGTGTGCGGTAGGGAGTCGGCGGAGTCTGTCGGTGAGGTGGGGATAAAAGATTTGTCGATGGGGAAGGGAGGCGTTAGGCCTGGTGCTGTGATGTAGAGTGAAGCAAGTTGGGCGTCGTGGGTAGCGTCGCTATTAGGTTCGGAGGGGAGTTTGCAAAAGGAGATAACAGTCGGGGTATAGCTCCGCGGGTCGTACTCGAGGAGGAGCGCAAGGTCGCCGTGATCATGGCTTAATTCCTCGAGAGTATACGAAAATTTACGTCTTTCTTGGGGCGCCGACGCTGTCCGCGTGCGAAGGTCGGGATCGCGATGACTTCTTGAGTGTTTGGATCGGTGATAGTTATAATGGTGTCGTTAGCAGAGCGCGTTTTGACGTTGGAGCAGGTAAGTACGTCGAATGGTCGGCCGAGGAGTATGTCGTATGCGGGGTTACGAATGACGTGCATCTGGAGGTAGAGAGTGACTTCGCCTATGGTGCATGGTACGTTTCGCGCTAGTCCGAGCGATGGGTCAGTCGTGCCGTTCGCGGACTGCATCTGGAGAACGATGGTTGGGTCGTATTTAACTCCCAATCCATGGCAGACCTCCTCCGACATTGCAATGATTTGGCATCCGCTATCCACAATGCTTTCAATTTGTTCCCTTGCGTCGACCATCAGCATGATGGATCTAAGCGCGTGCGATTCCATCGCGACGATCAGTCTGTCGGGGCATTCTCCCGGTAACAGGTTTTGGTAGTATGTGTCGTAGACGTCGCCGGTGACTAGCGCGCCTGGTGGTGGCGTCGCGTTGTCGCTATTGCCTTCGCAGGGGAGAGCATCGAGTTCTTCTATGTAGGCAGACGTAGGGGCTTCGTTGTATACCGTAATAAGGTTGCTGTTTATGATCCGCTTGGGTGTGTTGGCGTCCCTGAATTTTCCGCGGATCTCTGGTGCGACTCCGCAAAGTTCTCTGACGGTTACCGACATTGTCGAGTCGAGCGCGCGTTCAAAGAGGTCGGCCGATTTAGTTGGGTCGGAAATGGGTGCTTGGGTTCGATATGCGCTATCGGCTTTCGCTTTTTCGGTGGCAGCTAAGTTCCGCGTGGTGGGAGGTACGTAGCGATTGTCGGGAATATTGGAGAATGGATGAATTGGCGCTTTGTCGCGCGTAGCGGTCGCGGGGTCGGCTCTGGTGCTAGGGATCAGCGGTATGTTGGATGGTAGTGGGGGAGCTTTAGCGTCGCTTTTCTTCGGGTCCGGTGTAGTTCGCGCTGTGGGTACTTCCTTAGCGGTCGGAGCGTCGGCGTCTTGAATGGTCTCGATAGTGACAGGTCGCTTCTGCGGCGCGCGACTAATAAGTTCTACTCCGTCAAAGACCTCTTTCCGTGCGCGCAACGTGTTGAGTTCCCGCTCCAATACGACCATTCGATCCTCGATTTTCAAGTCGTGGTTGGTGATATCGTTGAATTGTAGTATTTCTAGCATCATACCCTCGGTCGGGTTCGCGTTAGCCGATAGCTGTCCTGTTGCTAATTGGTTGGGGTTACGTCTGTGCCATTCGTCGATCTTGTCCTTTATGTATCTGCCTGGTGTACCAAGTGGTATGAGCGCGCCACTTGGTAGCCCTATTTTGTTGTCTTCGGGTCGGCGGCGGCAGCGCCCTTCGGCCATGTATTGTTGACATATGGGACAGTTGGGAATGTAATGTCCTTCGCCACCGCAAAAGTGACAGTTGTCGTGAGGTACCCAATTTGGTCGGTTACCGTCGCTCCCTGTAGTATGTTCTAACCGGTGGATATGTTGTTCTAGGAGATGGATCTTTTCATAGAGCTCTTCCAGTTTGAGGGGCTGGCCCATGGTCGCCGGTTTGGTCGCGTCCGCTAACGATCCGCTTGGCGCGATCGTAACCTGTGGTGGCGCCCGTACATGCTCCTCTTGTCGCCCAATGGCGCTGGTTCCGTGGAGAATGTGTTCGGCCGCCGCGCGAATGTTTTCGGTAGGGTAGGGGTCATCTGGGTGGTGGTTCGGATCTAAGATTTCGAGTCTGCGATGGATTTTTGACCATAAGTCGGACTGGAATGCGCGGCGAAATTGGCGGTCGCGTTCGTTTTTCGAGAGTCGGTCCTTGCTGACAAGGAATTGAGTGATTGGCAGGAACTGTCGGTAATATTCTCCGAGGTCGCTGTTGGATTGGATCCCTAGTCGGTGTCGTTCTCTGATCAGGTGGTCGAGATCGGCCATCGAGTACTTTCTCTCCTCGCTAGCTCCTGGGTAAAGTGCCATTATCGCTTTTCGCCAATCGTCGTGCGCGCCGTTCGCGAACTCGTCGAGTTGTTCCCATAGGTCGGCCGTATCGATATCGGTGTATCTTGTGGCGTGCATTTTCTTTTCTCGTTCGTCTACCACGTTACATTCGGTGAACAGGTGATCCAGGTCTGAGAAATACCGTCGTAGTTCGCGTGCGCGTTCGGGTGAGAACGTCGGTGCCGAACTTTGTCCGCGCGCAGGCATTGGCTTCATAACGATCGGTGGTTGTGCCATGACAGATGGTGTTGGTCTCTGAAGAGGGGACGGAGCGGGGGAGGGGGAATATGGCGGTGAGGAAGACGCTGAGGTTTCTGGTGTCGTAGGCAGTAGTGGAGCGAGTCTGAATTCTACTCCTTGATCGGTAGTAGGGAGTTCCGACGTAAAGGGGTCGGAGCCTGAGTTGGTTCGGGCGGTCGGTGTAGGCGATGGTAGATCTGATAAAGGGCTATAGAAGAGGGGACTGAGGTTGTTGTGGATTGCGCGATGTGGGGTTACTGAGTGAAAGAGTGGGGAGAGGGATTCTGAATCGGTGTCGGCCTCTCCGAAGACAGCGCGGATTTCGGCACGAAGGGTTCGGGTTCTCGTTTCTTGTCGCGTTTCTGGCGGAATGGTCGCCGCGTCGTAGGTTTTTACGAAGAAGTGGAAGAAGGTTGCGTGTTCGGCGGTGGTTTTTAAAACCCTCGCGGTGGGCTCCAGAATGATAGTGCTAGAAGGCCTGTAGATGCTGTACGCAACAACAAAATAACTAACAACTATAGGGGCGAGAAGTGTTAAAAGTTCCCAAACACGCAAGTGTGCAGGGCTTAAAAGGATGGTTTGGACAAAGATAAAGACGACCCGATTCGATATTAGTCGAACCGACGACGACGCGACGAGCGCGATAGTATGCGATAGTTCCCAGCTGGAACTGGTCGGCGACGCGACTTTCGGTGTCGGTCGTGCGACAACGAGACGAACGAGGTTAATACGGAGAACTCACGGGTTCGGGCGACGAATACGAGGTAACAGAGACGGCGGTTACGAGCTTTACGATGGCGGCGGCGGTTTATACGGTGGTAACGGGGCAGAGACGACGGGGTCGACGGTTTTGAGCTATTAACTCTGAACGTGAGGGAAAATACGGGCTATAATTCACTGGGGGGGGCTCTAGGTACTACATGGGATTGTTTTAAGTAGTAAGGTCAAATCACCGTCTCTTTAGTGCAACCATGCGGACGTTTCGCGTTAGGTTGTCGCCAAGCCTGGTACCGCGCGGTGCGTTTCTGAGGACAAGTCGGGTGTGGCGCGTTTCGGAGCGGATACCAGTGTCGGATTGGATACGTCGTCAGGGAAGTCGGTGATTACGGGACTCCGTGAGTTAGTCGGACCTGTGCCGTGAATAGGAGACGGAATGGCTTTGTCGTTAAATGCGTCATGGGTAAGACGCCAAGTCGGGTGTTTGACGTTTGTAGGCGAACGTGCGTAGTCGCTTGGCGACTACACGGTTACTCCGATCCCCGGCGCCCGAGAGCGAGGTCGGCCGAATTGAATGGGTCGCGTTCGGTCAGGAGTCGGTCGGTGAGTGGGTTGGCGAGTCGGTCGGCGAGTCAGTCGGTGTTGTCGTGTGCGTTCGTGGGTGGTTTACTGTGGTCGGAACTTCGAATCGGTGGCCGGCCGAAGAGGGTGCATATCACCGTCCCCGTTATCCTCGCTACCCACACTATCCAGCCTACCCAGCTTGTCATCATCCCCGTCATCACTATCGCACGATCTCGTCAGCTTCAAAGACTCGATAACCAGGCCACACACCCCCGTGTTCCCAGCAGCGCCGCCCAGCACCCCGAAAAACGTATCACCACTGCCAGCAGCACCAAGACACCAGGACAGCATGGTAGACAAGGAGATAACCTTCCACGGGGGCGACGATGACGAAAACGAATCACCGAAGGACTTCATGAAGGGGTTGGAGAGGACCTTCATGCAGAAGAGCTGGAACGACGTGCAGAAGATAGAGTGGCTCGGGCTGAACCTCCAGGGCGGCAGTCCAGCGGAGGAATGGTACGAAGCGCTCCCAAGCACCATCTCATGGGCGGACCTCCGCACGGCATTCACGGCGCGATGGCCAGCGAAGACGGTGGCGCGCAAGACGCAGGAGGAGAGGCAGGCGGAGTTAGCGGAGGCAAAGATAGAAGAGGCGGCGCTGGGGGTGAAGACAAAAGTGAACGGAGTGGAGGTATGGACGCACGTCGCATGGGCTGACAAGGTGGAACGGCTGGCAAGGGCGATCCCCGACGACAATAACCTACTCGTCCAGACGACGCGGGACGGGATGGCACCATCGCTCAAAGCCCTAGTGTCACGCTCCAACAACACGTGGGCAACGTTCTGCAGGGCGGTAAAGGACGTGGATGTGGCGGAGTTGAAGGAGAAGAAGGAAGAGGGAGAGAGAAGCAGGAAGATGGAGGCGGACCTGAAGGAACTGAAGACACTGCGACAACGACCACCCGCGCAGTCGCTCATAGCGAAGTTCAGTCAAATGGGACTCAGCCCACAACTGCCAACCCTACCGTACCCCGCACCAAGAGCTGCCAACCCCCAATACACCAGCCCGGCGACACCGAGCACCGCACCGCAGGGACGCACCGACGCTGCAAAGTGGGAGATCATAAAGCAGCTCCCAGCACCAGCGACAGACACACCGGCCAACAGGGTCATCTACCAGGGACAGGTCGCGGCGTGGCACACCACCTTCCCCGGGAGAAATGCAGCAACGGAGGATCGGCCATACCCCTTGCGACCCGGAACCTGCGCACTTGGCAGCGGTGAATGCAACGACTGTGGCCACATGGGGCACTCGTCGGGAGCATGCACGTCGTCGACGAAGCTACCCGAGGTCGAGATCAAGTGGAGAAGGAAAGCCAACTCGATCAAGAACGCGCTGTCAAGGGGAGCAACCACGGCGGCGGTCAACTTCGTGGGGGGGGGTGAGAGCTCGTTCATACCGGAGGCGGAATACAGAGCGCGAATTGCGGGGGAGCTACGCCAGCACTTGGAGGCAGAAGTGCAGGCACAAATCTACGCCGAACTCCTCGAACAGCAGAACGAGGCGGGAAAAGGACAAGGGTCGTCCGACTAGATGCCGATCGGACGACCCTCGAACAGGCGGAAGAAACTGGAGTCCTCGCACGCGCGCAGGCGGGGTGCGAGGACTCACCGTTAGCTCCTGTGGACCTTAGCGAACAATTAAACGAACCTCATGTACATCCCGAGAACATGCAATATGTTGATCTGTATGAGGTCCGAGCTGAGCACGCGAAGCCACGGAACGAAACGAAACCCTTTTACCACCAGCTGAAGCTACATGGACCACGAGGAGAGGTTGTCAGGGTGCAGAGCAACTTCGACAATGGGGCAATGGTGGAAGCCATGTCGGCAGCGAAGTACGAAGAAGTAAAGCATCGGCTGGCACCACTGAAACCATCAAACCGCAAGCTCCGCGTCGCGAACGGATGCACGGTGACTCCGATAGGCTGCTGGGAAGGCACGGTGGAGCTGGAAGGAATAACGGTGGAGGCAGAGTTCGAGGTGTTTGAGAGCGGAGGCGGGTGGGACTTCCTGCTGGGGAAGAGGCTGATGACGACGTTTGGAGCAGTCCAGGACTACGTCGCCGACACAGTCCACATACAGGTCAAAGGAGCCGAACGGACGCTCAGAAATCAGTTTAGTGCAGCAACGCCTGAAGTGCCCGACACCCCGGTACAAAAACTCACGGACACCAGTGTGGAGGGGGACGAGCAACCGTCCCCCGGAAGGGAAGTCGCCCATTCCATCGAACCGGACAGAAAGCTACCCGCTGACCCACATGAGCCGCAGCACCCACGCACACCGTTCATAGAAGAAGTAGAAGACGAAGACGCACCAGCCAAGTCCCATCCTCCAAAGCAGGTACACAGCACGGAGGAGGACTATATACACATCGTGCTAGACGACACCGCGGAGCTGACGGATGAAGCTACAGAAGTCCCTACTGACGAGTTGAAGCAGGACTCGAACCTTTTCACAAGGCTCACCGAGCCGTTCAAGCCGCAGCGAGTGGCGGAAGTGCTACGGCAGGTGAAGATCGGCACCGACGTGTCAGAGGAGGAGAAGACGAGCATACAGGCGCTGGTGGCGGAATACGCGGACATCTTCGCGTTATCCGTTGGAGAGGTAAAGCAAGTTGACGGCGCTGTACACAGACTGGATATTCCGAACGACGCCGTGTTTTCAAGGAAGGTCCACCAGAAACCGAACACGCCACCGCAGAGGAAGTATCTTCACACCAGCATCGACGCAATGCTAGCGGCGGGAATCATTGAGCAGTGCGAGCCGGGCCAGGTAAAATGTGTATCGCCCACCACCTTGGCGCAAAAGACACACCAAGGAGCGGGCCTTAGCCTGGAGGAATTGCAGCATAGAGTCAACGACGAGTGTATACAGCACGGCATGGACGCGCCATTCACACTACCACCGCGACCAGAACCCCCCACGAACAGCGACGAGAGCCCGAGCGAGCCGAAGTGGAGAATCTGTCAAAACTTCGCACAAATCAATAAGGTCACACAGGTCGCACCGATGCCACAGGGCGACATCAGAGCGAAACAGCAACGCCTCAGTGGACATCGGTGGGTCTCCACATTTGATTTCGCAGCAGGGTTTTACGCGTGCGCGATGGCACCGGAATCCAAGCCCTACACAGCGTTCTACGTGGAAGGACGGGGCTACTTTTGGTACAACCGCATGCCATTCGGCCTAACAGGCGCACCGTCGACGTTCGCCCACATGACCGCGCAGCATCTACATGACCTGCTCACCAGCGAAGTTATGGAATTGTTCGTCGACGATGGCGGGGCAGCGGCCGACAAGTTCCTGGAGATGATGACGAAACTGAGGCAGATATTCGACCGTGTCCGGGAGAAAGGCCTATCCCTCTCAGCAAGTAAGTTGCTACTGTTCATGTCGGAAGCGGTGTTTGCTGGCGCATCGATAGGTCCCAAAGGCGTGCAACCAGACCTCACCAAGCTCACGGCAATAGTCGACTGGAAAACACCGCAGGACGCACTCAACTTGTCGGCATTCCTTGGACTGACAGGGTGGTTCCGGGACCTGATCAAGGACTACTCCAAGCTAGAACGGCCGCTGAGAGACCTGATCCGGGGCGTCGAACTTCCAGAGAAACATTCAAAGACGGTATATCGGCGTGTCATGAAGAACTATAGACTACAGGACCATTGGAAGGCCGAGCACACAGAGGCCTTCTTATCGCTGAAGGCCATCATGACATCCGAACCAGTACTGCGAGGCCCAAAGTGGGATGGTACCCCGTTCGTAGTTACCACAGATGGGTCGAAAGACGCGTTTGGCGCAGTACTGGCGCAAGGCTTCACGACGGTGCTACCGAGCGGGAAGACTGTCACCAGGTTGCATCCACTGGCGTTCGCATCCAAACGCACATCACCATCAGAAGAGAAGTACAAACCGTTTCTCCTAGAATTCGCCGCGCTGAAATTTGCATTGGACAAATTTTCGGACACGATATGGGGGTTCCCGGTGATAGTGGAAACGGACTGTCAAGCCCTCCGTGACCACCTCATGAACGACAAACTGAGCGCGACACACGCTAGATGGCGAGACGGCATCCTCAGTCACCAGATTGTCGACGTGCGACACGTACCAGGGAGGATCAACGTAGTTGCGGATGGGTTGAGCAGAGCGGCTGAGGGTACGGAGAAGGCGGAGGGTGATGGAAGCGAGTGGACGGTTTCGGAAGACTGGGAGGCAGCCACGGGATTAACACACGACATATTTCAAGTGGCCAACGCAGCCGAGCTACCTCCGGGCACGACAGAGTTACGCGAACGATTCCGAAGCGTGCCCATGCTGCTCCAGGTCATCGACTCCCTCCTCGAGCTGGACCAAGGCGACAGCCTACAAAAGCGAAGCAAGGCGAAACATCGAGCGTCGGAGTACATGATCGACGAGGGACGGTTGTGGAGGGTAGCCGCGGGACACCGAGTAAGGGGGAGGGCGCGAGTGGAGTGCGTATCCAGAGAAGAGGCGGTGGAACTAGCAAAAGACGAGCACACGAAGAACGGCCATTGGCAAAGAGACGCCGTTAAGAAAGCGCTCCTGGACCGCATCTGGACGCCGGGACTTGACGGAGCCATCATCGAAGGCATAAAGGACTGCGGGCACTGCAAGAACTTCGGCGGCACTCACCTACATGCACTGCTCGACCCGATCACGCGCCGCCACTCATTCGAGCTGATGGTGGGCGACTACCTGTCCATGCCCAAAGGAAAAGGGGGGTTCAACACCATAGGACTATACCTTGACACGTATTCGCAACACGTGTGGGGGCATAAGTACAAAACGGCGGGGAGCGCGAAAACAACCGAGGACAGCCTAGCGAAAATATTCCACGAGTTCGCGCCACCGGAGGTGCTCATGACGGACGGAGGGCCTCACTTCAACAACAAGGCAGTACGAGACTTCTGTGAGAAGTGGGGCACAAAAACGCATATCGTCGCGGCGTACTCGCCGTGGGTCAACGGCCTCGTCGAAGGTACCAACAAACTCCTGCTACACATCCTAAAGAGGCTCTGCTCACCGAACCTGGGCGAGGACGAGTACGACGCCATGAATTGGGACAACTTGCCAGCTACGTGGCCAACATACTTCGACGAAGCAATCAGAATCCTGAACTGGCGCATATTGCCGGCTCTGAAGTTCTCGCCGAAGGAGCTCTTGCTCGGACTGGTGATCAACACAAAGCCAACGGACGTCACCCAGAGCACCCTGCCAGTGACGAGAGAGGAGGTCACCACCCAGATGGCATATGTGGAGCAGCAAAGGCTCGACGGCTACGCCCAGGCAGTCGCACAAGCAGTCAAGAGAAAATCCCAGTTCGACAAGGGGGTCCTCGAACGAAAACCGGGCGAAGTCGTATTCTCTAAAGGCCAACTAGTCCAAGTCTACCGGAGCGATCTAGACTACACCTTCAAGACCGAGCGCAAACTCCTGCCGAAATGGTCCCCGCCACACAGAGTCACGGCTCGACGGCTCAACTCGTACACGTTAGAAACAGTAGCCGGGGTCAGCATACCGGGGGACTTCAGCGCTCGACGGCTCCGACGCTTCCTACCAAGGGAGGGAACAAGGTTAGCGGAAGAGCAGGACAGAGTGGAGAAACGATGCCGCGAGGAGGAGGAGACGAGGCAGAAGGAGGAGGCCGAGCTGATAAGGAACGAGAGAAGTGAGGAGGACGGCGAGGAAAACCCCGAGGAATGCAAACAAGGGAACGATGAGGGTGAGGAGCAGGGTTCTTGGGCGACGAGGACGCCGCCACGCGGGGGGGGGGCACATGGAGTATCGCGTTGCGATACTCCCTACTCAGCGGATCAGGGAACATAACCAGTGTTTGGCATTGTTTGGCTAGAGCGTCGGGGTAGACACGGGGATTCGTAGCAAGTAGAGGACAACACAATCGATAATACAAGAACTTCAACTATCTACAGTCGGATTGCGCTACTCCACCGCAACATTCCAACACTTCATGAACGACATCTTCCACAACATGAATGACGTGTTCGTAGTGATCTACCTCAACGACATTCTGGTTTCTCGGAGACCTTAGAGGAACATCACGGACACATTCGGAAGGTCCTCGAGAGGCTCCGGAAACACAACCTTCATGCGAAACCGGAGAAATGCATGTTTCACACTACGGAGATCGAATACCTAGGCATCATTGTATCCCCCGGCGGAGTAAAGATGGATCCAGGAAAAGTCGACGCGATCCGGAAGTGGCCTAGACCGACGAAGGTCAAGGAACTCCAATCTTTCCTAGGCTTTGCAAACTTCTATCGGCGGTTTATCGACAATTACTCGGGCATAACGAAGAGGTTAAACAAACTCACGCAAAAGGACACAATCTGGAAATGGGATTCCGAATGCGAAGGAGTCTTCGAGCTATTGAAGAAAGCATTCTCCTCCGCACCCATCCTACGACACTTCGATCCTCAACTACCGGTGATATTAGAGTGCGACGCTTCCGACTTCGCCATAGCGGGGATCATCTCCCAATTTGACGAGACATCACAAGACTTACGTCCTGTCGCCTTCTACGCGAGAACTATGATAGACGCGGAGCTCAACTACGACATCTATGACAAGGAGCTCCTAGCAATCGTGGAAGCGTTTAAGCAATGGAGGGCCTACCTAGAGGGATCTCCCCACCGCATTCAAGTGTACTCCGACCACAACAACCTACAGTATTTCTCTACGACCAAGCAACTCAGTCGCAGACAAGCACGATGGTCGGAATGCCTGGCGAACTTCGACTTCCAAATAAACTACAGACCCGGAAGATTAGGAGCGAAACCAGATGCCCTCACGCGACGGCCAGACGTGTATCCCAAGAAAGGGTTCGAACAGGATCATAATTCGTTCAACAACCGCATCATCATACCCCCCGAACGATTGAACGCAGCGCTAATACTGAACGAGGAGCTCCTACTAAACAACATCCGGAACACACCCCGAGACGAATTCTTCAAGAGACACGCACCCAAACCCGGAGATGAGACCTCTGCGTTCTCTCTATCCGATGATAGCAAACTACTCCTTCGCGACGGAAGAATCTACGTACCGGACCATTCCAGATTACGCCTCGACATCCTACAGCAACATCACGACCACAAACTGCGCGGACATCCAGGGATCAGAAAGACCACACAACTCATCATGAGGACTTATTTCTGGCCCGGATTACGGAAGGAGGTCACTCGATACGTCCGAAGCTGTTATACCTGTAAAAGAGCGAAGGTCCCACGCCATAGCCCATACGGACTATTGAAACCACTCCAGATTGGGCGAAGGGCGTGGGCCTCCATATCCACGGACCACATTGTAGAACTACCGGAATCGGATGGGTACGACGCCATACTGGTCGTAGTATGCCGCCTCACCAAGCAAGGCATCTTCATACCCTGTCACACAACGGACACAGCAAAGGAACTTGCTCAACTATTCTTGGAACATGTCTTCTCCAAGCACGGACTGCCCGACGACATCATATCGGACAGGGGCACCCTCTTCGTCTCCCGTTTCTGGAGCTCGCTGTGTAAAGCCCTGGACATTAAATCGAACCTTTCGACCGTGTATCACCCGGAGACCGACGGCCAGACGGAACGAGTAAATCAGACACTGGAACAGTACCTCCGGATATACGTGAACTACCTCCAGACCAACTGGCGAACACAGCTCCCACTGGCGGAATTCACGTATAACAATACGACTCATTCGACCACGGGAGTCTCTCCTTTCTTTGCGAACAAGGGTTATCACCCCCGCCTGACAATCTCTATAAAAGACATACCGGCAAAGGAAGCCCAGGAGGTAGCCGTAGACCTCCGGACCCTCCAGGACTACCTCCGCCAAGAGATAGAGATCGCAAACGAAGCCTACAAACGATTCGCGGACAAGAAACGGGACCCTACACCAGATTGGGCCGTAGGAACGGAGGTATGGCTCGATTGCCGGAACATCAAAACGAAACGCCCCTCCAAAAAGCTGGACCACCGGAGACTGGGCCCCTTCAAAATCCTACAGAAGATCTCCAGCCACGCGTATCGACTGGAACTACCTCCGACACTGAAGGGAATTCACAATGTGTTCCACGTCAAGTTACTCGAAAAACACGAACACGAGAACTTCCCAGGACGATCAAAGCCACCTCCGCAGACAATCGAAATCGAGGGCGAGGAGCACTACGAAGTAGAACGAATCCTAGACTCCCAAACACGAGGGAAACACGTGCTCTACTTGGTACGATGGGAAGGATATGGCCCCGAGGACGACACATGGGAACCAGCAGGAAACATAGAGGGAGCAAAAGACATGGCCCTCGAATTCCATCGTCTATTCCCAAGGAAACCACGAGACCCCACAATCTAGAATCCGACGAAATTCACGCACTTCACAAAATTTATGAAAAAACCCCTTCAAGAAAACGATTTCTATCACCAAATGTATTTCGAACACCGGGACAACGACACTACAAGAAAAAGAAAACACCAAGGAAAAAAGAATTAACAAACTTCAGATGTAAATATTCAACAAAAAGAAAGCAGAGAAAGCCCAAGACACCACCAAGAAGACCGACTAGTCAATGCGACAACGTTTAGAAGGACCCGCGCTCGAAGTGGAACCCTCCCCGCGACCAACCCCGACCTCCCCACCCAAATTTCCCTCCAACGGACGCATCAAAGCAATATCCTGCTCGTCGTCGGCGATTAATTGAGATCGAGACACGAACTCGGCGAGAGCGTCTTCACGAGTGAGCGAGGCGCGGTGAAGAGCAAGGAAGTGCTCGAACGCCGGGAAAGGAACCTCGGGATCAACAGGGGGACGGAAAAGCTCGAGGAGCGAGTGCCGCTCAAGGACCCGATGAGCGCCAGCGATGATAGTTCGGACCGGCGACGCCTCCAGCTCGACGAGGGCACGACGCAGAGCACCATCCGCAATGTACATGTCAGAAGCGAAGGCAGTACGCATGAGGTCGAGGGCTACGACAAGTTTTCAGAAAAAGGGAAAGAAAAAGACAAAAAGAATGGAATAAAACTCACCATGAACGCGAAGTCGAAGGTCCAAGGCATGACCACGCCAATGGTCCCGGACCTCCTGAAGATGTACGACGTGCCCCTGCAGGCCAGCTACCTCATCTCGAAGACCCATAATCACCATCCGAAAATCCTCGACCTCAGCTTCATGATCGACGTCCACGACCTCCACGGCACGGTCACGCTCGTCGGCGAGCTCGGATAGGGCTCCGCGAAGACGATTCTTGTAACGTTCACCCTCGACCTCGAGACGCTCGACCTGAGTCGAAAGGGCCTGCGCGCGCGCGACCTCCTGGTCGTAAAGACGCTGGAGACGGAGGAACGCCTCCGGCGAAGGAACAGAAGGAGCAGGGGTAGCAAGGGGGGACGACAGCAACATAGCGGGGGGGCAGGATTGCAAAACGGGCGAGGGAGAAACCGAAGTAGACGGGCTCCTTAAGAAAAGAGGCTCGACAGGGGGAATATCGGGAGACGCCACACGCATAGCGTCCAACAAAGGAGAGGCCAGAAGGGGAGAAGTCGACGCCGCGGGGGAAAGGGAGGGGGAACGAGGCACAGTCGAAGGACGTCCCCTAAACCCCTGCAGACCAGATTGCATACCCCCACGACTAGCAGGCCCAGATCGCATACCCCCACGACTAACAGGCGCTAATTTCCGACCCTGTCCTCGGGTACCACGAAAAATAGCACGCGCAGGCGGAGCACGGCTAATACTGACGACGGCCTCATCCCCAGAAGACGACGGCGGGGAAATGACTGCCTCAGAAAACACGGAGGTAAGGGAAGGTTCGAGGGAAGGGGGCGCCACATGCAAAATGCTACGAATAGCGGAGAAGGACATGGCGACACCGGTGCGGGAGAAGGTAAAACCCTCGGTACGGGACCGCAACCATGCCAAGGGGATTGTCAACTCCCTAGACGCCACCTCCAGACCATGGTCAAACGAGAGCGAGCATAGGGAGTGCGCAGCGCGACAATCGACGCAGGGCAGGGTCCCGCGGAGACGAACCTCCTGGAAACGACAAGGCTGCCGACGTTCCCGACATCGATCACACTAGCAAAAGACCCCAAAAAAAAGAAGAATCAGCTGAAAGATCTAGCCCGATCGCAAATGAAAGACGACACTTACCGGTCCGTGCGCCTCACACCAGGCCAAAGAGGGAGGAACCCGCACAGCGGTACGCATCACCTCCGCCAGAACCGCATCGGTCAGGAGAGGCCCCCAAGACAATGAAGTCGCTGCCGGACGTGACACGGGATCACTGGAAGATTCGAAGAGGGCCTCCGGAGTAGTCGAACGAGAACGACGGATCTGCGGAGCCCGGACGGGAAGACGGATAACCAGTCGAGGGAGGGGGGGCGTAGGGGAAGCAGGGGAAGACCTAGGAATGACTTCGACACCCTCATCTGGGAGAACAGCGATCCCGGGAAGAGAAGGAGTCGGGGAGACGGATTGGGGCGCATCCAGAAACGCCACACGCGCCCGATCTTCGACGGACAATCGCGTCAACTCCGGATCGCATACAACTTGGGCGACAGAGGCGGAGGACGTGGTACCTTGGTTAGGGGTCGACATTGAGGAGGATGAGAAGAAGATTGAAAAGAAAAACAGCCAAAGTTTTTCTTCTATTCGATCTCCGAGATCCTCAAAACACCCACAAGGACCCACAAGCGATCTAGACCACACGTGCCCCTCACGTGACCGCGCACACGCTAAAACGAAACACAAGACTTTATTCCCCTTGCACTCGAAGGCTTCCCCGCGTCTCAGTGGCTCGACGCTTGAGGAGGGGGTAATGTCACGACCGCCCCTAACGACCACCCCTAAAACTCACATCCACTACGTTTTCCCACGCACGACCACTGTATATATATGGCACCACTTCTCTGTTGGACTCTCTACCTCGATATTACCAATTGTTACGACTAGTCTCTGTTCTCGTCCTTGTTCTCTCTCACTTTCTTGAATCTATTCTGCTTCACTCTCGTATCGCTTAAGCTTCATTCGTTCGAACAAGCTCTTGCGAACATCCTTGTCGACGCTCACGACCTCCGAACAACCCTTCGGAGCTCGTCTTCCTCGACAACGTCAGGCCTGTCCGCCTCGGTGGTCCCGGAATAACTCCGTAACCAGCGTGCTACATCAGGTCCTAACAGGCCGCCTCTACATGTATGCTTGATCCTTATACAAATGCCATAATCAAAGGCTCGTCTTTTCTTATATTTTCACATTTTCGGACTCGTACTCGTACTGTTACTTGGGACTTTATAATATCGGATTCGTATTAGACTTGCACCACATAATATACAATGGATCGAAAGTATTTCGGAGAAAAATCGTGGAAGTAAATCGGCTAGTAGTGAGATATTGTTCGACGACTTCATGAGGAGACCATGTCATTCTGATAAGCTTCAGGTGCCCAACTTCAACGGCAGGGCTGCCGCAACATTGTACCAATCAAAATCAAAGGAAGTATGCAAGGAACTTGTCACATGTGCCTTCGATGTCCGAGAGCAGGACTGAGGCTTGCCCTTACCCGGACACGAAGCTTGTCATGAGATAGCTGAAATCCGACTCATGGTGCAAGCTACTTCGTCTCTCCTGGACAGACACCAACATTCGTTCCTTCGTTTTGGAGGTGTAGACGAATGCAGTCTATTAAGGGTGTTATTTGTCTGTACTTCAAGGAATGTTCAAATACTGTACTGTCAAGAAATCGAGTGTTAAGCAAAGCCAGAGCATTCTTATTTGTGAATCAGCCGGACCGACGCTCAGCGCTCAGTGCTCTGGCTCTGTGGGTAATCAGTGAAGTGCGCGGAACGCTCAGCGGCCCGGACGCAGCCGCAATTCAATGGCAAGAAGAAGTGTCAAGGCTCAAGAACCTGAGCGATAAGCCAAGCCCAAGCCAGAAGTCGAAGGAGCCTGAGGGGAAGGCACCTCGTCACGTCGAAGTCCGCAACGCGTGGGCAGTGTTTGATCGATGACCGAGCTGTAATTGCATGTCTGGAGTCTGGACGATGTCCTCGAGGGGCCATCGGCTCGAAGAGTTTACGTACACTGCTTTTATTTTGCAAGGGGAGACCTGCCCGAATCAAAGTTCGCCGCAATGTGATATGATGACATGATGACTCGGAAGCCAGCTCCATGGTCAGGCTTGGAGCAAACGTCTCGTAAACGAAGCGTAATCAGCCCATGAAAGTCTGAACCCAGCAGTGGCAAGAGAGCACATTGCAGATGGCCGTCTGCACGAGGAGCGTTGAAGAGAAGCGGCTGTAGATCAAAACAGCTTTACCAGTTAAGGATAGCAACACTAACCTTACTTCTCCGGTCTCTCACGGCTGCACGAGGGTTCGATCCTTGAGTAAGGCGATACTTTGTCCCATGACCCTCGGGGACTGGAGCACTGAATTGCTGATCTCGTGCGGTACCTCCGGTGAGAGTACGCACAGGAAGGGGTCACACAAGTCCGGTTCTGCTGAGTGATCAGCAGTCTCGGCTCTGGGTCGGCACGCACGGATCAGCCGTCTGCCCAATGTCTGAGGGTGTCCAGAGACCCAACCCCACCACACACCCACGACGCAGGGTTACGTCATGCTTCGCTTCGCATCATGTGACAGACTCCCTGGGGGGTCTGAATGATCAGGAAATGAAGATGGCCCCAATCAAACAGAACGAAAGAGAAAAATGCTAGAAAACATCTATAAAAACTAAATATAGAGGAAAAACAAACGATTGAAGACTGTAAAGATCAATAAAAATAAATTCAAAAAATGAGAAGAAGACAGGGAAGGTGGGAGGGCGAGAAAACTACAATTCTTTGAATAATCCTCGCGTTCTGTACAAACGTTGATAAAGGCGGACTTGATTGAGGGAAACGGACGTGTTACTGTAGCGGAAGGTGGTAGTCCGAAATCAAGGAACGCAAGTCATGTGCGTGTCACAGCCCAAAACGTGTCCCTCTCTCATCCCGTGCCTCCTTTCAGAGGACATCTATTTCGTGCTATGTTATCCTTCATGACAAAGAATATTATTTAGAATTTATTATCCATTCTCTAGCACAACTCAATCGCTACATGAGGGAGAGTTCCAGCCCTTCGGCTGAAAATCGGGGGTCTGAATGATCAGGAAATGAAGATGGCCCAAAATAGGAAAAGCCCAGAGGCGCATCAGAACCTGAGAAGATGACCCGTAGAATATCAAGACGAAGGGCGTTGCCGGCCTCCATCTCCGTTCAGGAGCGGCACTAAGAATTCGGCATAAAGAGGAGCAATGACGTCGAGAGAACGCCAGTAACGTAAGAAGGAATCGGAAGACCAACGGCCCATAATACGCACAATGTCCGGAGGGACACCAGAAAGTAGTAAATGAGTCGTGCCGCCAATACGAAAACTGTGTCCAGAAATGAGGGGAAAACCTTTTTCGGCCAGAATGGAGCGGCAACGACGCAGAAAGGCATGTTTGGTCATGAACCGTCGAGTGCCATCGGAGGCGATGTAAGCAGCAAGGGGAGACAAGGGATCACCACCGTTTAGAGCACGATGCAAACGAAGTGCGGAGATGGGGTCGCATTCCTGTTGCCTAGTAAGCATCACGTCTTCACCGAGGACGCCGCCACACTTAGTCCTCGGCAAGTGAAGCATTCGGGAGCCGTTTTCATTAGGTACACGAAAATCGGACCAAGTTGGTAAGGAACCGGGGGCGAAACGCTTCTCCGCCACAGGAAGGAGCTCGCCAAGGCAAATCTGACCCCAAAAACAGGCGGAGGCAACAAAGAGCATGCACGCGTCGAAGGGAGAGGTCGTATTGAGATCGCCTGTCAAGGCATCCAACATGGGCTTCGTTACGGCGCACCGAGGCGCAACACGCGAGTGGATCGGTCGCATATTCTCGGCACCCTTGAGAACGTAGTTTAATTGGGTGCCCCCGAACCAATGGGCATTATTCTGAATATGCCAACTGCGAAGGGCCGAACATTTATTACGAATGGTACTGCCGGAGAGTTTCCCGGCAAAGGAGGCCGCGAAGGAACAAAGAAGAGCCTCAGGAGCAGGTAAACACTCCCATGGGGCGATGTCACGAGAAGAGCAAAAGTCAAGAAATTGGGAGACGGCGTGCGCATACCGCGATTTGGTAGACGGCATCCAGGCATTAGCCAAGGTACTAGCGACATTTGCGATATCCGAGGAATGTAAAGGCACGGTGGGCGGCGTAGGATGCAAGGGCGTAACCACCTCACAAGGACCCGAAGCGAGGAAATATTTTGCGGACCACGCAGCCGCGGCGTCGAGAACAAGGCGCCCAGCCTCAGCGGAAGGCATTAAGAGGTTCGAGGAGAAATTTTTCACAGGCGAAGGACGGAAAGGAGATGGAGTAAGGAAGAACTGAATTATATTGTCAGCCGCATGAGACGTAAGGAAGGCTAAGGAATCCAGGCCGGCGGGCAAGGTATCACGTGGGAATACGCAAAAGGAAGGGGAAGGAGGTTGGGGTGGGGGTTCCTAAGACAGAAGATGCGAAATCGCGAGGTAGGGTAAAGGACAAGACAAATATTGGAAGGAATGGCTATGCAGTCAGGGAGTGATAAGGAATGGAAGGAAAAACAAAGGGCCGAAGATAGGAAGGGATGGCAGGAGGGAAGGGGAACAGGGTCTTGCGAGAGGGGAATAAACCGCGAGAGGGAGCATCGGCTATGTTGTCCACAGTGGAGACCCACGTAGTTGTTAACCAAATATGATGTGCTTGAAAATTATCGACAATTCGGCGAAGGATTGCGTTCTGCTCGGAGTTTCGCGACCGCCCCGCGGCAAGGGCACCGACGACGCCCGAATTGTCTGAACGAAGAATAAGATGACAATCCTTCAAACCGGAAGCAATGATAGCACGCAACGCCAAATCGACGGCTACCATCTCCGCCCAACCGATGTCACGGCCCTCGGCCTTCCACCCCGGTCGTAGCTGCCAGGCCAGCTATTTCCCGTTGAGAAAGAAGCCGATTCCCCATGACGTACTGGCGTCGACGAAGATGGGAGTAGACAAAGGAGCGGGAGGACGAACGATATGAATGCCGCACCAATCCGCGGAGAGAACAGTGCGCCACCAGCAGACCTCCTCAAGAACCGACGGGGTGACGCGATGACGGACCCAAGGCGGGGACGAAGCAGGAAAGGAAGCGCGAAAACGGTACAGAGCAGGGAGATGAGAGCGACCGTGAGGGACAACGAGGGTGACGTGATTGAGAGTTCCGATGACAGATTCGACATCGCGAAGTGAAATCAAGGCACCTAGATCCCAGGAAGAGAGCTTGTCGAGATACTTGGTCCGCTTGACGGCAGGAAGGGATACAGTCTTGTCGGCAAGAGACCAAAGGAAACCGATGTACGTAAAAGAGGTAGCAAAGGGCACGAATTTCTCCCGAGCCCAAGGCCATCCTAAATCCTCAGCAATATTCCAAATGAGGGACTCGTCGTAACCGTAAAGAGGTGATCCATCGAGAAGGGACCCACGTCGATAACGGAAGAAAATGAAATCATCCACCCATTTTAAAAGAGCGTCAACACCCTTGTGTAGGAAAATCCATACGATGGCATCAGCGACAAGACCAAAAATTCCCGGTGCAGGGCAAATCCCAAAAGTTAAGCCGGCCATCGAGATGAATAAGATCGCCAATTCGAATCGCAGTGAACGGACGGTCACGAGGCAGGGTAGGAATATTACGGAAAGCGGCATCAACATCAAAGACACAGGCCTCGGTGTCAGGGGGAGCGTCGGCGACTAGGAGGTAACTGTTAGGGCGACCTTTAGAGCAGAGCTTAGTCGTACTGGCAAAGGGGAATCCAAAGTTATATTGTTGTACTGTAATGAGGTAAATAAGGCTTACCTGGCAAAGGGGAATCCAAAGAGAATAGTGTAAAGGATTCCCAGTTGCCAGGGGGCCGGCTATATACAAATGTGATACATGAGGGCAGGCTCTCCATAGTGTACTGCACATGTGATAATAACGACATGTGATAACCATGACAGGTGATAATGATGAGCGGGTTCCGGATGCTGTCTGATGGTAACCGTCGTCGGGATGTCAGGTGATCGGGAATATGAACAGGGAAATGAGGGGAATGACAGGAAGTGAGTAAGGTAAATATATACACCGACGCTTGGGTCAGAGCGTCGGGGTCGGGATCGCGATTGATCAGGAGCGAGCGCACGTGTCGGGGAACAGTTGGTGAGCGTCGGAGGGCGTGAACGGGTGTTCCCCTAACATCACCCCCCCTTTTGAATCGCAACGACTCGGTGCGGGGTAGCGGTGGCGAAGATGGCCGGGGATAATGTGAACATGCCACGAATGTGGCGGGCAGCGTCGGGGTTGTCGCGGTGGAACTTGCGTACCAGATCGGGGGCGGTGACATTTTCGCGAGGTTCCCATGAAGCTTCTTCGTAACCATAGCCTTTCCACAGGACCTTGTACTGTAGTTTTTTGCGGAAGGTTCGGCTATCGAGGATCTTTTCAACTTCGTAATGGGGTTCGTCGTCGATTATGTCGGGGGGAGGAGGAGGATTGGACCGACGACCTTCGATCGGATCAGTGACGGCGGGGATGAGTTTCACGACGTGGAAGACTGGGTGGATGCGCTTCATGGACTGAGGCAGCAGGAGGCGGTATGCGAGCGGGCCGACTCGCCTTTGCACGACAAAAGGGCCAAGGTAGCGATGCGACAATTTCTTAGATGGTCGGGTCGTAGAAATGTCGGTCGCGTCCAAGTACACCTTGTCGCCAGGCTGGTAGTCGGGCGTTGGGGCGTGTCGCTGGTTGTAGTACCGCTCCATGTCGTCTTTGGCCTTTGAGAGCGCTGCCTTGGCTTCTTCCTGTGCTTCCTTCATGCGCTCCACAAACTCGTCGGCCGACTCGTTCTTGGAAGCGCCCCGACGTGGCTCAAAGCCCATGCGTGGATGCCGACCAGTGTCGAGCAGGAAGGGGGTCTGCTGCGTCGCCGAATGTACATGGTTGTTGTAACTGAATTCGGCGTCGGGCAAGAGGTCCTCCCAGTCGTTCTGACGCTCATTGCAGAAGACCCGCAAGAACTGTTCCAGCTCCTGGTTGACGCGTTCAGTCTGTCCGTCGGTCTGCGGGTGGTACGCCGTCGAAGCCGACAGCTTGATACCCAGGAGTCGGTACAGTTCGCGCGTGAATTCGGCGACGAACTGTGGACCTCGATCGGAGACAAAGGCATCTGGGAGACCGTGGAGCTTCCAGACGTGGCGCCGGTAGAGGTTCGCAGCCCCCAAAGCTGAACAAGTCGTGTGCGACGCGATGAAGTGCGCGCGTTTTCCGACCGAATCCACGACGTTCATGATCGCGTCGTGGCCATTGGATTCGGGGAGTTCGGTGATGAAGTCGACCGACACGACATTCCATCGGCCTTCTGGAATAGGGAGCGGCTGCAGCTGTCCGACGGGGAGTTGGCGGCGGGGTTTCGTGCGCAAGCACATGTCGCAGGTGCTGGTGTAGGAACCGATGAAGCGCGACATCTGGGGCCACCAGTAGTTGCGCGACACCAGCTCTAACGTCTTCCAGCGACCTGGGTGACCGGCGACCTTGGAGTCGTGGTGGTGCTCCACGATGCGTCGGCGGAGGTCAGGAACGTTCGGGACATAGATCCGTCCACGGAACGTGAGCAGACCGCCTTCCTCTCCCCACTCGCCAAAGCGAAGGGAGCGACCGGCGATTTTAGATGCCCTGACCAGTTGCGCCGCTTTCGCGACCGCATCCTCCTGTGCGCCATCGCGGTTGCCCTTGCGAATTGCCTTCAGCACGTCATCCTCTTCTCCGACCAATACAAGACCTTCAGTCGCACGAACCGCGAAGAACTCGGGTTTGAGCAGTACGATGTCGGCGTTGTCAGCACTTCCGTCGCCATGGTCGGAGCGGCGCGATAACGCGTCGGGCTTGCCCATGCTACGGCCAGGACGGTGGTGGAGGGCGAAGTCGAAGTTAGCGAGGTAGAGCGACCATCGGGCTTGACGCCGATTGAGTTTCTTCGCGGTGAGGAAGTACTCAAGGTTCTTGTGGTCGGTCCAGATCTCCACCTTGTGCTTTGCGCCTTCTACGAAGTGTCGCCACTCCTCCAGAGACCGGATGATCGCTAGCATCTCCTTGTCATGGATCTCGTAGTTCCGCTCGACGGCGTTCAAGCTCTTTGAGTAGAACGCGACGGGGTGCCATTTACCGTCGGACGGCGACTCTTGCGACAGGACTGCACCCGTTGCGAAGTCAGATGAATCGGCTTCGATGCGGTACGGTCGGTCGTCGTCAGGGAACATGAGAACGGGCCCCGATGTGATCGCCAACTTCAGAAGGCCAAAGGCTGACTGCTCCGACTCTCCCCATCGCCAGGCGACGTCCTTGCCCGTCAGATCGAACAGGGGTCGGGCGTGATGCGAGAAGTCCTGGATGAACCGTCGGTAGAAGTTAGTGAAGCCTAGGAATGCTTGCACTTCCTTCTTGTTCTTCGGCGCTGGCCATTCCAACACTCCAGCGACCTTAACAGGGTCCATCTCCGCTTGCCCTTGCGAAATGATCAGCCCCAGATACTCGATCTTGGTCTGTTCGAATTCGCATTTCTCGGGCTTTAAGAACAACTGATGTTCGCGGAGTCGGTCCAGTACTAATCGCGCGACCCGACGGTGTTCCTCTAGAGTCTTGGTATAAATCAAGATGTCGTCGAGGTACACGCAAACAACACCTTCGGCGATCAGATCGCGGAAAATATCATTCATCATGGTCTGAAATGTGGCGGGGCTGTTCGTGAGGCCGAAGAACATGACGAGCGGCTCGAAGAGACCGCGGTTCGTCCGAAACGCTGCCTTCCACTCGTCGCCTTCCTTGATCCGAACATTGTTGTACCCCCATCGGACGTCCAGCTTGGTGAAGTACCGTGCGCCGCGAAGGTTATTCACCAGTTCGCTAATGAGGGGCAGCGGGTATCGGTTCTTCACCGTGAGCGCATTGAGCGTCCGATAGTCCTGTACCAGGCGGAGCGACCCGTCCTTCTTCTTGATGAAGAAGACCGGTGATGCCATGGGCGACTTGGACGGTCGGATACGACCCGTCTCGAGATTCTCTTTGAGGAACGCGTCGAGTTCCACCTGTTCCGCCGGTGACAGCGGGTAGACCTTCGTGCCGGTTGGTGACGCGCCCGGCTCCAGTTCGATCGCATGGTCCCATTGCTTGCGCTCTGTGAGCTCATCGAACGCAACTTTGGAGAAGACATCTTCAAAGTCGTGGAGGTGGGTGGGTACGGCGTCGCGGAACGTTTTGGGCACGGAGTTAGCAGCGTGCGCTTCCGCAAGTCGCTGTGATGTCGTTTGGCTGGCCCGAATATGTTCGGCGGTCGGGGTCGGATGGATCGCGGTCGCGAAGATGCGATCGCCATTCAGGAAGGTCTCCGTCAGGAAGTCGTCGGACTCTGGGTCGGGTTCCTCCAGGATCGGAGTGTAGGGGAGGAACTCGTCGTCATCAGAGTCGTCCTCCACGTACGGATTGGTCGGGGCCCGCAGGTCAGGCTCAATCGTCGGGATGCCATCAGCTCGACAGGCACGGATTGCTGCGCGCACTTTGGTACGTGCGCGCCGATCGGCTTTGACCTCATCCTTGCAGGTGTCGCACTGCATCGGACAGCGACTCATCTTCACCTCTTTGGTCTCCCAGTCGATCTCAGGGTTGTGGTTTTTAAGCCAGTTGAACCCGAGGATCATGTCGTGCTTGCCTAACTGGGTGACCCCGAAGACGGCTCGTTCGGTATGACCATTGTATCGCAAGACAGCTTCTACGATGCAAGAGACCGAACCGCCTTCGTTGAGGGTGCCGTCTACGTTGTAAACTGGGGATGGCCGACTCAGCACCTTGGTCGTGAGTTTGTGTTTCTCGACGAAAGCGATATTGAGAAAGCTGCCGGTCGCTCCGCTGTCCACTAGCGCAGTGACGGCGTGCGACTCCTGGGTGTCGGTGGTCTCCAGTTCAACGTTGAGCCACAGGGATCTGGGGCAGGGGGAGGCAGCGGCGATGAAGCGACTAGGAAGTCGCTTTTCCCAGCGGGGTAGGCCACGACGCGACGGAGCGATCGGTTTTGCGACTGCAATCGGTGTCGTCGGGTCGGAGGGGTTTTGTACGTCTTTGTCGGTCGGTTCACTCGTAGGAATAGCAGCAATAATAGGTGTATTGGCATCTTCTATGGACAGTGGAGCGAACCGATTACGACTAGACAACGGGGGCGTACGTTCCACCCGTTGTGCGATTAAAAACCCTCCTCAGCGTCGGAGGTGCCCGCGTCGGCCGACGATGGAGTCTGGTCGGCGGGAACTGCGTCTTTGCGGGCTAGACGCTCCATGATGAGCGCCTCCAGCTCGTCGTCGAGCATGTGGCGCACGTCCCAGCGCAAGGGACAGTCACGCGAGTAGTGACCCTTCTTCTTGCACCGGAAGCAGTGGTCGTCGGCAGGTGCGACCCGGTCGCGCATCCGATCGACATCCATCGGGACGCCCTGGGGGAGCGGCCTAGGGGCTGGTGCGATGGGAGCGCGAGGGGCGGGAGGGGCAGAAGCGGGAGTGGGAATGGGAGTGGGGGCAGTAGCGAACGCCCATCGTGCGGCTACGGCGGTGGTTGGGCGGCCATCCGGCGCCTTTGCCGGGACCATCCGACGGTGGAAGTCGTCCTCCGACCTCATGATGAAGTCTTGAGAACGGGCGATCCTCAGCCACTCCTCAATCTTCTCGTCGTGCGGGCGACCCGTGGTGATGCTTCCAAGTCGCCTCGAAAGCTTTGGGTCCATGCCCCGACGGAATTTGAGGACCAGGTGGCGCCCATCGGGGTAGCCTGCCTTGACCCACAGGGATCGGAACGAGTCGATGTACTCGTCGATCGACCGACCGTTCTGGAAGTACGCCGTCGACTCCAAGATGAGCGCGGCGTCAGCGACTTCGTCGAAGAGGAAGAACTCGCCGCGGAAGGTGTCTTCGAAGTCCTTCCAGGCAGGAAAGACGTCCTTGGCGGTTCCGAACTGGAACACCCGACTGACGAAGTCGGCGGCTCGTCCGTGCTGCATGTACGACAGCACCCATACGATTCGGGCGTGGTCGTCGGCGAAGCTTCCCCCGCACAAGGAGAAGTAGAGGTTGCAGGCGTTCCAGAACGCGCGACCGCCTGACCGGGCGCCGTCGTAAATGGGAGGGGGCGACGGTCGGAGGTGGTGCGATCCTGATTGCGGAGCGCCTGGCAGCAGAGGGGTCGTCGCAGGCGACGGAGGGATCGTCTCAGGCGGCGGAGGGGTCGTGTCTGCTTCGGGAGCAGCGGGGGTGGGATTGGGGGGTGTCCCCGACATGAGTTTTTCGAAAAGAGCGGAGAGGCGGTCCATAGAGGCCGAGTTGGATGTGTTGGAGGCGGAGAGAGCCGAAATCGTGGCTTCCATATTCGCCAACCGCTCCTCCGTCGTGAGGAAGGGAGAGAACGGTCGTTCGAGCGGCATGTCACCAAATTCGGACATCTCGAAACGGGACTGGGCGGGCGATCAGAGCGAGCGCGCGTTGGACGGTCGCGTGTAGCAGACGCGTGTTTCGGCGCGGAAGCTGGTCGGTCAGCTTCGTCGGGTTTCTAAGAGACACTATTCTGCTGTTAGGGCGACCTTTAGAGCAGAGCTTAGTCGTACTGGCAAAGGGGAATCCAAAGTTATATTGTTGTACTGTAATGAGGTAAATAAGGCTTACCTGGCAAAGGGGAATCCAAAGAGAATAGTGTAAAGGATTCCCAGTTGCCAGGGGGCCGGCTATATACAAATGTGATACATGAGGGCAGGCTCTCCATAGTGTACTGCACATGTGATAATAACGACATGTGATAACCATGACAGGTGATAATGATGAGCGGGTTCCGGATGCTGTCTGATGGTAACCGTCGTCGGGATGTCAGGTGATCGGGAATATGAACAGGGAAATGAGGGGAATGACAGGAAGTGAGTAAGGTAAATATATACACCGACGCTTGGGTCAGAGCGTCGGGGTCGGGATCGCGATTGATCAGGAGCGAGCGCACGTGTCGGGGAACAGTTGGTGAGCGTCGGAGGGCGTGAACGGGTGTTCCCCTAACAGTAACACGCAGAAAAGGTGCCCCAGGCACATTGAAACCGTTTAGAATCGATGCGAGAATTGATGGAAGGAATGTCCGGATTATTGCGTGGAAAGGAATGATCAACTGTAATGCGAAGCTTGCCGGAAGTACTCTCGATAACGTTAAGTGGAGCAGTCCGAAAATGACCGAACAGCTCGGTCATAAGAGATGAAGAGAAACCGGGAGAAACACGACCAAGACGAATTTCTTCTGCATATTTATCGACGACAAAACGATGATGTACGGGATCCTTGTAGTGGTTGGGAGGAGAAAAGGTGTGATCCAAAGAAAATTCATCCAGCCCCAGGCTGAATCCGAATTCGAGACCGAGAGGAACAGAGGCGAAACGCTCCAGGCCACCAACCTCGTGAAGCACAGCGGACCAGCGCCAGTGCTTGAGAGGAGTAGTAACAGGCAAGAGGTACTCACGCAGAGCACTGCTGGGCACCGTGAAGGCCGGTGCCACAGAGGGAACAGATGTGCCCGTATTCGCAATTCTTGACCGTACAACCCGAAGGGCCGTTGAATCCATAGCAGACTCGATCTCCCGCGGCCGTTTTCCAGCGGCCATCGGAGCCCTTGACAAGGAGGCGACCGGGACCGGGGCAACGCAAGAACTTGTGGTCGGTAGAGGCGCAGTACATACAGCGGAAGGAACGCTGTGCGCGATCGGAACCTTTGTAAGGCGCCCGGCCGTGCGGGCGACCCGAGGCGCTGTCCGAACGCGAAGGGCCGGAGCGGTCCACGGAAGCGTTGGAGGAGCGGTCACGAAAGGGTTTCCCGCCTGCAAAGGAGCCAGGAACGCCGGAAGGGACAGAAAGTTCAGCAATACGCTGATCGCGGCGCTCTTCGACAATACCGGAATACACGGACAGATGGAAATCCTGGATGCGGAAAAGAGGCTGGCGGGAAATGCGACGAGCCTGCCACATGCGACGAATCATCATACAATACTCGCGATAAACCGGCCAATTACGCTCAACATCCGGGCGGACCAGAATCCCCTGGAAATGGGAATCGAATGCGGAGGCAATGGCAGAAGCGAGAGGGCCGCCTGGGGCGGCGTCCCCTTTAGCGTGGAAATGCAGGCGAAGCGCGGCAATAAGGTTGCGAGCCGCTTGCTGATACTCGGAGTAGGTTATCCGGTTCTCCTTAGAACAGTCCAACGGGGTAGAACGAAACTGGATCTTCCCATCGTTAAGCGCAAGCGACGTGTCCTCAAGTCGCAGAGGCGTAAGCGCCGCGGCACGACAAGCCTCGTTCGTGAGGGAATCCAAAGGAATGTAATCACGCCAACCTTGACGGAGAATGCGCGCAACATGATCAGGAGTAACCACATCATAATGGTTGAGGTGCATGGGGCCATACTGACTAGGCGAGATATCCATCCCCTCGGAAGAAGGAGAACGATCAGGAGACAAGTCGGGAACACCAGCAAAGTGAACGGAGTGCCGACGTTCTGTCGCGGAATGGCGCGCATCTGGCCGCCGCATCCCGGACGCGAGGGGAGCGACAGTGGGACGCAACGGAGCGCCGGAAACCGTAGAACGACGACCAGGAGGGGTAACAGGAGAAGGAGGTTGCGCTGGAAAGACGCATGAGGAAAGGTCAAAGGCAGAAAAGGAGGCGCCATACCGGAGGAAACGGTGGCACGGCTTGGAACAGCGGAAGGACGCATGGACATGCTCGAGCCTGGAACGGCCTGTGAGGAAAGGAGAGATAAAGGATGCAAGGGGAGCGCACTGGAGGGGCCCGCGGAAACTGCAGGACGTGGTGGAGCGGGATGCTCGCTATTGGAGAGAACGGATGTGCGAGGAGCGGGAACACCACCTAACAAAGAAAGACGGATAGATTCGCCATACTCTGCGAACATCTGTTCGAGTTCAGACTCCGTGAAGAAACGACCTTGTGAACGGGAGGAAACGGAAGAGGAAGGACGAGCAGAGACAGGCTGAGGGGGAGCGCGAGGAACGGACGGAACGGAAGCAGGAATTCTATCCGAAACAGAGGGAGCGGAGGGACGAGAAGGACCTGCAACAGGACGGGCTTGCTGAATGAAGCGATCGGCAGCATCGAGATCGAAGGTAGACGCAACAGCACGACCTTTTCCTTTATCTACATGCGCAGGGACAGGCGTGGAAGGAGAGGAAGGGGCGGAAGGAAGGGCCGACTGAGCAGCGTCATGCCTTAGAACATGGGCGACGCGTTGGTGGGCCACCAGAATATCCGCATCAGAAAAGGATGGCAGAGGCCGCGGAACCGCAGGGCTGGGACGAGTAATAGCAGGTAACGAGGCCGAAATCTGATTGGTCGAAGTAGAATGAGTGCCAGGAATAAGGTTTGATGAAGGGGGAACGGGATCGACCGGAACGGTTGGGGAACGCGAGGTAGGCGCCCCAGGTTGTGACATTGGGGCGGGATCGGAGGGGTTGGAATCGGATGGGGTAGCAGAGCGTGAGGTATGCTGGCCATTAGAGCCGCCAGGATAAGAGAAAGGGCTGGAAGCGCGCGGAGGGGACGACAAGGGAGAGGAATCCCGCTGATACGAAGGACTTGATGTGGCGGGCCCAGAGCGAGAGGTAGCGCGAGTTACACGACGGTAAAAGGCCATGGCAAGACCAGGACGTGTATATGTGGATGAGAGGAAGAAGACGAGAACGAACCGCAGAGTGCCAGTAACGCGGGGAAGCGGGCGAGAACGAGAAAACGAGAAAACGAGAAAACTACAATTCTTTGAATAATCCTCGCGTTCTGTACAAACGTTGATAAAGGCGGACTTGATTGAGGGAAACGGACGCGTTACTGTAGCGGAAGGTGGTAGTCCGAAATCAAGGAACGCAAGTCATGTGCGTGTCACAGCCCAAAACGTGTCCCTCTCTCATCCCCACCTGACGTACCCAATAAACGAGCCTTATAAGGCTAAGGCACAGAGCCCTGTGCCCAGCCTTGCAAGGCTCAAGTAATCAATTCTCGGCCACCGGCATTAATTCGTGCACCAAATCCCCCTTCAACATTCTTTCAGACCTTCCCCATACCGGGCTCGGAGATATCCGATGGCCCCTTCTCATCATCTGCCCCGTCGCGCTCATCATCTCCCGCCTGTCACCTGACCAGAGCGCCCTCGGAGATTTCCGGCAACCTCTCATCATCATCTGTCCTGTCGTGCTCATCGTCTCCCACGCCTCCTCCCGCCTCCTCCCGCCCCATCAGCGCTTCCTGGTCTGTGCCCCTCGGATATTTCCGGTAACCACTTCCCACCCATCTGCCACAGGCAGCTTCCCTCCTTGCTCATTGTCTCCCACGCCTCCTTCCGCCCCATCAGCGCTTCCTGGTCTGTGCCCCTCGGATATTTCCGGTAGCTGCTTCCCACCATTTCCACGTCAAGCACATCAAGGCTGTCCGAATTACATACATTTTACAGAGCTTCAAATACATTGTCCAATGCTATTGTGCCATATAGACTTTTGATTATCCTACGTCTTCCATAGAGTAATATTCAAGATTGCGGGAAGGAGGTCAAGTCACATGCATATGTTTAGGGTTAGGGTTTTAAACGGTGGTTGAAATAAACAGAGTTGAGAGAAAGAGCGGAATTGAGAGAAAGAGCGAGCTACTAAATTTGGCTGTGTCAAAAGTGCCTTAAAAGGAAAAAGCAAGCCATGCTGCATAAAACAAATACCGTAAAAAGAAACAAAGAACTCGATTCACAAGCCTTCGCTTGCCGCCAAGCCACCATCATTGGAGTCTATGCTACTGCGTTCACCTGCATTGGTAATTGTATCCTGTTCATCATGTGCTTCCAGAGTGGTGTTCTCCCCAGACTTTCGGCGGCGTCTCCCGTTGACGTCATTTCTATTGTCATTCCTATCGTCGTCGTCGGTGTCAGAGCTGGTGGACATCCTTGAGTTGCGACGAGGACGTTTCTTTGACAGCTCAGAGCCAGAGTCATCGGATTGAGTGTTGACTGTTTCGGAGCTGGATATCTTCCTGGACCTTCGATCAGATCCTTCCTGAAGCCTTGTGCGTTGGCGCTTCTTCCCATAATCAGAGCGACGGCGACGCGGTGGGGGAGCCTCAACATTGCCATCCTCGATTTCTTGGTCACGTGCAGAATCGAGGGCCTCGAATTCAGCTTCTGAGAGTGTCTTCCAAAAGATCTTGCCACACCGCCATTTCCGTAGCAGGGCTTCGAGTTCAGTCAGGGAGCTAGTGGCGTCGCTAAGGTTGCGAAAGGGGATTTTGGACGGCCATCCCTCAATGATGACACGATGCCGGCGAACGACATTTCTCCAGTACTGCTTCCACTCCATTCGGGCAGTGGAGTCTCTTGTAATGTCCTCTGTAGCAAGATTAAGAACAATTATGTACTGATGAATTCAATTTACTCACTAAGGCCCGTATTAATCTCGTTGCGAATGTCAGCACGAATAGACGACACTCGTTGCTGATGGTTCTGTGCTGCACCTATTTTATGTAATTGTGTCAGTGTCGTACTAAGGTAAGGTAGATAAATTGAAGGGCACCTTTTATGCCAGACACGGCAAAGCCTTCCATTTTTCCGAGGAAGTCTTGTGTGTCAGTCTTCATGGCACCTTCGAGGAAGTTCTCCACGCCTTGTGTTGCAAAGGCGACGCCTGTGAGTGGCAAGTCTGTCGTTCCACGTGCCGAAAAGAGCATCGTTTCGACGCCGGTACGAGACTTGAGGTTATTGAGCTGCAAATTTAATGAATAATATATCATGAACAATGGAACATTAGAACTTAAACTTACCTCACTTTCAATGGCCGACAATGTATGAGTAACATCGTTGATGCGGGAGCGCACAGAAATACGCAGGGCTGTGGCTTTTGTAGCCTTGCTTTCCTCGAAATCCTTGACAATCTTCTTGCGCTGCTCGAATGACAAAGCATCGTACTCATCCTTATGAACACGAACAAGGTCTTGAAGAATTTCCTTCCCGCGTAAAGTCGAATTTGATGCTAGAAGAATTATTAAAGCTAAGCAGACAGAAGAGCGGAAATAAGCATACCGTTCTCCTTGTCCTGGGATTTTTTCCAGCAAAATGCGTTCCAGGCGCTAGTCTTCTTCCGTTGGACGAGAGATATTTGGCGCCCCATGTGGAGTTCACTCTGTACGCGCCGGACGGACTTATGGTGGGATGCTGCCAGGTCGGCCGCGGCATCGTCGATTTGCGTCCAAGCTTTACCCAATGCATTGCGGTAGCTTTCAGCTGCAGCACGTCGGCGAGCATTGAGTGCTTCACGGGCCTGGGCACTCAACTGAGGTCGAGATGCTTGTTTCCGTGCAGCGGGGCCCTGCGACGAGCTCGATGGCCCTCCAACGGCCTTGTAATACCGAGTGCGCATCCTTGAACAAAGGAAAGAAACACGCAAGTCGAAAGTCGAAACAGGTTCTGGGAGACCTACCGGTGCAATTTACCCCAATTGAAGATAGACTGTTTAAGGAAATTTGAAACAGTGAACCTAGCTTGGCGTAAACATATTGAACATGAACGGGTGAGAAAAAATGAGGACAGACCCCTGGCGCCACAAAATTGCGAGCGTTGATTGACTGCAATCGGCCCTTGACACCATTCTTGGTAAGTCTGCAAAAATGTTGTGGGTATCGGCAAAAACAAAAGTCCCTTGTTCACTCAACGACTACCGGTCAACTATGTACCTGCCAAAACCAATGGGACAAAATTAATTACATGGAAAAAAGGGCGATCAAGAGGGCAAGAATCAGGACGACAATGGAAAGAGTGAACCCTGGTTTGAATTTCAAATCCTGCGGCTAAAAAAAGACTGTCAGTGCAATGCATAAACATTAGCTGAAGGCGTACTTTAACGTCCACTCCAAGGTCTTCCTGCAATGACTTTGACAAGTTTACTGCCTGCTCGTAGCTCAGTCCCCAGTGTTGATTGCGGAGGGTCTGTTCCCAGCGACTGCTTCGAACAGTCTGGGTGAGAGTCCGCAGACGCGGAATCATTGCATCGTCCAAGTGAAACCGATCAAGGACAGCATCCGTCCGAAGCCCAATGCTTACTATAGCACCCTTAAACCCATCCACGGTGCTCGGCCTCGGCAGTAGTTTTCGAGCAGCTGACAGTCAAAATTTAGCTACTTGCCAATGCCGTAGATCAAAAGAATTCTAACCTTTTTTGGTAGCTTTGACAGCATTGGCCTTTTCGTCATATTGGGAAGCCACGACGGCTGCCTCGCTCCAATAGTCAGGGTCCTCGTCATCAGATATTTCGATAGGTCCTGAGATCCGAGAGAGAGTAACGGCTTGGGGTTGGACCGAAACTTGGGGCTTGACAGCGGCTTGGGACTTTGGGGCAGTTGTAGAGGCAGCAGCTCGTGTGGTCATCTCCTGGATGGCAATGTCTTGAGCGAGCTCGGTAGCTCTTCCTGCACGGCAAGTGCAACGAATATAGGCACCTCCTGCTGTTGAGGTAGGAAGGTGCGAGGCACCATCCAATTGTAGCTTTGTGCTTGCGCCTATGAAGAGTTAGAATCTTTTCAATAACGAACATTGACACATACTCGGTGCCGGAGGAGCGGGTGCCAGAGGAGCGTGAATTCCCTCTGCAGTGCAACGCTTCTCAAAGCGATGCAAATAAGGCAGTGCGATGTCATGGCCAAAGGATTGAATGAGGAGAGCGATGGCCTTCGAGAGTTCCTTCCCGCCTTCAGCAAGCTCGCGAGGGGAGGCAACAACATCAACTGTGATGTTCTCAGCTGACATGTTCTGGACTGGTTGAAAGCCAGGACAGTGAAGAAGGAGTGATACTCCTCCATCTATCCTATCGAGTGTTGTAACCTGTAGTAACGATCTGTACAAAGCCTTTTGAACAAGAGAAGGACATACGGCATCGAGAACATCGTGAAATGTATCTTTCAAAATGTTCTGAATTTCTTGTAACTCAGTCGCCTTCCGATCACCTCGGCCGTGAATGTCTAGATACATTGGATGGAGACCGTTGGCTTTCCTTGTGGCAAAGTAATCCTGTCGGCTTTGGCCATGACGGAGGAGGGCCCTAGCACTAGCACGTCGTTCTTCATAAGAAAAAATAGTAGAGATAGACGATGATGAGCAAATTGCAGCGACACCAGAGGGGTTGTAAACTTTGGAGCTGGTTGGCATTCTGGTCGATGTTAGCAACGTGTATCAAACAAGGACTTGATGATCGCAACTTGAATTTACTGTTTGTCAAATCTCACAGAACCAAATGTTTCAAAAATAGAAACACTCCGAGTCTGGGTGTCGCATCCTCAACAAATGTACACCACCAACCAAAGAATGGATCTAGAACAATTATATTCTTAATAAGGTCTTCTGCAGGAACACTTTAACCAAATTTTTCTATCGATCCACAATATGACTATCAGTTTTCCTCCACCGGTGTTTTGCATTTCGAAGGGAAGTCATTCAAAGAGAAGTGATGAAATATATATTTGATGATTATTGATGTGCTGGACTATCTACTATCTTCTAAATAGCTGCTATGAGGTCTCACTCTATTTGATTCAAATAGAGGTCAATGATATGTTCAAGGATTTCTCTTACATCTCGATCATCTAATCTATCTACCGTGAGGTAGAACTGCTTTACAATTTAAGAGCTCGTAGTCTGAAAGTTAACAGCTAGGTGTTCATGAGGTTTTTAACATTTACTGTATGATAATTTTGTTCGTTCATTTTTCATTTGCAGACATGCTTGCACATATATTGTGGGCATCCAAATCAAATGTGAGGTCAGTGAGTTTGTCGTTCGTAACTTTGACTTTCCATCTACTTCTGATTTGTGATTACAACTAAATAAACATGGTGTCGTCTTCTATTACACTTTAGTCTAGTCTGTTAACGTCAATACAAAGTCTGTCACTCTTTCAAGCTCTTGATCTCCATCATCGCCAGCTGCATCATTGTCATTATCATCGACATCTGACACTTCGATGCCACTCTCATCCAAACTTGCCTGTTCCCTGCCCATACACAAACTTGACGAACCGGAGGGCAAAGCCTGACTTTCCAAACCCACCATTGAACCAGCTCGTACCCCAATTCCATGCATACCTGTGAAGTATGGCCGCTTTTCTATTGCATCAAGGCGGCGTATATGCATATTGTTGACAGCGCGTCGAAGACTCCACCTGCGCTGCAGTACCGTGCAAAGTGTTGGATTAGATAAAGATAGCTCCATGATGGCTTTCTCAGTGTGGACCGTTTCATCATTGATTGAAGTGCGGAGTCGTCGCATTTCAAGATTCAAACGGTCTATCTCCTCTCGTGCTCGGCACAATTTGAAATACTTTACTGTCGCTTCACGTCGTGCTGGCTGGGCCCAAGGTTCATCACGAATATCCTCTCGGGAGTGTCGCATAAGATCAAACTCTGCAAGGAAACTGTAATCGACAATCTCCTTCCACGAGAGAGATGGGCATGGAGGATCTAGCCGAGCGGCTTGGGTATTATACCGGTTCAGGGCATTCCGGATTGCCTCCGACCTCCGTTGAAGGGCCTTCCCAATCTGGCGACGAAGTTTATAGCCTATTGAGTATAGTAAGCCTGAGTCAAGAGCTTCACATGTGGTTGCATACCAGTTCCAGATGTACTCATTTTCGTAAGTTCAAAGAGCCGCATGACGACTAATCTTTCCAGCTCATCCAATGCCTTAGTATAACTTGTCAGAACGTTTTGCTGGTAATATTTCTTGTATTCAGGAGAAGATTCAGTCCATCGCTCGCCGCGGCCAATATCAAGCCCATTTTCGAGAGTATGGACATGAGTCTCGGCATTTTGGAGTTTGACATAAGCAGTGTCCACACGACGCCGTGCTTGGTTAATCAGGATATGAATGTCGCCTCGGGCGACTGTCGTGAATACTGTGTTTGCCGCAGTGTGGGCGTCCTTCCATTCTTTCCTGTCAAGGAGTTAGCGCAACTAAAGGGAGCCGAAATTTGTCTGACCTGCAATGTGAAAGATCATTCAGGGCATTGACATATTGGGCCTTCAGGGCAACCGTAGGCGAAGGGCTTTGAAGACCCTCTAAATATGCTTTCTCAGCTGCGAAATATGCCTCGAAGTCCTCGCTCCCTATCCCAACAGTCTCCCGAATGATTTGGAGCTCAGTCTCCAGTGCTTCGATGGCAGAGGTGGCTTCACGGTAATGATTTGATATATACTGGCCTTAAAAAGGTATATCAGCGAAGACATCAGAGGAGACTTAGGAGGCGTACTCAGGTTCGCATATTTGTCTTCATCCCAAAAATTGAAATGTTCCTCAATGGCTTGATGTCGATGAAACCGGCTAGCATGGCGTGTGCCCCTCGCAAGGTCGTTTGATGAAGAAAATACGTGCTCGCAGCCCTCACCTTCAGAATGCCCAGTGCCTTTGATATACATAGGATGCCATTTGGTTTGGCAAAGACGATTGTGCGCATGCCCATGGAAAGCACCGCACATCAATTGGAGTAAAGCTTCTTTGACTTTTGGTGCTAACGTAGTGTTCTCAATGGTGGCAGCAAAAGCGCATCCGATATCATACGCGCATCCAATCTTGATGCCAATAATATCAATGAGTCGGTGTATGATCGCGAGGGCATACTTCGCACTATGCTCGATTAGTGAGCAACGAAAAAAAATCGAGATGAAAAAACGAACAGTTCACCACTTCGTATCATATCGCACCCGAGCAAAACCACTCGATGGCGGCAAGAGGCAATGAAAATGCCAGATTCTTCAAAAAGGGCGAACATTTTTTTTCGTTCCTCGGGACCGGCATTTCTCCATCTATCAATACATCGTATACCACCTGAGGCACCGTTGTCTTCTACGTCTTCCCAGTCATCAGCATCGTCATGAGCATCGGGCTTTGTAATCTACATGAAAAAGGGTTCAGTGATGGGCAACAGGGCCAAAAGAATGCTTACAGGGCGCGATGAGACCTCATCTTTGAATTTATCTACCTCATCCGGCGTTAGCCAGCGATCAGAGAGTGGATTTCGCGTATCAACTCGTTCCGAACCACCCCGTACACTGGTTCCCAGCCGTTTAAGCGAGTTATTGCCATCAATAGAAACAAAGCAAGAGAACTCGAGTTCGGGCTCATCTTCAAGCTTATAGAAGCAAGGCGGGCAAGATCGAAGTAGGCGGGAGTTGGGGCCATCGTAGTTGAGGCTGACATTGATCAGGTTGTCGACGCGGCGGCAGAGTTCCAGATATGCATCAAAAGCGATGGAGAACATTCTTGGCAGGGATGGGGAGTATGGTACCTAATTCATTATTGTCAGGATCGTGAAATGGGAAAGATAGGCGGCTTACGTTGTGCAAATGGCATAATGTTTTACACTGTGCCTCAATGCTAAAGCGAGGAGATGTCCGATGTGTTTGGCGATAAGTGGCTAGAGCTCGTATAGAGATAGCAACGGTTGGATGCAATGGAGAGCATCCGAGGTAGCCGTGCCGAATTAGAGTCTCGTTAGGGTAGATATCCCCAGGAAAGCCATGCAGGCTTCCCAGGTGCTGAGCTTGAGACACATGATCAGCACACAAACATGAAATAGAATATTGAGCACACTCACAGAAGGAATCAAGCAAATGGATATGATAAACGACATCACTGAGGGGGTTGGGAGCATCGACATTGGGCTCACTACTATCTCGTGCGCTGAATTCAAGGAAGGCTTTGACTAGGTAATCCATCTGGGCATCCCAACTGCTTGCAAGGATTTCTATTCGATCACGACGGGTTCTGGGATCTATATATTTACTGACATGCAATGAGCATAGGATAATATGTTGAGAAAGCGACTTACTATCCAGCTGACTGTGCAAGTCCTGCAGCAAGATCTTCGAAAACCTCGAATTCTCCACCCTCATGGCTGATGTCAAAGCCCTCTTCCCCTGGCGGTACCAGATGTTCAACAGCTGCAACGTCATCCCCTGAGTAGCCGCCATCCAGGTCCATTTGTTCTACAGCATCGCGCTCTTCTTGGGAAAGTGCTAGAAGAAAGTCAGTTGATAGGATAGTAAAATTCAGGCTTGGTCTCACCTTGTATGGCACTACGACGTTCCTGTGTCTGCAATGCACGCCGCTCCGCCTGTTTACTGGCCGGAAGTGAAACAGTATGCCGCTCAGTACGCCGAAAGCCATGTCGTACAACAGAATTTCTGGTGGTCTTGAGTTTAGTTGATTTCGTCACTCGATGGCTCATTTGCGCAAAGTAGCCAATCAGCCAATCAACCGATTATCCGACGAAGTGGCAAAGAAATTGATTATCTACCCAATGGAAGACGCAAGTCTGGGAAGAACAGCAGTAAGGGGAAAAGATGGGCGACAGTTGGGGCACAGACCAGAGAGTGCTGATGGAGGAGGTGAGGAGGAGGTGAGGAGCAAGCGAGGAGCCCTGATGGGGCGCTTTGAACCCTAACCCTAAAAGTATATGCATGTGACTTGACCTCCTTCCCGCAATCTTGAATATTACTCTTTGGAAGACATGGGATAATCAAAAGTCTATATGGCATAATAGCATTAGACAATGTATCTGAAGCTCTGTAAAATATATCTGATTCAGACAGCCTTGATGCGCTTGATGTTGGTATAATGGGAAGCGGCTACCGTCCTTCGGATATTTCCGAAGGACGCTTCCCAACCATGCAGGCGCTTTAAAACCCTAACCCTAAACATATGCATGTGACTTGACCTCCTTCCCGCAACCTTGAATATTACTCTATGGAAGACGTAGGATAATCAAAAGTCTATATGGCACAATAGCATTGGACAATGTATTTGAAGCTCTGTAAAATGTATGTAATTCGGACAGCCTTGATGTGCTTGACGTGGAAATGGTGGGAAGCAGCTACCGGAAATATCCGAGGGGCACAGACCAGGAAGCGCTGATGGGGCGGGAGGAGGCGTGGGAGACAATGAGCAAGGAGGGAAGCTGCCTGTGGCAGATGGGTGGGAAGTGGTTACCGGAAATATCCGAGGGGCACAGACCAGGAAGCGCTGATGGGGCGGGAGGAGGCGGGAGGAGGCGGGAGGAGGCGTGGGAGACAATGAGCAAGGAGGGAAGCTGCCTGTGGCAGATGGGTGGGAAGTGGCTACCGGAAATATCCGAGGGGCACAGACCAGGAAGCGCTGATGGGGCGGGAGGAGGCGGAAGGAGGCGTGGGAGACGATGAGCACGACAGGACAGATGATGATGAGAGGTTGCCGGAAATCTCCGAGGGCGCTCTGGTCAGGTGACAGGCGGGAGATGATGAGCGCGACGGGGCAGATGATGAGAAGGGGCCATCGGATATCTCCGAGCCCGGTATGGGAAAGGTCTGAAAGAATGTTGAAGGGGGATTTGGTGCACGAATTAATGCCGGTGGCCGAGAATTGATTACTTGAGCCTTGCAAGGCTGGGCACAGGGCTCTGTGCCTTAGCCTTATAAGGCTCGTTTATTGGGTACGTCAGGTGCTCATCCCGTGCCTCCTTTCAGAGGACATCTACGACGCAGGGTTACGTCATGCTTCGCTTCGCATCATGTGACAGACTCCCTGGTTCAATTCTAAGATGGGCAGATCCACTTCCATCGGACAGTTAGGGTAGCGGTTAAGCCCTCTGACGAGCCCCTTCGCAAGGGCGAAACTGTTCACCTTGACTCGAGACGGCACCGAGTGGGGCATCAACACACTTTTCGATTCGTACAGTTCTCCTGAATCTTCGCGGCAGAACGCGTGTTGTCCTGCAGCATGCTCATCGATCATTGAGATGCAAGAAGTTCAGGCCTTCTCAAGAAACAAATGAAGTCCAGGCCGAGGAAAAACCTAAATCCGGAGAATCTGCACTATGCGGTCCTGTCATGGAATAAGGTCCATATGGGCATCGGGTCTCAAAATCGCAACGAGAACGACAGAGTCCAACGCAGGTAAAGTGATTCGGCGGATGTACGCAGCTGGTCTGGAAAGAGCCGAGGCAATTTCAGATCAAAGTTATTCCTTGTTGATAGGTACAAAATATCGACTCAAGAACCGCACAAGAAGGCTGTACGGAGGACTAACCTTCGGATCATGGACATTATTCAACGCAGGACTCATTTGTGGTTATAGAACAGTTTGATTTGTGATATATACACTGACGTTTAACGATGAATCCACCTCCCCTCCTCTTTCTCACTTCTTTGATCTAGCATCTGGTGTTCGCGTAAACCTGGGTAGTGAAGCACTGTCCGCAGTTTTTGTCAACACGATGATAACTCTGAGCATTAGGAGTACGTACGTTGTAGTTGTCCGCGTTTCTAACCTGGTTGGCGTCGGAGAGGCCCTGATCCGCTGCGCAGCCGTAGGTAACGTCGTCGGTGTTAGCAACCGCGTGGGTGAGCTAAAGAACGCGGAAAACCGTTGATTAATTTCATGACAGGGGAAGCGAGAATGATCCAAACCTCGTGCAGCGTGGTGCCGCCACGGACGTTGCGGGAGGCAACGCTGGTGCCGGAGCAAAGGCTGCTGGATGGAACTTCGTTGAAGAAGATGCTGCAGAAGTAGATCTTTCGAATGGGCGTAATAGTCAGTTCTACACGCGGCGTATGAAACAGCGATACAAGTGCTGACATTGGTGGTCGAAATGACAGTGTATGCAATAACACCACCCGAGCAGACGCCGAAGCTATCGACACAGCTCAAGCTGTACAGTAAATAGGTTTAATCAGCGCTGTGAACAAGAGGCAATGCATAGGGTATCTTACGTTCTGGAGCTAGAGTTCTCATTCGCGACGGCGCTCAATTTGGAAGTGATGGTAGAGGTAGAGGTGGCGCCAAAGTAAGCCCTGTAGAGTGAGTCTGACGCACCGTGGCTGTTGATGTATGAGACGCCACCCGAAGCGAGAGCCTTTCCCTCCGTGTAGCTAAGTCAGCTGTTGTGAGTCGTTGTTCTCAGACATCGAACAATGCAGTTCAGACCTCGCATCAATAAATGATTTCTTGGAGGTGGTGGTGCAGATGTCGACGGCGCGCTTGTTAAGCTGAGGAATCTCGCGCTTGACTAGGTCGCCAGTAACCTCAATTTCGACTGAGCTTGCGCTCGCTTCAATCTTGGAGAACTCGGGGACACCAGCGAGGCGTTCATCCACGCTCTGGACTTGGAAGGAAGTGATGGGCTCGAAGGAGAATTTGCCAGTACCAGCAGAGGCAAAGTCGAAGAGGGACGCAACTGCCAATTTAAGCGTTAGATGAGTGTTGCGCAGAGAAAAAATTGACAACGACAAAGCATGCATACCTTCATGGTTGACAGTCACAGTTTCACCGGCAGGAATGACAGTGAAAGCCGTGTCGTCAAGGTCGGTAAGCGAAACGGAGAGCTAAAGGTCGAGTTTATCAGAAGCTGAAACTATCAGTTCCGAGAGACTACGAAGAATTACCTTCACGCCAGTGAAGGGAACAGCGGCGCCATCTTTCGTCACCTTGAAAGACCTGGTCGGGAGCTTTTCGTCAAGGATGGTGCCATATTTGAGGATCTTGACGGCCTCAGAGCCAGTGTTCTTCACGGCTGCCGTGAATTTCAGGTCATCGATGGAGCTGACGCTTCCCGAAGGCCCAGAGACTTCAACGGTGATACCGTCGGACCTCTTGAATGGACCAGCCAGAGCGCTGCTGGCAAGGCTGAGAGCGACGACAGAAAGGAAGAGCATGATGCGCGATGAGGATGTTCAACTGAGCTGAAGAGATCGAGACCTTGTAAAAAACCTTCATTGCAAAACAGTTTTTATACCCCCCCGTCTTCCCCCGGAGATACGGGAGCCGCCTTCCCTGCCTGAAAAATTGAGCATATGGTACGAAACGCTGTAAAAAGCCGTGTCGCGTCTTCGACGGAAAGGTTGCACATGTGCAAGGATCTTCGTCCACGAAGCGAGATAGGGCACGGAGATAGAATCTGACAGGGAATTGGAGCTAGATGAAGTTAACACACGCGGAATCATCAGCGTAGCAGTACGAACGGAGAGTGAACGTTAGGTAGTGCTGTGGTTCTGTTATATAAATAGATCTTGGAAGTCCTGACGAATCCCCGGAACTCCACAGATTGAGTGATCATAAAAGATCAGCCACACGAGTTAGGGAGTGTTGGTGGTCACATTGACATTCCCGTTAAGGCTTCAGGTATGCTACGGAAAGACTTCCTGCAATGCTACAATCAAAATCAGAGGAAGGTAGGAGGGGACTCGTCACATGTACCTTGGGCGTTGGCCGCCTTTGAAGTCATAATTAATTCTAGCCTTGCCCTGCATGTCATGGCTGTGTTAAACATGAGGATGGGGGTACAGCTGCCTAATAGAATACCATGTTGCAGTGCGCGTACTGTAGCTGTCAGTTTGATATGATGCATGAGACCAACAATGAGACATTATTGTAAGATTATGACAACTTACCTCAGGGCCTAATTTATTTATCGATAATGGCGCCGAATCAGGTTGGTTGCCGAACACCGAGCATTCAGCGGTACCAGCCACTAGCCCTTCTCCGGGTTTTTCTCCCAGTATGGAATCAACTCCATGAGACAGATCTGCCAAGCCAGAATACGAAGCGAATAAAGCAAGTCTGCGAGACAAAGATGGCGTCTAGAGGTCATCAGGATTGTAATCGTATGGCCGGACGATTATGGTCAGCGATGAGGTCTAATTGAGGACCTCCCCGAAATCACCGTCGACGACTGTGGTCCTCGACTTGTTCAACGTCACCGAGGGCGAAAATAGACATCAGAATTTTGCAACAGAGAAAAGGTCCTGGCTTATAGGCGAACATAACGGGGCCAATATGCGAAGGCGAGATATACAGACTTGTCTGGAGCGCTCACGCCGAACATCATGGACCGCACCGGAGGAATTAACCGATAGTTAAGGAATCGAGGGTGGCCGGAATAACCTCGTATTAGTGGCAGTGCCTTCTACGTCTCTCGAGGGGGTCAGGTGATCACGGAGCCACATTAGCCCTACATGTTCACAGGGCTTCGTCACAGATCGCATGACGTTCGTCGCCTCTCTGACTTGAAAGCACCATTGATTACGAGGCATCAATGCCAAGAGCGTCGCTGGAGAAGAGGCAAGTTCCATGTGTATAGAAGGATGCTGCCCGTTGATGGTCAAGGATGGACGTTCAACAGCAGAACCTAAACAAAGGAATCAGCACTAGCACTGTCACGTTATGTCCACGTCGACTTGTACCTCGGGCCTTGAAGAGTGCGTTCAGCTGCTTCCAGATGTCAGGGACCACGCGTAGCTGCACGAAAGCATTCCAAGTACTGAAGCACGGAGATTGGCTATAGTAATGAAGAGGCGGCCGGAAAGAGTGGCCGCCGCACCTTGAGTTGCGGGCCGACTTCTAACCGATCGTGACCTCAGGAGATCGATATGTGCGTGTTCCTTCCGGGTGTCCAATTAGATTCTGGGGGACTAATACAACGTTGTCCAGCGTGTACTTTCGCCTAGCGTTCAAGTGACAAGTGAGATTTAGCTTCCACCCAAGAAAATAAATAAGGAGACGACTGGAGCTGCATCGAATGAACAACGGGCCGCTCCGAAAGTAACCGGAGAATGTTCAATTTGGCCATACTTGATTCGAGGACCTATGCTCCTTGGGTGAACACGCTGTAAGAAAAATCTTTTACATTTTCAGGGTGCTCCGAGTGTGTATAAAAAATACATATCTGCGTCTAATCTACCTCGAGAATTGTGCCCCGTTGCACGCTACCCCATCCTGTGAATGAAATTTAGCCTTCAAGCTTCATCGTGTCATTGAAAAAAAAAAGTTTACTAACCGACAAGCCGCCAATGCTTCTCAATACGGCGAGAGAGCGCCACCTTCTCACCAACTTCTGTGCAAGCAGGCGACGTAAGCTGAATTTTGGCCAGATCCGCCTTGACGCTAAGGACACGTCCACCAGTGGAGGTCGAACCGATGTTGATGAGGAGCAGCTCATTCTTGACGAGCTTGGAGACCTTTGTCTGCTTTTTGTCCTCCGTCTTGACACCGAGTAATCGACGGAGAAGGAACAAGCTGATTTCAAGTTCTATTCCACGATAGTGAGCAGCACGTTAATAAGACGAGCAATATGACCGTACCAGTATAAATTTTGGGTAGTTTGCCAACGGCCCCCAAAACTTGTCCGACAAGACGATCGGCTCTGCAGAGCGTGGGATCTATCCTTGTACCCACACCAATCAAACCGCCGGGCACGGCGAAAGACAGAAGATTGTTCTCGGCGTGCAAGGACATGATGCGACTGAAGATGGGTTTGCACCTTGTGCGACCAGCGCTGTCCTTGGTTACGATGCCTGGTCGAATTTCTACCTCCAGACCGAGCCGCAAAACTCCAGTCAGGATGGAACCACCGGCAACGCCACCCTTCAGGTCATCAACTTCGGCACCAGGTTTGTTCACGTCGAAAGAACGAATGACAATGAGGCGGGGATCCGAGGTAAAGTCGCGGACGGGGATGGGGATGCGTTTCACAATGTACTCGTTGACGGCATCGATGTTGTATTTCAGCTGAGCGGAAATGGGAACAATAGGGGATGATTCAGCGACGGTTCCTGGAATGATGTTGACATTCAGCGCGCCGAAACGGGTTCGAGGCAAGACTTACCTTTCACGAAAGCAGCGATGCTCTTTTGATGTTCCAGCGCCTGTGCCTCCTTGATCAGATCTACTTTGTTTTGCAGGATGATGATGTTCTCCAGCTTCATGATTTCAACGGCAGCAAGATGCTCTGATGTTTGGGGTTGCGGGCACGTTTCGTTTCCTGCGATAAGTAGTAGAGCGGCGTCCATGACCGCAGCACCGTTCAACATCGTGGCCATCAGAATGTCGTGTCCGGGACAATCAACGAACGATACGTGACGGACAAGCTTCATTCGATGACCACATCCTGGCCGTTCGCAGGGCGGGTTGTCTTCTTTATCTGAACGATATGATCGGTAACAGCCTGGTCGTGGGCAGGCTTCGTTTTCACATTTGTAGATCTGTACATAAATTCAAAGATCAACTCCGGTTAGACGAGAGATCGGCTTCGTACTTTAGCATTGGCATATCCAAGCTTGATAGTGATATTTCGGACCAGTTCGTTCTTGAAACGGACAGTCATCACACCAGAGATCGCCTTCACCACCGTCGACTTCCCGTGCGCGACATGGCCAATGGTACCTGGTATTTACGATCAGACTTAGCTCGCCCTGTTGGAGATCTCTCCCACCAAGGTTAATAGTAGCCTTCCTTGCCAATTCAGATCAAGTACATGATTTCCAGTAGATATACACTCACTTGTTTTGAGATGACCTCTGGCGACAGAGGTGTCAGTTTTGACGGATCAATCTCGACTTTTGGGATATTGTCGATAACATCGTCCTCCTCCTCCTCCTCTTCAGATTCAGATTCTTCATCTCGTTTCTGCAGAGTTTCTTGGCCGGCCATATTGTGTTTCGTCAAGAGAAGGGCGGCTGCAGGCGTAGGTACAAGACAAATTATCGTATAGGTCGTACTTAGACGCGGTGTTCGTGACTCCTCAAAATTCCCTGGGCGGAGTTTCAATGTTACCACGTGGTGCGCCTTTTATGGAAACTATACTGATCCTTGCGCCTCTCTGAGGCGCCTCGGCCGGTTCAACGGTGAGATGTTCAAAGTACTGGTAATTGGAAGTGTAGGTATTTAAAGACCATAAAAATTGACTGATCTTGACTCGAAGGGCGGACTGATCAACATGAAAGTCTCTCAGATCTTACCACGGCCTCAAACGAAATCATCCTTTCAATTTACTACTCTCCACTCAGATTGCGATGATCAAGGAATCAATATTATCGTGATCTTTGAAGCTTGAAGCGTCAAAGTCTCTTTTCACAGCAACCAACTTTTACGCTTGCTGTGGAGTTAGACTGTAACCAATCCCTCAACGGAGATAAGCCTCGAGTAGAGGGTGAGGGATAGACAACATGCGCAAATGTCTTGCGTCACACCCAGCCCAACAAACGGCCACCACGCAGAAACTGTGATACCTATCCCAAAGCAAGTACATATATACGTCCAATATTACAACCATGTCCTTGGGAGAAGGCATGTCGTGGCAAATAATACCTGACAAGCTCTAACTGATCTGGACATACACAGCCGACGGAAAGTTCCCCACAGCGAACGAGGGTATGGGCCTTCCTCCTTCACCGAGCAGAGAAAACCCTGGCCAGGTGTGTTTTATTTGCTACCGCCACAAGGACAATATCACGGATTTGCATGATTTCAGGTATTTCCGAAATCTGACCCGGAGCCAGGCAAGTCTATAACCCATGTCCTTTTTTTTCACGCGATAGCCAGACAATTATTCTCCCAGCCCCCCTTTCGCCGTCCCACACTGGTACCGAACAAATTGTCAGTAATCCCTATTTGATGAATGGGGCATTGCGCAAGGTAGATCATGCGTTCGGGGAGGTGATAGCCCTTCTCGAGAGTGAAGAACCCAGTGGCGCAGATGAGGAGAACCCACTATTGCAGAGGTTCCTGCGCTGGAGACAAGAACTGAACATGTTACGTGGGGGATTTCCGACACCATTTAGCACTAGCAGAGCTTCACCGCGAGCGAGGTCTCGGTCGCCCGAGCCAGGCGGGATGTTCATTGATTGAATTTTACTTCGTTTTATGGGCTGAACTTAAACGACTTCTTCGTTATGTATTTCTGTCGTAGCCAGTATTGAGGCGAGTATCGTCGGATGGTACATAATGGGCAAAAATTTGAAATAAACTGCGAGGCAACTCTCAAGTCGTAAAATGTCAAAGTAATGTGGAGATCAGCGGATTGGGAGTGGGGTAACATTCGAGACTCCGTATGGGGAAAACAAAGCGAAAATATATCTAGGACAACACTACAATTACAGATCGAAAAAAGGGGGCAGGTGAAAGGGTGTGGCAGTGAGCAAAAATCATTGGACTGTTCTGGGGCGGGGTGTTGGCTGGCGGTATTGGTGCATGGAAGTCTTTCCAGTGCAAAAGATGCCGAAGCGCCGCGGGGCGGGGCGCAAGAGGCGCGGTGGTGGCGAAACGTTTTCCTGCTCGTCCTCGAGGTTGCTACCGCGGCGGCTTGAGCGGCGATTGCGTGGGGGTAATACAACGTCCCAATAACGTCCGGGAAGTTTGGGTTCCCGGCGTTTCGCCAGTCCGTTAAGTGCGGAAGGTGCTACTGGAAATGCGTCAGGCGCTTTGATCTTCGTCAATATCACTTTTGCCTCTGTTCATCAAAACAACTTACGGGGCATCATAGCGGTGACAGGGACCGCAGGAATCAAAGCTGGATTCCGGGCGTTAAAGGCTATGGGACCAGGCTGACGCAGGGTCGCTTGCGCCTTGATGGTTGGAGTAGCAGAAGGGAGAGGTGAAGGGTAAGGTTCGTCTTTGCGTATGATCTGGAACCCAGAAGACAAAGGGAAGACCAACTTCTTGACCCGTTCTAAAAAAGCGATATTCAATGACGGCTATCGACGAGTTTATGTCAATGAGTAGTTACCTTCTAAAGCAGGGTCGACATCTATTCGTCGCTCATTCAACATGTGGAGGAGGTCTACGTATGCACTTTTACAAAGTGCCAGACTGGCAGGACAAGGACTAAAGAGGTGGACCTTTATCCCCGCTTCTGTTAGTGTCTTTCGAGCTATCTTTTAACGTAAATAGCAAAGGAGTAGCGAGTAAGTCGCAGTGGCCTGTAATTAAAGAAAATGGTTGTTACCTCAATCAATGTCACGATCTGCGCATTAGGTGGCACGGTTGTCAGCGCGCGAGAAAAAAATCAAAAGCAGATTGTTTTTATTACCTTTCTGCAGTGGCGTCGGAAATCCTTTGAGGGCAAAGATCGACAAGCCTGGAGCTCGCGTCCTGCCTCGACAAAATGGATCAAAGATCCCAAGCGACGGGCAAAATCCACGCCCCTGGCTTGTAAATCAATGATCACTGGGGGAAGAGGGGAGGCCATGGGCCAAAGTAAAGCGATCGCGGTAGAGTTTGTGAATGTTGAAGTGGTGATTATAGGTCAAGGAGACGTCGGTTGCACAGCATAAGTCCAAGTTGAGTTATGTGAGGACTTGTGTTGGTTGGCCATGCGCGGTATCTTCCGGACTGTTGTTTTCAGACATGTATGACTGCCACTTGTCCACTTGTCAAGAATAAAATGATACAACCACACTCCCATGTTCTATAGCAGTGCACGGCCCCTTTCCATTAATTGTCGTGTCCTGCAACGCTTTGACCATGACTTTTCATGGCTCTTCGCCAAATAATTCTCACTCGGCACCGCATCTGAGTTTGAAAGTGGCGATGCAACCCGTGGGAATGCACGCTCACGAGTGCAAACAACGCGTCGCGTGAATTCTGTTGTGTTCCTCGAGTTTCGCTATGGACTCCTCGACCAGCAGAGCACAAGGCGAGAGGAAACGACAACAGACGATACTTCAACAGATTGCAGAGCTGCAAGCGCAGCTCAAGGATGTTTCTTCAGAGGCACTGATCACCACGTCTGTACCGCCACCAGCCTCACCCAAACGGAAACGACCTGATTCCACCACTTTGGTGCCCCCTACTCCATCTCCTAGTGAGTCGTTTACTACTATTGGCCTCTTCTTTACCTGACACATGTCATAGAAAAACGCAAGTTAAATCATCGGCCACCAGGTGCAGCATCGACAAAACACGTTTCGCACGCGGGTCGGACTGGTGCTCGCCTCTCTGATTCATCGAGACATGCATTAAACAGTGCATCCTCGAAGAAAACGGCACAGGGCCAGCAGCTTACACAGCCAGCCGCATCTAATCTCCTGAACAACCTTGCGCAACTGAAAAAAAGCAAGCACCCGGAGCGAATTACTACTATTGCACGATCATCTGGATTCACCGATAAACCACCACCGCCTGCACCTTCTGCTGATGAGGATGTGTTCGGTGAGCTCTCAGCACCAAAGAGAGACGACCGTCTAGCTCTTGTGGAAGACCTTGAACCAGGACCAGTGGATCACATTCCCCCCATCGACGACCCTGACTTTGAAAAGCTGGAACCGAACTCTGGCATTCGACTATCGTGAGAGTATCAAACCCACATCCTTGTCTGACGCTTACTCTCTGCCTGGTTCCTAATCAGCTCCCGCACCGTCCCACACGAAGACCTACAGGACCACCTCCGCGGTCGATACTACCTTTCCCCCTCTCAGCTGTATTCATCCATTCGCCTGCTCCCTGATAAACTGGGTTACGACGTACCTGTGCCAGGAGACTGGATTACCATCGCTGTCGTCGCCGAGCGAGGGCCAATGAGATTCAGCAAAGCACCCATCGCGGCAGGGCGTGAAGAAGGCGACGAGGTTGACAAGAAGGAGCACTGGAAGGGCAAGAGGAAGGCTCAGGGGGAAAGTACAAAACCCACAGGCAAGAAGTACGTGAACGTCAAGCTGATCGACTTTGGTGCGCGTTCGCGGTCGGCGTCGTCTGCGACCGGAGGCAAGGTTATCATCCGGGGTGATGCGTTTCTTTCCCTGTTGCTTTTTGAGTCAGACGGCTTTGACCTTGTGACAGACGATGGGGAGAACAAGCCACGGAAGATGTATAAAGGCGGGAGCCGTGGGGCGTTTGAATCCATGGCAAAACTGAAGGAAGGGGACGTCATCGCGCTGCTCAATCCCCGCATCCTCAAACCCTACCAGGTACGCCTCTTTGTTCGCTTATAATGACGATGTTTGTATTGAATAAAATTAAACACATCAGCGGTCGAACGACAGTCCACACCCTGTAACTAACATCCTTGCCATAACGCCCGAGTCGGCGTCCTCGATAATGAACGTCGGCCGCGCGCGCGACCTGGGGATGTGCTCCGTGCTCAAGCGGGACAACTCCGTCTGTGGCAGTTGGGTCGACAAGCGCGTCAGCGACGTGTGCGAATACCACGTCCAACACGCAGTCGAACGACGCCGTGCCGGGCGTGCAGAGTTTTCCATCGGGTAGGTCACCTATTTCACCTTGCAGTTCTGGTTCCCAAAAAAACTCTGTCGTCTGCCAAATGATCTCCCTCAACTGAAATCATTGTTTTATTGGTTTATTACAGCACGACAGGCATGTCGACGTCCAATGTACCGAAACGCAAGCCTGCTTACGACCCGGCGCGGCAGTGGGGCTTGAAGCCTGAGCCCAATGAGGGATCGGCGTCAACGTACATCGTCTCAGGCCACATTGTGAATGACTCGAAGATGGACTCGCGGTCTTTGTTTGCGACGGAAAACATTGGGCGGGAGGGGCAGGCGAAGGCGGCAAGGCGACTGTCGGGGAAAGACTCGGACCGCGCGTTAAAGAGCTTGTTGGCGCGGGATAAGGAGGGGATGAAAGCGGTCATAAAGGCGAGGGAGGTGGGAGTGGAGATGGGGAAGGGGAAGGGGAAGGGTAAGGGAGGTGGGAAGGTGGTTGAGGCGGACAAGGGGAAGGGGAAAACAAAGGGAAAGGAGAAGGAGAAAAGAGATGGTGGTGAAACGGTCGCCGAAATGAACAGTACGACGACGACGAAAAACGCTTATTCTGCCGAGGTAATCAAGCAACTCGGGTTCGATCCTATCGCAATGGCGGGGCAGCGCCGGGGTACTGGCGATTCGGATATGCAGAAGAAGGTATGGCTGTACCACTGCCCTCACGTCCAATTACAGAAAATCAACATGATACTACAGTTGCGTTCCCTGGAAATGCTACAGTCGTCTCGGAAGGAGATCGTGCTTTGTCCACGGCCGGGACAGCGCATTCGCTCGGGCGTCGTGGCTCCGGTCTCGAAAAACCCGAAGCCATCACTCCGTGATGTCAATCTTGACGACTCTGATGATGACCTGCCCGCGCACCCCATGGAACAGAAGGAGCAAATGCGTACGGAGGACGTGATGATCGACTTGGATGAATGATATGTTTGAGCATCGAAAGTTATTGCATTGTACCCTTACCCATCTTAATATCTGTATCTATCTATAGTATTTACACACGTATACCTAAATTCATCAACAGCGAAGGATCTGTGGCGTTTATCGTAACCATGTGTTTGCTCTAATCAAGCGGTCTTCTCGGAACAAAATGCAAGGACTGCAGTAGTTGGATAGTTCTAGGCGACTCATCAAAGATCATGCACATAGGTACATATGTAAGTAAAAAAATGATGATTGTTAGCGGCGTCGATTCGGTGACCTCGATGGAATGGCTGTCCGGGGTCAGTGTCGGAGATCCAGAGCCGGGTGGGTATGGCCGGACGTGCGATGTGCATGTTCCTGTCCATCACGCGAGAAGGCGAAGCTGGGTACGAGTGGAGGGCCAAAGGAAAGAATGGGTGGGTACGTTGGGCCAAGGCTATTGTCATGACACAGGTGCGCTCAGCTTCTCCGTGTCCACCTCCATCGAATCGTCGAGGTCGTTCGCCGAGGGTACTGCCGCAGAAGTCGCTGCACCAGCCGCCGCGCGCTCAAGCTGTGGCGGCGCGACGTCCCTAGCACGGGGTTAGCACAGGCACCAAACGCCGATGGCCACTATCGACACACCATTTGATCTGGAAGCGCGTCACACGCGGCTTTGCGCTAATTTCTCTCACAAGCCGTTCAAACATGATTTTCTGCGGCGGTGTCTCCTTCATCTCCTCGTTATCGTATTCCGTGTTCTGGTAATACCCGACGCGCACGAACTCCTGGTCCTTGTAGGAGCCGGTGAGTATGAGGGCTGCAACGCCCATGACGTCCTCCGGGGGTACTTTTGAGGGGTCCGGAGGCGAGCCCTCGAATTCGAAGGAGTTGACACCCACGGGTACGGGCCCGACGAGGCAGTCGTCGAGCTCTTGGTCGAGGTCCTCGTCGCCAGGTGAGGAGACGTAGATGAGTTTCCATTCGAGATCTGCGAACGGAGAAGAGTTGGATTGTACAAGGAAATAGACTGGAAGGGATACGTACCATCTTTTAGTGGCGCTATGCATTCGAAAGTTACACGAAAGCGGTAGACGTCTGAGAATCGAGCAGGGTTGTTGATAAATTCGACATTCTGGCGAAAGTCAGTGGGTACGAGAGGAAATTGAGGTTTGAAGCTCACTCTAATTGTTACAATAGACATTTTTTCAGGACTAAGAGAGCGAAAGACAACGAACGAGAATACAAAGCGAGAGTGAGAGCCAAACGCCACGCGCGACGCGACCGTGACGTGACAAGGATAATGTTACGTGAGAAAAATTGAGAGCACCCCGGTGAACCCCGAACAGCAGGATGGCATGGAAAATGGTTGGAGGTGGACAGTTCTGTCGGCAGTGCATGTCTCCATACGGGATCCCGCCGTCGATGAGGCCATGCGGGCCAAAAACCGGGCTGTGCGGTATGCTGTAGCAGTTTCGGGGATAGGTCGCCACGTGGGACCATGACAAATACGGAAATCCGACTATTGTGCGGTTGAATGTGAAGATTGACGTTGTTGTTGACCTCGGGGCTTGCGACGTTGTTGGCGAGCTTTCCAGATCCGAGTTCCTGCAGCTCTGCTTGTACTCTGCGCGTCTTTGTTTTCTCTGGTTCTCCTGGGCGTTAGTTTCATCACTTCTGGACACTGGTTGCTCTCCTTATTCCACTCACTCCATCACCGTCCTTCCCCCGCTAGTAGCATGTCTCATTAACCCAATCTACTGAGTTGAGGTACCCCTCCAGCTGATCGTGTAGCCCCTTTGGACAATCTGAAGGTACGCAACTATCGTCTATCTCGGTGACGCTCTTTACTTATGGAATACAATTTCGCAGTCGAAGAACTCGGCGAACTTTTTGCAATCATCCTCGTGCTCCATTGCTGTCATCATCCTCTTGTACATCTTCTCCAGCACACGCCACAATGTCCGATATCCCACCGATCGTCCGTTCCGACGATGACGATCCCGAGCGCCTAGATACGTCCCTCGCATCCAAGCCTCCTTCCCCAACCATGACCCGCGACGACTCCGCCGATCCGCTGATTGAAGTCCAACCTTCCGACTCTTCACCTGCACCAAGCGCAAATCTCATGCTCCCCATCCCGACTCTCTTGACGAACGTATCTCGAACTTCCTTTGTCCTGTCAGATGTTATAGGCGACGCATCTGGCGCTGATTTCGCGTCCCCAGACCTTGCAACTGCAGCAATCTCTATAGCTGGTATGTTCTAAATTTCCCGCCACAACGACCTATCATGATCATCAATTTTGTTTCCCTTTAACAGCCGACGGAAGCTTCGTGGAAACGCCCTCTGGTCCCGCCGCCCGCGAGCTAAAGCGATACTGGGATCAACAAATCGGCGTCGGGAAGTCTGTCCGCTCGCCGTACGCCATCACCGCTTTCGTAAATCAGCATGGAAAACAGATGTTTCGTGTTGGGTGCGTTATGATACATCGCCATCGTGATCCCTTATATTGACTTGTTCTTGTTAGCCGCCGCGAGCTGTCAGCGCCCGCAGCAAACGCCGCTGAAATCGAAGAACGTATCACCCAGTCCTCGACACCCAGCGAGCCCTCTAACTCACCCCGCGCTAAGCGTCGCTCTCGTATGAGCATGCACGCCTTCCCTTCCATGTTCAAGAACGGGAGCATTTCCTCGGGCTCTCGATCCCAAGTCGCGCAAGCGTCTGCCCCCCGAAAGCTCAGGAAAACCCGATCAATTCCCGACATGGTCAGCTCAGCTAACGATGCATCCTCGTCTCAGGGCGCGGGGGTCACGACGGGGCGTGGGCATTCTCGCAGCGTCACCGGTGCCGACGTCTCTCCCTTCTCAACTGTCGTTCGCAACCCAAATACCGGCGATCTCTTCGGAGAGGTGATGGATTGGCAGCCCCCGCCATCTACTTCCGCGAGTATTTCTACCTACAGCACGACTTCGGCTTCTGACGAAATTCACGACCACTTCAAGTCCCCTGCCATCATTGCTTATCCTTTTGGCCACGGCGTCACGTACGATTCACCGTCTCGTAAATCCAGCACTGCAGAACACTTATTACCGACTTCATTACCACGACTTCTACGGGAGGTCCAATCTTTTGAATCCGGGCTCACGGCGCGTCAGTTTGACTCGCCCAAACGCCCAGGAAAAGAATCCTCATTGGGCACGGAATCATATCTCGATGACTCTGACTCAGGCCGTCCCCCTTCAGCTTTACGCGTTCACGCTCTCCCTCTGACGCCCGACCAATCTAATGATCAGACACCTACCTCCGCAACCCCCGAACCAAGACCTTCACCTGCTCTCGAACCAACACTTCTCTCCCGATATTCCTCCGACGTTTTTGACGTCCTGCAGACATACAGGGGCCTCCCCCTGCTCGAAAAGCTCTCCTCCGACTCAGAAGAAACGACGGTCATTAAGCTGTCGCTATCTGCCGACGAGAGCGCCGCGCCTCGGGATGACCCGCGCTTTGTGATTTGGGGCGAGATTCAGCCTGAGCGTGAGTACGACGATCACGCATCTGTATCACACGAGAGCGTCACGGATCTCTCCGTTCACTCGTCCTCCTTCTCCAAGCGCCGTGCGAGCCGAGTCAAGCCCCCACCGCTCCCGCCTCCGAGCACAAGCACACACGTGTCCGCGGGGGAGCCGCAGAAGGTGCTGATCGCGGCGACGATCGAGCGCTGGATCGCGCAGCTTACGAGCGACCTCAATTATGACGAGCTCCTCGACTTCTTCCTCACGTACCGCTCGTATGTTCCCGCCGTCGACCTCTGCCACCTCCTCATCGCGCGCTTTCACTGGGCGCTCCAGCATTCGGCGTCCCCGCGCGACGAGCGCGTGCGCCGCATCGTTCGTGTGAGGACGTTTGTGGCGATACGGTATTGGCTCCTGACGTTCTTCACGGTGGACTTCTTGCCGAACAGGGAGCTGAGGCTACTGGTGGCGGAGTGGCTAAATGCGTTGATCAGAGATCCGATCCTGAAAGTTCATAGCGACGGCTTAGTGGGTTGTCTATATTGGATTCTCTGCACGTTGTTCTTACCGTGTCATTGTAGGGTATCGTACGGAAACTAATCAAGGTTACGAAGGAGTGCAAGCAAGCGCATACTCGCTCACCCGCCACCGCAAAATCTTCCAAAACCCGTCCGTCGAGTGCAAAGCTGCCGCCGCCGCCCAACAAGAAATCGCACGTCCTCGGCGAAAAGTTCGCCGCCGCCACGAGCAAGCCCACTATAGAGGACGAAGACTCTGACGTAGACCTCGACTTCCTCGCTGACGAGGGCGCCGCGCCCCCAGAGTCCCCGCGCGACATCGCCCTCGCCAACGCACACCTCAGCGCCGCACACGTCGGCGCAGGTGGCCTCTCTCCAGGCGCTCGCCCCACCTCCATCCCCTTTTCCTCGTTCTCTATTCTCCAGCGCACTGACCACGCTCCAGGTCCAAGCGCCGAGGCTGAACACCCAGTGCCGTACGTCCCAGCGCCGCCCCCGATCCCGATACACCACAGTGCCCTCTCGCGTGCGTTCGTGAAGACGATTGGAAGGCTGGGGCGGTGGAAACGCGTGCTGAATTCCAACTCGAGGAGCGCGGCACGGGCATCAATTGGCGTGTGTGCGGATGTGTCGGCCTTTGACTTGGAGATGACGGGGAGCAGGGATTTGTTAGCGGGGAGTGGTGGAGGTGTGGAACGGTTATTGAAGGCGGTAGGCCCGCCACCTGTAACGGTGGACGTGCCCGTGCCTGCATCTGCGCCCGTGCCCGTGCCCGTACCTGTGCCAGTCCCAGCTGAACCTCAACGGTCCCCTGAGCCCCATGCGAAAATCGAACAGACTGTGCCTCCAACGTCGAGTGAACCACCGACGTCCAAGAGTCCCATCGAACCTCCGCCTGAGTACGCCCCGCCAGAGGTGCCACCTGGGATCGATGACTCAATAACGCCGGAGATAGACATCGAACAGGACGACCCTGCAGTATCGATACGCTCTACGACTTCGACCGACTCATTCGGAGAGGTCCTCACTACCGGGCCTACCTTCCCGTCCTTGGCGCGCTCGCAGTGGCAGGCGTTCGATATCGTCTCTATCGACGATCTGGACCTCTCTGACACCTCATCGGACAACCATGACGCCGGGCCCTCGGCTCCCCCGGGTCTGCGCCGCCTGCCGCGAAAGCTGCCACTGCGGCGGGACTTTGAATTTGTGCGGAGATCGGACACGGTATCCTCGATGGGCTTGACTTCTCGGGACTCGGTCACGTCGAATACGTCCTCGCGTGCGTCGAGCGCGTCTGCTATTGCCCTGGGCGGCAATGTCGCGCAGTGGCAGTTGAATGCGCTTAAAGACTCTCTGAGCGACGATGAGGAGACGGGGGATGTGGAGGATGCGCTGCGTCGGCTGGAGGGCCAGATCAACCCGAAGAAGCAGCAGGAGAAAGCATCGAAGGTGGATGGGTGGGTGCGCACGATACAGGAACGTATGGCCGCAGGAGACTACCAGGACGAGCAACCCCTCTTTTCTGATGATGAATCTGACGAAGAGGAGTACGAGACCCGTGGACCGGAACGTGAACAGAGCTCCGCCATCTTCGACCATGATTCGGCAAGTGTCCACCAGCCTCCCGCTATCGCTGAGCCCGAAGGCGCTGGTGAAGCGTCCGACGAGGGCGGTCTAGATCATCTGGTCCATACCCCCGTCCCGACCCAAATTGCACATATAATCCCAGCCGCCCCATCTGGCCCAGGATCGCCCACGCGCTCGACAGATGCGAAGCCCGCCCCGGAGGATGCCGTGCCCATCGAGATCTTGCAAAGTAGGGTACCCACGAATACTCGCCCATCGACTTCTTCTTCCTCCAACAGGGTGTCCCTTTCGCGCTTCGCTGCCAATCCAGAGGCCCCCCGCGTCCATCGCTCATTCATCCTGAACCACCGAGTTGCGGACCTGGCAGAACACTTTGCCATGATCGACAGGGAGCTCTTTATGGGCGTCAAGTTTGAAGAACTTGTGATGGACGACTGGATGAACTGTCAGGAGGTTGATGTGCTCGATTGGGCGCAGTACCTCAAGGACAGGGCGCGTTGGAAAGCGGAGCACAGGTATCCTGACAAGACGGGTGCCCTTGGCGCTGTCCGTGCCCGGTTCAATCTCATGGCCAACTTCACGATATCGGAGATCGTCCTCACACAGCCCCACGAACGTCCGATGTTGGTTGCTAGATTTATCCGAATAGCCTGGGTGAGCAGTGCACAACTATTTTCGCTCGTGATTGGGTGCTAATTTCTGCACAGAAATCGTACCGCATGTGTAATTTCAGTACCCTCGTCGCTATCATAACTGGTCTGAGCAACGACTGGGTGACGAAAGCGATGAAGCGGCCAGGATGGAGCCGTGTCGGCATCTGGGAAAACCGGATGTTCAAGGATCTGAAGCTTTTTACAACAAATGTCGACGACTTCAAGTACATCCGCCAAACTGTCGCATCCATCGTTGAAGCCAAACCCTTGGATGCCAGCTCCCATGCAGCTTCTGTCGTGAGCGGTGGGGGTACGGATACCCAATCCGGCAAAGGCAAGGCGGGCGCAGAGCGACCCACTGTGCCATCGGCCTGCAATCCTTTCATCGGTTCGTTTCCTCATCTTACCTTTCACGCAATGGTGATCTGACTTGATCCTTCTTAGGTGTTTATCTGTCCCAATTGCAACGTCATAGTCGATTACCAGATCTTATTGATCCCACGGCGCCTGACGAGGCCGTGGGCATCAATCCCAACACTTCAAACTTTGACGCGCCGGCGCATCCTGAGGTGTTTTCTGCACTCACACCTCTTCCTCCTTCCATGAACCTCGAGCCTCTCATCAATGTCCACAAGCAGCGGCGCAAAGCTGGTGTCATCAAGTCTTTGGTTGCCGGTCAGCATTTCGCGAGCCGGGTGCAATTCGACGTCGACAAGAAGTTGTTCCAAAGATGCCTCCGACTCCGAGGGTTGAACGCCGAGACACTCCGAAGGGTCCTCTCCCTGTACCCGGAGTAACGCCCAAATCGCCATAGGATTTTTTCGTTTCGTTTTTGTTCGCACAACTATTTATATCTAGAGTTTTGCAGCATAACTTTGACATATGTATTCTGTAGACAGTTTCCATACCATCAAGAACTTCCGAATTTGAAACTTGCAGTCGAGGAAATGATTTTTTTGTGTTCACCTTGGACCATCTTTATTGGACAATGTCGCACCGACTGCGCCACGGCTTGTGTGGATGAAGGCAGCGGGTCGGTTGCGAGCGCTGTTCATTTCCATGCTCACGGAATTGACGGCGCAGGTACGGAACCAGCTCGCCTTTCGAGGATTTGCGATCAACACATTCCGTCACGCGACGAGATGGAGAGCTTGACCTCGGAGCGCACAACTCAGCCACATCTGCGCTCTCGGTGTGCGCGAGAGCGAGACGAAGTCCGCGGCGGGAATTGGAGGAATCGGAGAGACGCAGCTGATTTACCTTACCACTTGTGCACCTGAGGCCGAAGATTAAGCGTTGGATATTGTGTACATCACGATATTTGAAAAAAAATGTATGCGAAGGTGTGGGCGAGCAAAGGATGCAAACCTTGGCTCGCTCGCGTCAATCATTATTTGATATGATTTGGCCGAAAGAACCAACTTGGCACAAGATTCTTTTCCCCAACTATTGACTATGTTGTTGTCCACTGTGCACCGAGCAGTCTTGTTTGACCAAGAGATGAACATCGGAGAAAGAGTTCAGTGACCTGACCCTCTTCCGACTCACGTACAAATCGAAATCATAGTTCTACAATAGTCCTCGAGATAGGAATAAATTGGTTACAAGGTGGCGTAGTGTAATGTGAAGCATGCGATGGTGACAGTAACATAACGAGCACGCATCGCGTAAACCCATCACAGGAGTACGTAGAGCACAAAAAAACAACGCCCTAGTCCTAGCACAAAAAGTCGATCGGGTCAGGATCGTCGTCCTCGATCTGCGGTAGCGGTTCTTTGATGCGCTGCATCACGCTCTTCCGCGGCTTAAATCTGGCGGTGGATATGATCTGGGAATCCGGTTCGGAATTCAGCTTGATGTAAGTGTCGGTGCTGGGGTCGGGATCGCTCTTGGCTTTGGCTTTGGCTTTGGACTTGGACTTGGACTTGGACGGTGCCTAGGAGTCAAAAGTGGGGAAAACGAAGTCAGAAGCAGCGTGGGGAAAGCAACAGAAAAAGTGAACTCACCCTGCTTGCCTTGGATGATTCAGCTGCGCTCGCTTTTGCCTTGGGCCGTTTTGCAGGGCCTCTGTTGTAGTTGTTCACGTCAACGACAAAAGTAGATGAGAATGTGCGAGGAAATGACTCACGGTTTCCTAGCCTTTTGAGTGTCAGGGCTACCACCCGTCTTTCGTATCCTAACCTCTTCATCATCCTCATCCGTATCCCGATCGATCTTCGCCCGTTTAACACGACCCCCATTGTCCTTCTCTGGCTCTCGTAAACGCTTGTTTTGAGTGTGCGACACAACCCTCTCAGGTATCACAGGCTCCACCATTTCGCACTTGTCCTCATCATCCTCAGCTGCAATGCGTTCACCACCCACTGCCTGCGCAGCTCGTGATGAAGCTTTAACCTTAGTCCCAGCGCTGGTTTTGGGTTTCGGTTTCGGTTTCGTCTTCGGCTTGGGTTTCGGCGGCGGCTCGTCCATCTCTACCTCCTCGTCTTCTGTCTCCTCTACTGCCACCCTACTCTTCTTCGCTGTACGTTCCTCGCCCTCAGTCTCCCGAGCGCGCTTGGTGCGCACTGTGGGTGATCGCTCTGATTTCTCGACGGTTGTGCTTTGGGCCTTGGCCTTGCCTTTGCCCTTCCTTTCCCCCGTGGAAGACAGAGCCTCGTCGCTTTCCATCGGTAGCACTGGCAAGTGGGCTTTCTTCTTTCCCTTTCCGTTTCGGTTACCTTCCACTTCTGATCTCCCCAGTGTCGATAGAAGAGCACAATTGTCAGCGCCTTCAACAAGGGATTCCTTAACTTCCTTGGAGGTTTTAGGGATGGCAGGGGCGAGGGTAGGGGCCGTGGATGCCATGGGTTTGGTGCGCGCTTTCGAGGGGGCGTCGTCGACTTCGTCTTCTGACTCAGGTATAGTTTCGAGCACGCGCTTCGGCGCAGGCGGTTTCGTAGTGTGACGGGCTTTGATGCAAGCGTCAGTACATCCCATATATAAAAAACGAAACATGTATGTACTAGAGGTATTAGCAGAAGGACCAGCTGCATTTGTCAATGGTTCCTTTGTAGCTTTAGTCGCGCTCTTCGTGCTGCGCTTGGGCTTGGGCTTCACAGGCACAGGAAGCGGCTCGTTCTCAATTGGTGTGTCCATGGCAGGCGTAGGCTCAGCCTTCTTCGTAGTGCGTTTTTGAGGCGCCTTTGTGGTCCGTTTGACCTTGGCCTTGGGAGGTGGATCGTCGTCTGGCATTCGCTCGTCATCGTCTGCCTTGGGCTTGGGTTTGGTGGGACTGCCGCGGCGCTTCGGGGAGGGTTTCTCCGTTTCGTCTGAGTATTCGGTTTGATTAGGATATGGAAGGCAGAATATGAAGTTTGAACGTGCCGGCTTTTGCCTTGCCTTTGCCCTTCCTGGAAATAGCAGTAGTTGTGTTTATGGCCTTAGTTTTCTTGCCTGGTTTGTTCGCTGCCTTGGTTGCAGCAGTTTCTGGCAATATAGAAGGGCCTGATTGAGGCAGATAAAAATCAGCTTTTTCATGGAACGGAATGTCAGTGCCACATACCAGCAACAGCACTCTCCCCTTCCGTCCTTCCTTGTGCAGCCTTTCGTGGAGACGTCCTAAGTGCCTTTGTGGCATCACCATTGCCTTTCGACTCGGGTTTTCTGGGAGAGAGCGAAGCAGAACGACCCCGCAGTGTCTTCTTCGGACTCGCAGCCTTCCGACCCAGGAGAATATCAACCAAGGTATTCCTATTCGACGGAACGAATATTCTGACCAGTCGTGTGTACAGTCAGCAGGAAGTTTTGACAGTCAGAGCACCATGAAAAGCCTGCACTGACCCACCACGATCTCGAAAGCGTGCCTGCTGCCGCTGCAGCCTCTGCGCACGACTCTCCTCTACAGGAATCGGCGCCTTGGGCAAAGCCGCCTTGTCAGGCTGTGAGTTGTCCTCCATGACGCGTTCCAAGCTGCAAATGAGGGGAGCAGGCAGCCGAGTTGGCTGGCACTAGGGAGTTGCTTGGGTTCAGGGACCCATTGCGGTTCTGTCCATAATCGATCACGTGAGCGTATCGATGGTATTTGTATCTGCAGGCGGAAGCAAACACTCGCTGATGGCATTACCTTCGCGGGGTTAACGTTGCGGATGGGCTGACTATAAGTATCAGTCGGACGATGCTCTCGCTTTTCGTCGACGCTGGAGTCGCTCTCGTCTGTCTGTCTGTCTCTGCATATCTTTATCGGTATCAAACAAATAATCACGAGAATTTGACTGCGCCACTCTCGCCGGCCCAAGGCTACATCCTCGAAAACCAGGTAACCCATGCGCGTCGGCTCCCAGTCGCCGCTGCCCACGCGTTCACGTACCCCACGCTTTCCTTGCTTGTCTCACTAAATGCGCTCGAGGACAATACACTCAATCTCGGACGTGGCTGGCTATTTGGATACGGCGGCATCTGGGGACGACTTGTTGGCTTGCGGGCATCGCCCTACTTTGCTGATAAGACGGGGGCAGATATTAGGGGGAAGCTGGACGAGGTGCTTAGGGATCGTGGATTTGGGTGTGAGGGCGAATCGAGGGTACTAGAGGATGCATGGATGATGACCATGCCCAGCTTCTTGGGCTTTGAGGGAATCAATCCCTTGACTGTGTATTTCGGCTATAAGGCTGCGGAACTTTGGCTCATAGTACTCGAGGTGCGTAAAAAATACGCCTGATTTGATGATGTTCAAGATATATGTGCGTTGGATATAGATCCACAACACATTCGGCGAAACACACGTCCACGTTCTTGAGATTGGTAGGAACGAGGATTTGCCTGGCTCTCGACCGAAGGGGTGAGTTTTCTCACCTATCTGTGACTCAACATCCGATGGAAATACCAGTTTCGACCACCAGTGGACTTTTCTCCGCGAATTTCATGTCTCTCCATTCAATGACCGCTCCGGGTTCTACACCGTCTCCATCAGATCCCCCACGCACTCCCCTATCCCAAGCTCAACATGGACAACACACACATCCCCGCGCCCCGCCATCAGGGTGCACCTTCATACCTCTTCACTCTCTTCTCTCGATTCCACGAGCATCCCCGGCCCGCTCAAGCTAACTGCCCTCCTCCGTCCAACCTCCACCCACCCCCTCACCACGTCCAACCTCCTGTACGTCCTTTCGCGCGCACCCTTCACCCTGCTCCTCTCCCTTCCCCGCATATTGGCTCAAGCATGGACGCTCCACTACCGCAAGCGCCTCGACGCCTTCCTCCGTCCCGAGCCACTCCCGCCACCTCCCACCAGTACCTCTCCAGAAACACATCAGAGCGGCGGCGGCATCAAGTGGCTGTCGGCGGGCCCACTTGAGCGATACGCACGCAGGCGCGTCGAGGCTTTCCTCCGGGAGCAGGTGGAGGAGCAGCATGTACGGATCACCATCGCCGCGGCGGACCCCGCGTTGCCGGACCACGTCCTCTTACCTTCGTCTCCCCGAAGGACCACCTGCAGTAAGGGAGAGGATGACAATGAAGATATACCGCACTTAGTGATCACCTACCTCGCCCCTCGCTTCTTCACGCTGCTCTTTACATGTCCCTCAGCCGAGCACGCGCTGCTCCTCGGGTGCGACACCGAGGGCCTCTTCAAGGTGTCAAGGAGGGAGCTGTTCCTCTCTGTGTTCTCCTCGCGCACTTCACCTCTCTCAGCCCCCCCGCCATTGCCTTCCCCGGACCTTACGCCGACGCAGCGCCTCCGCAACGCCGCCATCCCGGCTTCGATACTCCTCCGCCTCCCGTTCCGCGTTCCTGTGCGGCACCCGCTCGACCCCTGCCCCTCTTCGCTAGAGGGCGTGAAAGCAGCGCTGGCGCTGCGCGTGCTGTTTGTCCTTGAGCATGTGGAGCGCTGGGCGTTCGAACTGGTGGGGGCGAGGGTTGTGAGGGGTGGGGAGCCGTGGAGGAAGTGGGAGCGTGCGGGGAGGGTGTTTGAGGGCGGAGAGGCGGGTCAGGAGGTGGAGGAGTTGAAGGAGTGGGGGAGTGTATGGAGGGAGAAGGAGTAGAACGTGTATGGGTGTATATAATAAGGCGGTGGGTCGGATAGAGGTGGGGGACTCGATACGTTTAGGTATACCTTACGGACCTACACAGATAGATTGACGTTTGGTTGTACGACAAGATAATTATACTGAAAAACGGGCAAACGGCCCACTTCCTTCACGTAAGTGGTCTTGTGATGTGCCGCCCTCGCTCATTCGCAGGTCATGGTCTCCTTGACCTCCGACGATTTTGACTTCAAGTACAAGACCAAACGATATTCGGAGTGCAACGATAGCTGGACGTGAGGCCCAGGTTCCTGGAAGCTACCGGAAATGATCAGTACACTTACGTTCAAACAAGGCTTGAAGCGCAATGCGGTGCAGGCCCAGACCCGTCTGTTGCCGGGAAGGCTAACGAGGACGCCAGATCTGAGGTCGAGAACGCATTCCAAAGCAATCTATTGTTGATATAAAACGCTCTACACCACACCCATCGCTGCCGGTACAACAGCCTCTTCGTCCCTCCCTACAGACACGCACATCAGCCATTGATCCCCCCCAAAAAATCCAAGAAAAACAGCCAGCAGCAGCAAGACTCACCCTCGTAGAACTTTTGCAAGAACGTCTTTTGAGGCCGCGTCTGGGGCTGGAGGAGGATGCCAAGGATGTGGTCGGTCTGTTTCCAGCAGTTCATGGTCTCCTGGTACTCCTGGCGGCTCTTGAGGAGGAGGACGTCGATGGCGCGGGGGTCGGTGACGAATCTGTTCTTTTCGAAGCGCGCGCGGATGGAGTGGCGGATGTAGGCGGGCGAGACGTTGAGCGCGTAGAGCTCGACGATTTCCGGGGCCTGTGTGATTGGGGTAAGTGTCAGTATCCGTGGTGAGGAAGCTGGTGGGCCCACACACCGAGCGGTACCAGTCGCGGTAGAGCTGGAGGGTACGGCGGCGGGCGTCGAAGAGGTCGGACGACGCTCGGGTGGACCGGGCGAGGCGGGCGGGAATGGTGGTCATCCTGGGTCGAGGTTTGGCCAAATACGGACATACAACGGCGAGAATGCATGCGCAGTTCAAGGTCCGCTCGTCCCGATATAGAAGGTTGGCTTGTCCTCTGCTTCGTGACTCTTAGTACCTCGTGCTTAACCCCCAACCAGCAACTCGTATCGCCATAATTTACAGCTCGCCATGGTACGCGGAACAGGTGCGTGTTTGTGTACAGCCGACATAAGGGAGGGAGGGGGGCTGTTGCTGATGGGTGTGGCTAGGAAAATTTAAGCAGAAGCGTGGCGGTGGGCGCAATTTCAGGCAACTTCAACTGCATTTTCTAGCAACGGCGGCGAAACGATCTGACTCTGTATGTATAGCAAGAACATGACGCTCGACGCAGACGGCACCGCTGTCGGCACTGGCACCATCTACAATCGGAGGTGAGATCGACAGATCACATCAGAGGCATCCTTTGCCGATCTTATCGACCATCCACAGAGGGCCGCGGAACAACAACGACAACGTAGACGAGGACGGCTCCGAAGAGGATTCTGAGGAGGAGGAGTCCGAGGAGGAAGGAGGTGATTCAGAAGAAGAGGACGAGTCCGAGGGAGAGGGCGCAGCGGCGCCTGCGCAGGAGCTGTCGCGTGCAGAGCGGAAAGAGTTGAAGAAGAAGCAGGCCGCGCAGAAGCTGCAGCAAAAGGCTGGTGAGGACGAGGACGAGGATCTGATCAACCCGAACCACGTCGAGAAGAAGCTGAACATCTCTGACCTGGGCGCCCCACGGGAGCTCTCCCGGCGGGAACGGTGCGTTTAGGAAAAGCGTTTTTATTTCTCGTTTCTTCTTACATGAGGCAATATAGGGAACAGAAGGAAAAGGCGGACGCGAAGGAGCGCTATTGGAAGGTGTGTTCACTTGTCGTGTCATGGTTCCCTGTTGTGGTTCTGACCTCTCGACTCGTGGTAGCTGCACGTCCAGGGAAAGACGCAGGAAGCCAAGACGGACCTCGCGCGCCTTGCAAAGATCCGCGAGGAGCGCGAGGCCGCGCAGGCGAAGCGCAAAGCAGAGGCGGAGGGCAAGTCTTTCGCTTATCTCTCCTCATCCCCTTTTAACTGAATCGATTACAGCCAAAGCAACGGAGGCCGAGGCGAAACGGCAGGCACAGCTCAATAAACGAAAGTAAACTTGCAATGGACGCTTGGGCTTTGGTTTTGCTGCTTGACACCCTGTGTACATGTACATGTAGATATAGTAGTACGCTCAGTTTACGACGCTTCTCATGGAGTAGGCGTTTCACGCAACGTGCAATTAGGTCTACGAAAGATTAACGTGTCACGCTTTCGACTGGTTAGCCACCGTTTCATGATGGCACCTTTCCCGCCTCCTCTGGCTCTCCCTCATCATCCCCCTCATCCTCAGCATCGGCATCGGCATCAGCCTGTCCCTCCCCAACAGCCTTCTCAACCGCCTCCTCCCCCTCCCCAACATCCCTCCCCCCCTCTCTAAGTCTAGCAATATTGCGACTCCAAACCGTCAATGCGCGCGGGCCAGGCAGGCGCCACACGCCCACCCAATCCGCCAACCACGCCATCAGCTTCCCATATTCCCCCGTCGACGCATACTCCTGCTCCGCCCACGCCCCCAGCGCCTGCCGCCTCCTCTCCTTCTCCATCTTCTCCTTCCCTTCCCCTGCCACTTCCCCATCCACCTCCACCTTCCCCAAACTCAACTTCCCCCCTCCCATCCCCGTCCCAGTCCAGCGCTCAACAAGCACCGCCCGCCCCGCAACCTCGCGCCACAGCACCACCGCCGCGCCCAACGTCTGCCTCCCCGGCCGGATCCCCACCTCCCGCATCCACGCCAACACCCGCGCCACCTCCCCCGCCCGCCCCACAAGCCCCAACAGCAATATACAATTAAAACACGTCTCGTTCGTCGGCGCCACCGTCGGGAAACGGCTCGTCCATTCCCCGTCTCCCCCTCCACCCCCGCCGGGCCCTGCATTCAGGCCTTTCGTGTGCGGGGGGTGCGCGTGCGCCTGTGCGTCTGCACGAGCATGAGCGTGGGCATGGGTGTAGCTATGGGAAGCCCGCCGCCGCCGGAGAAGCACGTCCAGCGCCGGCACCCTGGCCGGCTGGACCCCACGCGCGCGCCACGGCGGCAGCCCCACCAGCAGCCCAAAGGGCCCAAAGCTCGGCTCCGGCGCGTCCCCTGCGCTCTTCATGAGTGCCTGTGCCGGCGCCGGAGTGGCGAGCAGGCGGTGCGGGTCTGGGGCGGCGCCGAACAGGGCCTGCTGGAAGACGAGGAGGGCGTGCTCCCAGGGCAGCGTGCCGTGCCAGAGCGCGGGCTTGTAGGGGTGTGGGGTGCGGGAGGTGGAGGGCCCGAGGAGGGTGAGGAGCCGAGCGTGGTGCGGGGCGCGGGTGTCGATTGTTGGTTGAGGTGGAGCCTGGTGGGGGTCGGCGGGCGGCGAGTCAGCGTCTACATCCCCATCCAGATCGAGGTCCATGCCCCTGAATGGCCGCGCAATCTCCAGCTTCAGGCGGACCATCGCCCCCGCGACGCTCTCCTCGTCAAGGCGCCGGGCAAGGCGCGCGCTCTGGAGGACGATGCTGAGCGTGCGCGCGTCAGGATGCACGCCGTACAGTGCAGGGAGGGCGTCCCACAGCGCAAACACCACGTCCGGGCGCGCGATGCGGTTCAGCGCGACGAGCCAGTCGTTCAGGGTCACGATGGTCAGCGGCTGCCTGGCCTGGCCCGCAGTGGGAGAGGCGGCGGGCCCTGCGAAACCCTCGAGCAGCGCAAAGGCCCGGTGCGGCATCCCCGCGCGCGTGAGGGTCTGCAGCCCCACGGCCAGCGCCTCGCGATCGAGGGGCAGCCCGCTTTCGTAGAGCCCGTCCCAGGCTTTGAGTGCGAGGTCGAAGCTCTTGCGCTGGAGGAGGCCACGGATGAGGACGGTGTGGGTTGCGGTGGTCGGGGCGAGGCGGAGGGCGTTGGATGTTGTAGTAGGAGACTGGGCGCGCTTGAAGAGGGCGAGGAGGTCAGAGGAGGAGAGGGTGTGGTCGCGAGCGGCGACAGCAAGGGCGGAGGTGTAAGTGTAAATGTCGGAATGTGCGCGCGGGAGTGCTGGAGTACGTGGGCGCTTGGGTTTGGGGGGTGGCGGCGGCGGTGGAGGTGGTTTTGGGGAGGGCACTGGGGCGTCGGAGGACTCGGAGGATGCGAGAAGCTTACGAAGAAAGTTGAACGCGGATGCGCGGTCGTCTTGTGCGGCGAGAAAGAGGGTATTGGCACGGTGCAGCGGGTCTGCTGCCACGTCTGTGGCGGGCTCGGAATGGCGGCGAATAGCATGGAGATAATCATGGGCCTTGTGTATGGCGCCGGACCGTGAAAAGACACGGAGATATGCCTCGAGGTGTGCAGCAGTGGGGACGGTGCGCTCACGGGTCATGCGCTCGCGGAGGTATTTTGTGAGCTGGAGGGTGACGAAGCGATCGTTGAGGAGGGCGTCGTAGGTGGTGGGGGTGAGTTTAAGCTGGCGTGCGTCCATGCGCCTGAGAATAGTGACCACAGTGTTGGCAGTGTCGACTGTGCGGGTGGGAGTGCAAGCGAGAGCTTGGAGGAGGAGGTTAAAGTAGAGCTGGGGGTGGTCGAGGTTGGTGAGTAGAAAGGTGTCGACGAGGCGGTGCATGGGTACGACGAGATTGAACCGCGCAAGACCGAGCAGAGTGAAGATGAGCAGAGGCGCCTGGACGGGGATGGGTGCAACAGGCAGATGAGAGTAAGCAAGATCGAGGGCAACGGGAAAGGCGTTGTCGTGAGTGCGGATTTTGAATGCGATGAGGTAAAGCACGAGCCACGAAGGAATGTGGTACTTTAGATTGTAGGAGCTCTGGGACGGGTTGACAACGAGCCCGTTGCGCTGCATGATGTCGACAACGGTGGAGAGGTTGGACTGGACGATGAGGGGCCTCCAGTGGCGGAAGTGATCGACAGAAACGCCATGGCGGCTAAGAGCTGCGGGAAGGTCGACGGACTGGGGGGTGTTGAGGGCGGTGATGAGACGCCAGATGGGCTGACGGGTTTCGCGGAGGAGGCAGTCGACGAACTTTGCGGACTTGATGGGGCGCGAGTGTGTCCGGAACGTGTGTTGCATTCCACAACCGCATCCCTCTCCACTCCAGACGCCTTGCTTGCCACAAACAAAACAAAGCCAAAGAAAGACAGCTTTTTCCGGTTGCCCTTGACCCGTTTCTCCTCAACGTCGACCATGCCTCGCATTCTTTTCGTCAGCGGCTTTCATCCTGCTACTCGCGCTCGCGACCTTGCCTATGAATTCGAACGGTGCGCTTAAACCCACGACTTAACCATCTCCAGCTGACTCTTTCCCGCAGCTATGGCCCACTTGTTCGCTGCGACGTACCCGCCCCACGCAACCCTCACGCCAGCTCCAACCCGTAAGTATCTCTCCCCGTCCTGTCCACCTCTCTTTTCCCCCCAGTCGCCGTCGCCGTCGAGGTCGAGGTCGATTCGAGCCAAGCGCCCTGCTGCTTTCCGACGCGTCGCCGCTTTTCCTACTGTCGTCGTCGTCGATTCGCTACCGTCGATCCGCTTCGAAAATAAAATTCTAAGAGAACCACGCACGCTCAACACACCACCACCCGCAGCTACGCCTTCGTCGAGTTCCGCTCCCAACGCGACGCCGAAGACGCCTACTACGAAATGTACGTCGTCCGCCCCATACCCTCTCCTCTCCTCCACTCAACCGCCCCCCACCAGGCACGGCCGCCACTTTGAAGGCTCCCGCCTAAGCATCCAGGTACATGTGCTTTCCCCTTCCCGCTTTCATTGACTGACCACACCACACTCGCAGTGGGCCAAAAATCCCCCCTCCTCCGTCTGGCGTTACGAGCGCCGTGCGTCCCCCCCGCACCGCCACCCCCGAGACCGCGAGCACCGCGACCGTGATCGTGACCGCTCTCGCAGCCCGCGCCGCGACATCCGCCGGGACGACCGCCGTGAAGACCGCGACCGCCGGCGCTCCAGGAGCCCCGAGCCCCGCAGGCGCAGTGCGTCCCCGGCCCGCAGCAGGCGCGAAGAGCGGGGCCGCGACGACCGCGCCAGGACGCCGCCCCCGCCGATCAGTGAGGACGTCATTATGAGCTCCAAGGACGTGGCGCTGCCTGATGAGAGGGATAGGGTCGTCGAGAGGGAGAGGGAGAGGAGTGCGCAGACCCCGCCATACGACCACTGAGCTCAAGCTTGTGCCTGTGCGTGTGTGACTGTTGTACGCCGCCAGCGCCCTCCGGCTGGTCAGTTTTTTCTTCTTCTTGGTTTCCTGGCTCGTCTGCAGAGTCTTTTATTTCTTCCCCTTCTTCTGTCCTTGAAAAAAAAAAGTAATCTCCATGCGCTGCTCAAACTCGAGCTGCCGCATCCGCTGTATTTCCTTTTTCCTTTCCCCTTGATAAGTATACTACACCTATAAATTCCATGCGTCGCTCGTTTTTCCCTTTTTTCTTTTTTTTTTTTTTTGTGCCCGTTTTTTTGGCCTGGCTTTCTCCAGACTCCGTACGCGTATGGTATGTCCTGTGGACTGCTCCTCGTGGGCGGCCCACCTACTGTCTATAGTTGCCCCGTCGTCTTTTGAATTAAAAATGTGCCGTTTCTTGCATTGCGTGCCGCGACGTTGAGTCGGTCAGGCTCGGTTTGAGCCCGAGCTCGAGCGAATTTGAAGCCTGTTAGCGATATTTATCGTGTAACTCTTGAGGGGGTTCGCCGTTCCGTGTCTTTGAACACTCGGTTGCAATCTACACACGACCAGTGCTGATCTCGGTCATGCACTGAAGCCTGAAGGGCTGTCACGGTCAGCGCTCACTGTCAAGCCTTTCCTAAAAGAACGTCCGACAGACGACACACTGGTGACTGGCACGCTGTATCTGAATTAGCTCATTCGCAGTTTGCCTTGTGAGCCCTGGACCTTAGGAGGCACCCGGAAGAAAGCACGGTCTGAATCCTCTGCGTCGCAGGAGCGACGACCGGGTGCGTCGCCTACAGCACTGGAATCTGCGAGTGCGAGCGCGGGAAAGGAGCATTTGTCCGCCCTGTCGCCGATTGCGGGGGCACAGCCATCCGTCCGTGCTGTTCGGCGCCACACCTCCTGTGTCTTGGTCTGGGTATTTGCTGCGGTGCCCCCCCCCCCCCTTACGATTCCTGTGGCTTTTGCTTCCTTCCTTGACGCCTTGCAGGCGATGAGAGGGGGGTGCCAGATGGCCGGATGGGGGCGGCGTGCAAGTCTCAAGCCATGGTTTGGGCGTAGGAGAGTTTCAGCCCGTGGACGTTCAAGGGACATTGTGTGGTGTTGGTTTTGTGTTCTGTTCAGGCCAGCTGGGAATGTGGGAAGTGGGAAGGGGCGGGGGTGGAGGCTGACGAAAAGCAGGAGTGCGTTTTTAAGTTTTCGCTACCACAGGTCTGTCAGCCGCCATTCGGAGGAATCTTACATAGTCCCCCGTCGGGCCAGGCAAATTAATTTTGTCAATATTGGAACGGCCTCGTTGCAATCGACATATCCTCTTGGGTCTTGCTTGTCACCGAAGCGATATCGACGAGACGGCAGCTGGAACACGATGATATTCGCGGCTAACTTGAACAAGCTTAAGCGCGTGCTATTTTTAGATCAGCATCGCGAACGAATCCATCAAACTTGAAATCTTTGTATTACGGATTACGGACCGGGAATGTTTCAACTGATGATCCTGGCCCGGTCATTATTTATATGATTTGCGTCCAACCTTGCAACAGAATACATGTCCAAGGAACACAAACAAATTCATAAGTTTGTACGAATTCATAAACAGTCCATGGTAAACTCACATACCTCTCTCCGACTGGCTTCCAAGGTTCTCCTGGCGTACCTCCTCTCACCCCTCTCCCGCGATGAGCGAGAATGGGTGAGCCGCCGTGTCCGCCGCCGTTTAGACCGTGCTCCCCATATAAACCCTGAAAGCGGTTGCTTTACGGTAGGCCGACCTGTGCCTTGATAGAAGATGCACCCGACAACGGTCGCAAGTGATGTAGATACGCCTTGGACTCCTTGCCATGCGGAGCCTTAGCTGATGTGTGTATGACTAAACCAAGCTGATTCCTTGAGCCATTATCAAGAGATGAGTATGAGCATGCTCGCGAGACAATGTTGAGAAAAATCACTGTCATGAAAATTTGGAATGACTCTGGAGAAGGCTTAGGTATTCGGTCATACGGTACCAAGAAGTCGTGGAAGGACGAACAAGAAACAGGACTGCGACAAGAAAATGAGTGAATTGGCCGATAAGAAACGCGCAAGCTCATTAGGCATTGGGGGTCCATACCAGCTGTGGGTGGACCTTCCCTCATGCAAGCCTTTGAGCTGCACACGCTCAACGGTAACACGAAGCCACCACCGGTGTCAACGAGTACGCGCCATCTGTCCCAAACTCTGTGGGTCACAAGCTTCAGTGTCAGGCTCTTCAGATTTCCTCAAGAATCATAAGGCGGCGAACTCTTCAATGTTGGCGTGGCGTGGCACAATGCGTCAATGAACCTGTTGGCTTGATTGCAGACCCACTGGTATGTTGGAGTCCCTAGGGATCGATATCCGAGACCCTAGTGCAAGCAGTTTCACGCCATCACCATCTTCTCTGGCACCGTCGAAATCGTTGAGTAGTGATTACCGTTGCCCAGACCAAACCTAAACACGCCACGGCCACGTCGAGGTTTTGTGCCATCCTTTTGTAATATGTACACCCCTAAATTCCGCCCTCCCACCTGACTGCGGTAGGGAATTGCAAGAATTTCGCATGCCAGGAGACCAAAACGCCTCTCTGCCGCATGCCGCTCACCACCACAAGGATCGGGATTACAACCCGCGAGGCAATGACTGAGCCCTTGCCTGCATCTGCGCTGGGGACTGGCCCCTTGGGGAGAAGCCAGGCACGAGGTCGAGCTCGCGGATGTCAACGCCCGCAAAGTCCCGGTTCTTTACGTGGCGGCTCTCTAGCTCGCGCGTAGCGAGCCACAAGTGCAGGAGCTCCACGCAATCTTTAGCCTGGTGAAAAGGAAAACAATATAGATGAATCAAGGGAAGGGGGAAGAAAAAGGCAAGAACAAGACATACGACGACGAAAAGGCCGAGTCCAATTGCATTACGCCACCTAAGAATTGATTTCCATGTCAGTTGGATTTAGTCGCACGATCTGCAATAAACACACCAGACAGGATCCGCCTCGGCCCATGTCCTCGTTCCCCGCCAGCTCGCGCGCCACACCAGCCCCAATGCCTTCTGTACCTGCCTCAGAGGACCAAGATCCTCCCATTCGCCTGGTGAAATCCCATACGGCCACCGCATCGTGCCCTGGACACTGAGTGGTGGGCGCACCGCAAGTATACGACGCAGGATATGCGAGTGGCGGGAGAGCGACAGCAAAAGCCAACCCATCCGCGACGAAATATAAGGGATGAGCAGCGCCCCTCCTAACCGGCGGCCCAGCGAGGAAGCAGATATTGAAATGTGCTGCTCTGCAGCAGCTAATGCCTGCTCCTGCTCTGGTACCTCCGCGCCCGCAGGAGCTGGCTGTTCCTGTCCTTCTTCCCCTTCCTGCTGTCTCTGCTGCTCTTGTCCCTGAACCTGAGCCTGTCCTTGTCCCCGGCCATCCTCCCCAATGATGTTCGCCCGAATACGGATGACGACAGGCCAGCCCTCCCATGCTGCATTCACCCCACCACCACCCATTCGCGCGGCCGCGACTCTCGCACTTGGAGGCTGTGCCCCAAGCGCCCAGACCTGCAGGCGTGTCCACAGGCGCCGATATACCACGCGTACGATAGGGACGACGACGAAGCCGAAGATGGCTGGCGTCGGTGGCCATGTCCATAGCTTGCTGTTGATGGTGTCTGCGGCGCCGTACTGGAGGCGGAGGTCTGTGAGGGCACTGGTGGAACCAAGGCGATATTTGATAGGTGGCGCCGGGGGCCAGACGAGCAAGATAGGGACTAAAGAGGGAATGAGGGCAGGCGTTTGGAAGCGGGAGAGGATGAGAGAGAGCGGGATGCTTGGCAGGTTGATGAATGTTGTCCAGGGCCAGTTCGCGGGGTTGTCTGTCAAGAGAACATCAAACATCCTTAAGTGGTGAAGGTTGGGGAGTTTAGACTTCTGAGATGTGAGGAGGAATAGCAAACGTACTCTTCCCCGAGGAACTGCTTAATAGCCCAGGCTCCGTATGCAGTCAATACCACATATATACCTGCAGTCAGAACGAGAATCACGATTTGACTGAACTGAGTGTCGAGGCCATATGAAGCAAGACATAGACGTACCCGACGCGAAAACAGCCACGACACCCGCAGCCCCGCAAAGCGTTATCAGCCGCCCCACGCGCTGTAGCACCCCGTTCCCCGCTCCCAACAGTCGCAAGATCTTCGGCCGGTGGCTCACGAGTTCGTATCTTGTGCCACACTGTGGGCACTTGAGGGCATTCGGTGCGCGAGCAGTGTCGCCTTGTGAGGTTTGTATCCAGCGAAGGAGGCATCCTTCGTGTGCCACGAGGGTGCAGGTGCAGGGGTGTGTCCATGCACGAGGAGGATCCTCGGGTGCTGCGGTTCAATATGAGTGAATACTCCGGGTCGAGAATATGGGCGATAGAACTTACGAGCGTCATAGTGCTCCTCTTCTCTGCAGATGTAGCAGAGCTTGACCTGGATATATGTCGACGGTGAGAGAGCCGTTGGAGATGTGCTCAAACTCGTAATGAGGCGTTACGTACACGCAGATCATTGACGGTTGGTATTTGGGGAGACTTTATCCTGCGATCCATTTCGATGATAGTGGTTCCAGATAAGGCGTTACCTGGAGACTGAACGGGCTTTGTGGGCGGAGTGGGCAGGGACTCGAGAGTGGGTGTGAGGAAAGTGATCGAGACAATTTGTCTCGCGCGTGAAATTAGGCGCTCTCTTACTCGAACCAGCAACGTCTCCTGCTTCTGCGTCTGCTCCAAGTGGACTACACTCAAGTCGACACACAGGCTAGTAGCCACACACAAGCTGGACGCTAGGACTTCGTCATGACACATTCGACTGGCGTCGTATGCACTGGCAAGACCGCTTTCGCTCCGGGTCGGAGCCCAAGGGTGTCTACATCGTTCTTTCTGCAAGCTGTGACCATCCCCTGGGCCAATGACTCCTTGAGAACATGTCTGCCGAAGTTTCAAGGCTCCGTCTTGTGTTAAGAGCACCTCCGGTTACCCGGCTTGGAGGTGTCTGCAGGAGTACTCGACAGGCTCCAAAGACTGTTTCAATGCAACAGCGTGGCCAGCCTTCCTGCTCTCGTAATCTCTCGCAGCTCGATCTAGCCTCGTCAGAATTACGCCAGGAGAAACTTTGACAGTTACCCTTGCAATTTAAGATCAACTTCCGTGGAAGTCCACGAATTTCCTTTGCATCTACTTATCTTGCAGTGTTTGACACCGGAATGCGTTTACTGTCGAATCGGAAGTTCACAAGGGCGTTATGAGCACGGCGCAGCTATGCAGGATATATTCCGTTCAGGGTCTACTCGAAACCTACCTTCTGCCAACTTAACGGCGGAGCCTATTCTTGATGCAACTCCTCCGTGTGCCGATACGATGCATGAGCGTATTTTCTTCCGTCAATCAGCCATTCAATTCAATGGTATCTTTGCATCATGGAGTTGACAGTCCGCTGTGATAGGAATCTGACCATGTCACTGTCAAACGACTGCCATAACGCTGTTGATGCGTTCTGTACGGCGTTCGACCCTGCCTCAGCGAAGAACTCGAATGATAAAACAAGGAATTTACATAACGTCCCACTCCGTAAAGCCGATCAGATAATTGACTCTCCAGCATACAAGAGTGGCACTCGTTCCATAATCTTTGACGCGAAATGGCTGCGGTCGAGATATAACTTATGAAGTATAACGGTAAGATAGAGTTCTTTTCCTTTGGGAACCACAGCTAAAATATTTCACAAGTCAGTTGCAAATCAGTTGGAGTTAAAAATAGCCCTCCATGCGCTCCTGAAATGATTGAAGATTTCGGCACGGCCACCCACCAGCGGTTGCGATGGCCGCCATCAGTTGGTGTACTAGAGCGAGCCGAAAATACCCAAGGGAATGTCTTCCAAATGCGTCGTCGAAACAGAGGCTGTGTGCAGTAGGGAAAAGCTTATATACTATCGGCCTTCGTCTGTTTTCCTCACAGCTCAGCAGGTCTGAACTTCATCTCCAAACACACCTATTCAGCTGGTCTGAAAGAGAAAACCAAAATCAACATCCCTCTCATCACCTCCCAATAATCCACATCGACAATGAAACTCTCTTACGCTCAGGCCGTCACCCTCGCTTGCGTCGCCTCCGCCACCTTGACCTCCGCCTTGCCTCATCACACAATATCCACTGGCACTAATACAGATATTTCCGGCAGAGACCTTTCTCAAAGTGATCCATTACTCCGCGGCCGCGACGTTGAGGATGATATGCTCGTCGCCCGCGCTCGGGGGCGGGGTCGCAAGGGACCTAGCAGAGAATCCACGACGGCGCTCGCGGAAGGTGCTGGTGCCCTGATGGGAAGCGCCGCCTCGAACCTGATGATCGGACAGTCCTTACACGATGAAGACAGGCTCTTAAAACGCGCTCGCGGGCGGGGTCGCAAGGGATCTAGCAGTGAATCCACGACGGCGCTCGCGGAAGGTGCTGGTGCCCTATTGGGAAGCGCTGCCTCGAACTTGATGACCGGACGGTCCCTTGACGATGAAAACATGCTCGTAACTCGTGCTCGCGGGCGGGGTCGCAAGGGACCTAGCAGAGAATCCACGACGGCGCTCGCGGAAGGTGCTGGTGCCCTGATGGGAAGCGCCGCCTCGAACCTGATGATCGGACAGTCCTTACACGATGAAGACAGGCTCTTAAAACGCGCTCGCGGGCGGGGTCGCAAGGGATCTAGCAGCGAAGCCACGACGGCGCTCGCGGAAGGTGCTGGTGCCCTATTGGGAAGCGCTGCCTCGAACTTGATGACCGGACGGTCCTTAGACGATGAAAACATGCTCGTAAAACGCGCTCGCGGGCGGGGTCGCAAGGGACCTAGCAGCGAAACCACGACGGCGCTCGCGGAAGGTGCCGGTGCCCTATTGGGAAGCGCTGCCTCGAACTTGATGACCGGACGGTCCTTAGACGATGAAAACATGCTCGTAAAACGCGCTCGCGGGCGGGGTCGCAAGGGACCTAGCAGCGAAGCCACAACGGCGCTCGCGGAAGGTGCTGGTGCCCTATTGGGAAGCGCTGCCTCGAACTTGATGACCGGACGGTCCTTAGACGATGAAAAAATGCTCGTCGCCCGCGCTCGGGGGCGGGGTCGCCAAGGACCTAGCAGAGAATCCACGACGGCGCTCGCGGAAGGTGCTGGTGCCCTATTGGGAAGCGCTGCCTCGAACTTGATGACCGGACGGTCCTTGATCGATGAAAACATGCTCGTAAACCGCGGTCGCGGGGGGCGGAGTCGCAAGAAACCTAGCAACAAAGACACCATGTCGGGGCTCGCGGAAGGTGTTGATGCCCTCTTCGGAAGCACCGCCTCAAACATGGTGATCGGACAGCCCTTTGCCGATGGAAACATGCTCTTAAATCGCGCTCGTGGGAGCGCTCGTGGGGGCAAAGCAAAGGGACATAGCGACCATGGCACAGACGTCGCTGATTTCCTTGGAACCGGCACGGGCGCAAAACCATCAATGAACGACTTCGTGAATGAACTCCTCCTTTCCCGCGAGCCTCGCCGGGGCAGAGAAGAGCTTGATTAGTCCAGTCGGCATCGAACGTGAGTGCATTTGAAATATTCAGGAAGCCTCCAGGAGCTTAAAGTCGTCTGACAGCGCGTTTGGCCTCGGTCGAGTGGTCAACACACCAGAGTCGCTCATTGTCGTTTCAATAATCCAAATTTGTCCCTGTACATAGAATACTATTGATTTTGGGAGGAACAACCGCGCATAAATGAGCGAAATTGAATTCACCCACCTCTATATTGATAGCAAGAAGCATTTTTTTTGCTCTGAGAGTAGAGATAGTTTAAGGCAAAAATGAGGAAAGTCCCGAAACAAGCCCATAAACAACCAAAAGGCAGGTGTATGAGCCCTGCCAGCGAATTATTCTTGTGCACCCTCTTGGATAGGATTTCTTTCTTTTTGAATTGCCCAGATGTGGACGTTTGGTGCTTACCAGTCTTCTCGTCGATAGATGAGAGCCGCTAAGCGGAATAATTGATCGTGACGGTGATTCCCGAATGTAAACCAACTGACCCTTTGCGCCACAAATACAACATTTATTTCAAGCCTCCTCTCTCAAGGTCTTACGTCGTTTCAGGTTGCAGTATACCGACATGACCGGCCGATTACTCACAACCACACATCGCTCCAAGCCTAACCTCTTCTGGTGACTCTCGGTCATCTGCTCAACGGTTTAGTAAGCCGAAGCACGCAACTCCAGTCAATCATTCGAACACTCTTCGCTTTATCAGCTAGTGAACGGTTCAAAAAGCGTATAAAAGCCCGGCAGAAGCGCACTACTTCTCTATTCTGGAGCCTCTACACTACTAACCATGGTCACTTTATCCTCACCGTCCTCGGTCGTTACCAAACTCACGTTCTTCGTGCCCCCACCGGACGGTGTCCGCGCATACCAGCATATCAACGCCAATCCAAAGACTGGCGACCGGGAAAGAAATTTCAACCGAGAAGAGAAGGATGTCGTCATTGAGAACCTTCGTGGGAAGGAGGACGCCGCTACGCTCGACACAGCTGGGTTCCAACTCGTTCGCAGCCCGGCCAAGCACACTGCCTTCACCGACGACGCTGAGATCGAACGAGAGTATTACCCAGAAAGCGCTGAGCTCATCAAGCAGGTGACGGGTGCCAGCAGGGTCGTGTTTTTTGATCACAGTAAGCAGGCATCGTCCTCCTATTCATTATCCCAGGTCGGATCTGACATCTTATTAAGCTATCCGACGCCGCCGTCCAGGGGAGATTGACGATAGTCCTGACAAACGCCAACCCGTCGCACAAGCTCACGTTGACCAAACCGCTGCATCATCTGCCGCTCGGGTCCACCGACATGTCCCCGACGACGCGCCAGCCCTTCTCCAACGTCGCTTTCAAATCATTAATCTTTGGCGCCCCATCAGCCACCCAGCGCTCGACTGGCCCCTAGGCCTGTGTGACTACCGCAGCGTTGACCCAAAGAACGACACACTTCCCGTCGCCCTCATCTATCCGGACCGGGAGGGTGAGACGCTTGGTGTCAAGTACAATTCCAATCAGAAATGGAAGTACTTCCGTGGAGTCACTCCAGAAGAGGCGGTTTTGATTAAATGGTATCTTCATCGACTTTGGGATCTAGTAACGTACTGAGGATTCTTTTGTTTCTTGCAGTTTCGATTCAATCCAGGACGGCAGCGTCGCCGTCTTCACACCCCACACCGGGTTCCAGGACCCTACGACCCCCGAGGGAACACCTCCCAGAGAGTCCATTGAGCTGAGAGCTCTTGTGTTCTATGATTAGTGTGTTGTTATCTGGCACTTGCTTTTGTGTATCCCAAAGTCAAGCACTTCTCGACGTCTTCGCGTACATGACCTGTACCATCGGCTCCATTCATACATTTGCAATCCGTAATTAGAACACATGCGGACGAAAACAGGATTGAGCTGGTTCGACGTTCTACAGCGACGAGAGGGGAACAAGCGCATGTCTCAAATTCCGAGGGCTGATTTCAGCGACCCTTAGAACTCGAGACCACAGACTCATCTTCACCTATTGATTTTGGACCGCGCTTGAAAGAGCGATATCGAACTCACACAGGCCTCAAGGCAAAAATGATGCGATGAAAGTTCCGAAGCAAGCCAAGGCGGAGTAGCGTAGATTTGGTGCTTACAGTATTCTCGAATCTCGTCAATGGACCTCAATGAACGCCACAGCCGGGGCTGCCAAGCGAAATAATTGATCGTGACGGTGATTCCCGAATGTTAACCAACTGACTCTTTGCGCAACAAGTACAACACTTCATTCAGTCCTCCCCAAAGTCTTGCATCGTTTCGGGTTGCAAGATCATGGACATGGTAGTCTTCCATTACTCCAAGCTCAAGCTCTTCTGGTGGTCATCTGCTCAACAGTTTAGTAAGCCGAACCCAGTTAATCATTCGAACACTCCTGGCTTTATCAGCTAGTGGACGGTTCAGAGGGCGTATAAAAGCCACACAGAAGCGCTCTTCTCTATCTTAGGACCTTCACACGACCGAACATGGTCACTTTCAGCTTACCGTCCTCCGAGGTCGTTGCCAAACTCACGTTTTTTGTGCCCCCACCGGACGGTGCGCGCGCATACCAGCATAGCGCTGCTGACCCAAAGACTGGCGACCGCGAGAGAAACTTTACCCGAGAGGACAAAGAGGTCGTCATCGAGAACCTTCGTGGGAAGAAGGACGGCGCTACGCTCGACACAACTGGGTTCCAGCTCGTTCACAGTCCGGCCAAGCACACTGCCTTCACCGACGACGCTGAAATCGAACGAGAGTATTACCCAGAAAGCGCTGAGCTCATCAAGCATTTAACGGGTGCCAGCAGAGTCGTGTTCTTCGATCACAGTAAATAGATATTTGCCCCGGCTTCTGTTCATTATCTCCAGTCTGAAGCCTTATTCAGCTATCCGACGCCGCCGTCCGGGGGAGCTCCACGATAGTCCCGACAAACGCCAACCCGTCGCACTAGCTCATGTTGACCAAACTACGGCATCATCCGTCGCTCGTGTCCACCGACACGTCCCCGACGACGCGCCAGCCCTTCTTCAACGTCGTTTTCAAATCATCAATCTCTGGCGACCCATCCGCCACCCAGCGCTCGACTGGCCTCTGGGCCTGTGTGACTATCGCAGCGTTGACCCGAAGAACGACACACTTCCCGTCGCCCTCATTTACCCGGACCGGGAGGGTGAGACGCTCGGTGTCAAGTACAATCCCAATCAGAAATGGAAGTACTTCCGTGGAGTCACTCCAGAAGAGGCGGTTCTGATCAAATGGTATGTTCATCGAGTTTGGGATCTAGTAACGTACTGAGCATTCTTTTCTCTCTCGCAGTTTCGATTCAATCCAGGACGGCAGCATCGCCGTCTTCACACCCCACACTGGGTTCCAGGACCCTACGACCCCCGAGGGAACACCTCCCAGAGAGTCTATTGAGCTGAGAGCTCTTGTGTTTTACGAGTAGTGGTGTTGTTATCTGGTTCTTGCTTTTGTGGATCCCGAACCTAAGCTCTTCTCGATGTCTTCGTGTATATTACCTGTACAATCAGCTTTATTCATACCTTTGCATTTCGTAATTAGTACACATGCGGACGAAAACAGGATTGAGTTGATTCGACGATCTACAGCGAGAATATGTCCCAAAGTTCAAGGGTGGATTTCCAGCGACCCTCAAATCGATTTACTCTTGTAAACCAAAACATACGCAGACGAATCCTCGCCTATTCCCAACATGACATTAGCACGCAAAAAGCTGCAAAATACAAGAAATGAAACTCACCACCGCCATCGAGCGTGGATAGTTTCTCCTTGGGGAAGATGGAGACCTTCTCGTCATCGAATTTGTACCAATCCTCGTCGTCCTCATCCAGCTCGATCAATGTAGATCCGGAAGGCGCACTGATCCCGGCACCCGCAGCATCCGCCGGTGACGTCGGATGAGCAGATGCGATCTTTGACGCATGGAAGACACTCTTCTTGACGAATCCAATATAGTGCCCAGCATCCGCTGCGGCACCCTTGTGCGTGATGATGGCTGTTATTGGCACGGTTTTATTCCAGGACTCCACTTGAACTCAAAAGCATGAAAATACGCACCAACAAGATCATACAGTCCGCTGACACTCGCACCCGTATCATGCTTCACATCTTCACTGATGAGCGCCTCTAGCTCCTCTCTCTCCTTTGTCCGATATACGCTCTCGTCCTCGAGCTCGGCCCCAGCGATCTGCTTCCCCTTCTCCAGGGTCGCCTCGCCCGTGGGCGCGTCAACCGTCGCAATCCCCGTGGCGTCGCCCATCTCGACGTCGGTCGAGGCCACGGTCGCTGATGCCGCAGCAGATGTGGCAGCGGGCGGAGCGTTCTTCGTCCTCTTCCGCACTTTACGTCGCTCCGCCCGCTCCTTCTCGAGCTCTTTCAGTTTCCGACTAGCGGGTAAGAGCTTGGCCTTGAGATCGTCCGTCGCGAGGTCGAGCGCGTCGAACTCGAGCGGGAACTTGACTTTGCGCTGTAAGGAGTGAGGTGTTTAGTGAAAAAAGTGGCAACTGGGACGCCAAGGCGGTGACGTACCATGATTTTAGCTTTCTTCTGGATGTCTTGTCGCCACGCGAAACGGACCATATGCACGACGAGATACCCTGGTAGACGCGTGAGGCGCGATTTTTGGCTGTACACGGCCTCACGGCCAAGGGTGGGTGATCGTTTTTCGACTTTCTGATCAAGCGACTGGGATTTGGGCGTTAGTGCATACTATGAGGTCACGCTAAAGATATGGACGCACATTCATAATGCCCGTTAGCATGAAGTTCGTTGAGACGTTGATGTTACATTCAATTTTAAGTACGTTTTCGTGCGTGACGGATGCCTCTTCGGTTGAAGCTTCGTCGCAGGTCAATCTGATATGGCGAACATCAGCGGATTTTCGAGATTCTCCATGGGTTCGGCAACTCACTCTCGGCGCATCTCACCCATGAGATATTGTTCCACAAACTTCTTGGGGTTTGTCGAAGCCTGTTCTGATGGCGAGAGGGAGGAGGAGTCGGCTGAAAGACCGGGGACATTTCTCAACGTGTTGATAATTTGTCCAAAGCACTCCTCAGCGTCTGTGAAGCATGAACCTTGATGGGTTGTCGATAAGAATAATTAGAACGTACCCTGCTGTGCGTACCCTCCGGCCATGCCAGGAACTTTCGAGCCGCGATCCATTTCTGCGAATTGGGGATTGACCTGATTGATACAGTGTCAGAAGATTGTGAAAATACGCGAAGAAAGAGATGCCATACTTGGCGAAGAGTGGACAAGAAGCTCATGGGTGTAATGCTATCAGTCGTTCGGGACATCGTGGCGTAGAGATCGCGAAGGGCTCCGGGAAGAGGGGTTGCCGACTGAAGGGAGGGTCTTGCGTAACATTGTACGTTAGCTTGTGCTAAACAACGCCAGCTTTAAAAGATGACGTACGCGCTAAGAGCGAGTTGGAGTTCCGGAATGGCGCGAAGAGCTTGAACAGAGGCACTCATGTAGCAAGTATTTCCAAGACTGAAAATCTCTGTGTTAGCAGATCAATGAGAGAAGGGATCAACTTGAAGTTTACTTGCGAAGACCGACGGGTTTAGCAAGCTTTAAACAAAGTTAGGACGATGTGGCCACAAGAGAAGAAAGGACATTACAGCTTCTGCTAGCTCAGCATCATCCATATCTGAAAGTAAAACGTGAGCTTCAGATAAGAAAGTCTTGATGATGCCTTACCTTCTAAAAAGACAGTAGGCTTTGTCGGCGGTTTTGGAAGTTCCCCTGGAGCACCGATGACCATGAATGATTGCCCAGCTTTCGGGCCGATCTTCTTCCACGACGAATCATCCTAATGACAGAGTTCAGCATCGAAATACAACCGAAATAACGTGGATTTACCTTAAGAACACCACCCTTGACCATGACCTTCATTCGGTCAACGGGAACGCCAGTGGCTTGGTACACCGCATCCTTGAAAACTGCTGGAGGAAGATCGGGATCCAGCTGAACATCGTATACTTTTCCAGCGTGCTTGATTTGTACAGAGAGGGGAGCCATGGTGGAATCGGGGCAAAAAATGCAGGTTTTGGGTTGACGCGTACGCCGCGTCCCAGCCCTGACCTCACGTTGTATGTACATGTTTGACTACACCGTCTGTGTTCAGTTTGCGATTACTCGCTGAGAGTTTCTTATATATGCGAACGGTGGGCCGCTGGGACGACGAGGGCCCTTGAGAGGCTCTTTGGACGCCAGGTTATGCGGAATGGCTTTCGTCTGTGTGCAGGGAGAAAGTTCCTATTTGGCCTTGCTTAGATCTAAGGGCTTCAACAAATTCTATTTTTCCCATTCTCCGATCATCTAAATTTATTTCTTTTGGTGGATTTCGCTCCAGGGCCCGAGTCGCAGACCTAAGCCCTCATTTCTCTCGTCTTTCCTCCATCTCGTCGCCGACGCCACACTCGCAGCATGTCAAATACAGCAAAATTCTCCCCATCTGAAGATGAGCTTAAATCCGCATTGGTGGCGCTCAAAACCAGATACCCCACCTTCGGGATCGCCAAAACCCATGCGCTCCTGCTTATGACTTACCCGGACTGGACCGTCAGCGAGAAACGTACACGCAAGGCCCTACAAAGTGAGGGTCTGATCCTCGACACGCCTAGCCCGCAAGCAGCGGACATCGTTTACCCCTCATCGCGCCTTATCCCCGATCTGGACATACCCAGATGGACGACAAAAGTACAGGTCAAGATTTTCGACAAGAGAAAGGGGAAGGGTCTGGTGGCGACGCAGGACATCGCAGAGGGTGAAACGATATGGAAAGAGGATCCGTTCATTCTGGCCCCGGAGTGGTGCGTGTATACCTTCAGCGTGGCAAACGCTTCCAAACTTGACTTATTTGTTGCAGGGGTTTATATGACTTACAAGCGTCCTCAGCCGCATGCGGGTTCTGCTCGACACCCCTTGACCGGTCGTCGCCGCTTACTCTCCCCTGCCCGGCATCGTCGTCCTCATCCCAGCCGCACTGCCCATACCGCTTCTGCAACCGGCTCTGCCTGTCTCGGTCCGCAAAGCATCATCCCCTGCTGTGCCCTTCGCAGAATCCTGGATGCGCCCCATTACTGAAAATGATCAAGGAGACCCAATGGATGGCTTTCCACGCGTTGGCGCAGTGCACATCGCGTGTTCTGCTCGCCGGTCAACGCAGCCCTGAGGAGGAGGACCGTGATTGGAAGACCATGACTGGGTTTGCGGAGCTCGGACTAGAGGAACGCTTCAAATACAGCTTCAACCAGTGAGTGTCATCACCGGAAAGGGATCGTTTGGTACTGACGTGTCGCCTCTATGCAGGTCAGGGATGTCGGAACCAGATAGGGCGTCATGGAAAAAGGCTCATTCAGCGTTCATACACGCGTTCCGATCACCCAAGAGCACAGCCGATCAGAAAAGCTTGGCCAGGATACTGAAGAAGCCACTGAATCCTGTGATCGAGAAGGCGTTGTTCGACTATGATGGATTCCTGAGGGGCCTGGGTCGGATGAGCCTGAGTGCGTTGTTACCCGTCTCTATGTTTCTTGCATGCTCTGATTTACGTCGACTCGATAGACTTGGAGGCGCACGGGGGCTTGTATACTCTACATTCGCACTTGAACCACTCGTGCACGCCAAATGTCTCTGTACGACACAACGACCGCACATCCCTTTCGCGCATCGCAATGATCGCCAAGCGGTCTATCATAGCCGGGGAGGAGCTGATGGTCACGTACGTCAATCCGGAACTGGACGTTAGGAGACGGAGGCGGGAGTTACAGGCGTGGGGGTTCGGCGAGTGTAACTGTATTAGATGTCTGCAGGAGGCGAAGCATATGAAGCCGGAGGAGGCTGATGGGATGGATGACCTGGCTACGGAGCTCAAAGCAGGCTTGGGTGTTATGTGAGATGAAGTAAGAGGGAGATCAGTCCGTCGTAATCAAGACGTGACACCATTCATTTGCATCGAGCTAATTGATACGGAAATACACGTAGATCTGTGCACAGTATGTTAAGCACAGAGTTCGGTTGGGATCTGGTATTCACTATGATAAGTGCTAGGCTCGGCTTACGCACAACGTTCATTCGACTGCACGTTTTCAACGGGACATATACATATCGCAATGTCTTCGGCGGAAGGAAGAGCTTCGGCTACTTGAATAATTCAGAGCAGTGAATAGATTTTCGAAACGAAGCAAAAGAGGGATAATTCTATTTGTGAACCCCCATAATCTATGAACCCCCCTCCCGAGCTGACAAATCTTCTACGGAGATGGCCGTGGTCACACATCACTGAGTTAGCAGTCACATCAGGAAAAAGTAGGAATTTATTGCGAAGTATCCCTAGTCTGTTTGCTGTCAACGGCAATGCCTCATGCTCATGACTACATCCGTGAACGGGTCTCCTCGAGTTGCTACACCATTGCCTCGATACCCCTTTTCCGCGCTCGAGAACGAAGTCAAAATGCAGCAGTTGACTATGTTGCTAGGGCGGATAGAGATTTCTAACCGCTCATACTGGTTTATAGGGCACAACGATAATGGCATTCAGCTCAAGCCCACAGATTTTCCATGTCCGACTTTGAGGCTTACGCCTCACCATGGCCTTCTGCAGCATACTCTGCAGAGTTTTTCTCATCTGTCACCTTCAGAAGCGTCTCCGAACTCACTTATCCCACAATCGCTCCTGAGAAATCCCTTGTCTCATTTGTATTTGAGGTAGATGTGCCCGCCAATGCTGCTGCCACAGTTATCCTGCCTGGCGAGGTCATCCCACATCTAAGTGATGTACTGAACATCTCATCCGAAATGCGACATGCATACACACAAGGCATGCGTTCCGTAGCGATACACCTTTCTCTTCCGTCCGGTGATATTTGGAGACGTTACCACTTCTCTAAGGTGCGTATTTGCCATTTTTATTCAGTTATCCTGCAGAATCTGATGCGCTTTTTTGGATAGATCACCTTGTTCAAGGTGATCAATAACAAAAAAATTGCCATTTTTGCCGCTCAAAAGCTTTCTCACCATATTGTGTCACTCAATTCAATGCCGACGGTGTTACGAGAGCGCTTTCTTAGCCAACGCATTTTCACATCCATCCGTGGTTTTCATGTTACCGATTTTCCATTATGGAAGCTCAGTGATCTCATGGAGGAGACGTGGATCGAAGAAGACATCATGAACGCACTTGCTGAGCTCACTTATTTCAAACGAGCAGCTTTGACGCCCTCTCAGAACCCGCCCCCGTATCTCTATCTCCCAACAAAATTCCTTGTTGATGCCCGCTATCTCTTCAATCAGAGCCCTCGTGTTTACAGCCCGGAACTTCTGTCATTTCGTCGCCGAATGTTGTCAACAACAGTTGACCTTATCAGTCTGTTGTCCTGGCTACAGGATCATTATTCGGCCTACATCCTCAGTGATGCTAACCTTCTTCACGGAGACTCATTGGGTCACCTGGCCGAGGTCAACGACCTGGTCGTTCTACAGTGGATACTCGCTGGTATCCCACGCGCATCTCCCCGAAGTGTTCGTGAAATCTCTGTACCTCAGCAGAACAACACTGGTGTGGGTTCCGGAAGCTGTGGAATTGCGTCGCATGATCTAATCACCTCATATTTTGAGATCACTGCATCAACACGTTGGACAAGCTCGACATCAGGAGACTTTCGCAATCAAGCACTTCAGGATCTCATTCACTATGATCAGATTGCTTCCGAATTGACCACGGTGAGTTACTACGTCACATAATGTGTCCCTATTCTCACTTAGCATCTGTAGGCCTTCGTCGATTGGGCGGAACCTTGCATTCCGATAGATGATAGTAGCGAGGCCCCTGCATTTTGTGGTTATGCAGATTTTAACATGTATACGCCTCTTGTAAGTGACATTGTGCATCTACCGGTGAACAGGATATTGTAATGACTTAAGTGCCCAATAGGAGACTCATCCCATCCACCAATTTCTGACCGAAACACGTATCCGTGACATCCCAGTCAAACCTTGTGGCTTCACGGGCAAAATATCACTGGTTGATTCTCTGCCTTCGGCCTCTCTCGATGTTGGGCATGTGAATCTCGAACTTGAAGATCATGAAAAACCATCAAGCCTGCAATTTTCGCCAAGACTACCTAACTTCGAAATCAAACTACCCCGTATGTCGTTGCTGCTCTTGATAAGGAAATTTACTTATTTCGGTTACAGGAACTCCATCAGACGACAAGTCAATTATCGATCTCATTTCACCACCTTCAAGCCTAAAATCCAAGTCGAAGACCTTGCTGCCAGACCATTACATCGATCTTACATCACCATCGCCGAGCTGCAATCGGTCAGGTGTGACATCGCGTCCACCTTTATTCAAGCGATCACGAACGGACTCGATTGAATTTATATCCCTACCCACTACCCCAGAGGCATCGCTAAAGGCACCTCCCGTACTGCTACCAGTAACACGGTTAGCAGTTGTCAAACGTGCTAGAAGTGACTCAATCAAAATCATTTCGGACCGAATTTTGGCCAAATCTGACTTCAAACCTTTACCATCTTTGCACCCACCACCCACAAGGCGTCTACCAGCAGTAAAGCGGGCCCGAACAGGTTCTATCGAGATCATCCCCCCTCCAACGTCTGCCAAACTTGACCTGAAGCCTGATGTCAAGTTCCAGCGCACGGATACACCGGTTTCTGGTGTTATCCGGGTTGGGAGTTTTTTCAAGACATGGGAGGCTGCGCAATATGCGATCTATGAGCGGGAGGCTGCACTCGGGCACAAGTGGATCAGGAACCAGACGAAAATGAAGAACAACAGCATTTGTCGTATCACCTTCCGATGTCATCGACAATCTACTCATACCCCGAAGAATTCGATGGCGATCGATCCTTCAGATCGTCGTCGTGGACAGTCCTCGCGTGTTGGATGTCAGGCACATGTCAACGTGTGTAAAAATCCTGGGGGCTGGCATGTCAGTACCATTGCATTCGAGCATAATCATGATCGGAGTATTCCTATCGGTGGAACCATTTCACGACCACCAACACATGAGCAACGAGCAGCTATCACTGATCTTGCTAGGATTCCGAACCTTCGACGGTCACAAGTTATGGACATAGTCAAGAATCACCCCGAATTCAGCAAGCCGCTCGAACCCCGGCAAATCTCAAACATTATTACCAAGGCTCGCAGTGACTCCCGCAATGAAATTTCTGCTGCTGGCGGAGATTTTATCGCTATCCTTGCAGCATTGAAGGAGAAAAGCGACACAGCTGGCTGGAACTACGATGTTCTCACTGATGAGACCAACACCGTCACAGCTGTCTTTTGGCAATCTGACACTCAAGTGGAGCTCGGCCGACGCTTCCATGACATCCTGCTCAACGACAATTCCTATAATCGAAACAACTGTGGTTATCCTCTCAATCTCGGTATCATCGTCGACTCATATGGCAAGTCTCGCAATGTTTTCCAGGTCATCCACGCAAGAGAGGATGCACAAACTCATTCTTGGGTTCTTCGTTGCCACGTCAAGAGTGCCCGAGCCGAACCCGAGGTCTTTGGGAGTGACCGCGATGCAGCTCTAATTCGAAGTGCGACTGAGACACTCCCAACGTCTCTCCACATCTATTGCTTGCATCACACCCAAGGCAATGTTGTGCAACATTCCCGGAGGCTTCTTGGTGCATCATTCGGCTCATTCATGCAGGATTTCTGGGCGACATATCGCGCAGTATCGCCAGAGGAATTCGACCGCCTTTGGAACCAGCTTACTTCAACATATTCAGCCATCAAAGAATATCTAGACACGGAGCTCTATCCATGCCGCAAGCAATGGGCATGGGCATGGATAAGTACAACATTTACTGCGGGTGTTCGAACTACTGGGCGAGTAGAATCAGAGAATCGTGTCACCAAGGCAGCCGTCGGAGCAAAGACGAGCGCAAAGCAGCTCTATGACTTCCTCAACGAGCGCAGCCTGCAGCAAACACAGCAAGACTATCAGCGTGTCCGAGACGTGCGTCGTACATTTCTCGCTCACACATACATCAACTGATTTTGTATACAGTCATCACGAAAGCAACACGACCGTCCAATTGAAAGTATTTTTCCGGGACCACTTGCCCTCCTCCGTGAACACGCTGGACCGTTTGCTCTCCATACATGTTATGGACAAATGGAGCTGAGTCTCACATACAGAACGGACGTTGTTCAACTTCCCGATGGGATACGGCACTGGGTTTGTCACATTTATATCGTCTTTCTCGGAACTGATTGGATATGAATAGAACGAATATGCCATCAAGACCAGTACTGAGCTGGGGTTTAATTGGGAAGGAGGCGAGGAGCGAGTAAGTTTCGAAATATATTTTCGCTGTCCCTAGAACTGATCAGTGTTATTAGCATGGAATAAATGCTTTCACTAATGACAAGGCGTACATATCAACTCGTTGGCTCCTTCGCCTCATCAGCAATCGTGGCCACCACATCAAGCACCTACTCCGTGTCACGCGTATCGGAACCTCAACCATACATTATGTGGCAATTCTCTCAGGCGGGCAGTACATATGTGACTGTTGTATGGGCCTCAATCTTGGTGTTCCGTGTCGGCATTATTTCCAAGTCTTACTCAAGATGCCAGGTCTGAAATTTCACATTGGCCTTGTACGCGCTCGGTAGGTGATCACGGTCAAGACACTACTATCGGAAGCTTAAATAGTCATCTGTAGCTGGTACCAGAACCCGGACCTTGATGTCTCGAAGGTTTCTGCTATCTCTTTGGAGAACGTTCGTCTGCAGCAGTCTCGGGAAGACGTCAATTTTGCTCAACACGCTGCCGTACCCATGTCCAATCCACTGGATGCTCCGATACAAGCACGTCGTACAGACACCCTGCCGGCGCGAGCAGTTTTTCATGAGACTCAGGCTGCTATTCGAAACCTCTCTGCCCATGTTCAAACACAAGAGCACCTCGATAACCTACTCGAGAAAATATACAGTATCCAGTACGTCAATGCAGGCTTACTACTATTAGATGCAAGCTCTAATCATTCTCAACAGACAAGACCATAATGAAGAGCTTCGCCGTGAGCGTCTTCAGGACCCACTCACAATCGAGCATAAAGGTCGACCCAGGACTCAACGTTTGACGAGTGCCCTCGAAGGCCGTGCTAGAGGTGGAGGAGGTAGCACTCTACGGTCGCGGCAAGGCAGGGCTGAAGGTCGGCACTGCGGTGTCTGTCGTAAGCCTGGACATAATCGCGCGACGTGCCCTCGGCTTCACGGGCCTTAGGCGCATCCCTGACCATGATGTAGCGTATATCATTGAAGAAAATTTTATCGATAGACATGACTCAGCAACATCGAATCCCCCCACCTCCCGTTCTCTGCTCCCTCGAAGCGCAGCTGGCTCTCCTCAACAAGGAAAATGGAGTACACGGTGAGGGCGTGGCCAGATGAAGGTGAAAGTCGATGTCTATCTGATTAACTTGTCATGCAGTACGAGTAGCGCAGTCGGTGTGATGGACCGGGGTCAGTATCATGTCGGCAATAGTGATTTTGAGCATATTGGGTTGGGATTCTGTAGACCATCAGCCTTAGAGCGCTACGAACATCATGACAGCTTACTCACTTGGGCACCCTCCCATCCGAGATCAACCACAACCTAGATTCCAGTCTGTAGATGTGAGACCAACATGTCAAAAGCAGGAGACAAAGGCTGCATCATAAAATCAGTCTCAACTCGACCGGAAAAAAAATTAACACAAATGAAGTATATATAGTGAGCGGCCGTGTGCCCGTGGGTGAGGCTCGCCGTACAGCTCACTATCATATAAGGTATAGTGAATTCAAACGAAATTGGCAAGCATACCGGGCAGGAATCTCGGTGAGCGGTTACTCTCGTGGCCGTGCGCTTGCCACACCGGTGGTAACAGTGTGCGTGAAGTGATCGTTGCTTGATTGGTTGGCCAAGAGCAATCACTTGAGCAGTCAAACATTGCCCACTTTCTAGACCAAGGGAGGTTCGTTTAGAAAAGAGCAAGCGGTCCAGGGATTGGTAGAGGGAGAATGATGAATCGGGACGGCATCATCGAGCGTTACATTTTAGTTAGCAGATAATGAGATATTTTTTGTCACGCTGGTAATCCAAGTATCGAATCCGAGGTATACGGAGGGGGGGTTCATACATTATGGGGGTTCACAAATAGAATTATCCAGCAAAAGAGCCCAGGGACTGCGTTTTGTAACCGAAGATGGGAAACACGAGAACAATAACGAAGAGCCTGGGGATCCTGATTTGGAGATAGCGTTGAGGTTTCTGAATCTGTGCTCATAAATTTGCGATCGCGAATTCAGATACATACCTGGAACGTTCACAGGCTGTCCCCGAATGCAAGAAATATCAGCCAATGAGAGAGATAAGACTCATGACGGTCATCTCAAAATACTCCTTTGACAGCCTCTGACCCACCTCTAGCGTTTCACCATCCCCAAAACTCGGAGATTGGTTCAGCCTGTCGCCGGCAGACGAGGATTTAAATAACTTGGCCTGCGGATCATGTTGATCATGTCCTTGAGGGCGACAACGAAGCCTGAAGGGAGTCTGTAGTCGATTGTTACAATCTCGATTCGGATCTGCCGATGGGTCGGAGCTCCGAGGCCACCAAAACGGGATGGAAGCGGGCGCGAGGCGGGACAACCGCGGGCGGCGGCGGGACTATCTTGGAGTGTTAACGTTAACAAAATTCATTGTACACTTGTGCAAATAAAACAACTAGCAGTGGTCGTCGTAATCGCGGATTCCAGGGGTAGGGAGCGATTTCGCAGGCCTCTGCACCCGATCTGGAACGCTCATTCACATGTCCACATACGCCCTCCGCCCTCGGGGCGGATCAATCTCGCTGCGCGCGCGGGGATCGAATTCCCGATCCTTCATTCAGTTTCGCTCCTTCCGGACCCCAGCACTGCGCTATTGTTTAGCCGAAGTGGTGTGAGGGGAAGTTTTCCGGGGGACGGTCTGCTTGCAATAAAAACCCTGGGCCGCGATTATCTGCTCTTCGTCTTCGTCGCATTCGGCCCAGGTAAGCGCTTCGCGCCCGTCTCAGCTGTCGTCAGCTCAACTTCGTTATTTAGTGACACTATTAGGCTTCGCCTTACGTCTCGTGCCCACACAGTGTCATTAAATCTCGGTATGTTACCAGGCTCCGCCTCCCCTCGCGCTCCGCGCTGACCACCGGTCCACGTCAGTTTGTCTTCGACGAAACCTGACAAGTACGCCTCGGCTTCTGCCCCGTTACATTACCTACCGTCTAAATTTCTAACTTTAGTAGATATCTCGATCTTTCGTTCTTCGCTCGCCCGCCCTCCGCTGCCCTCTTTTTCTTTTTGTTATGTTCTTTTACCGTCGTTTTCCGCCTTCTTTTCTTTGTTCGGTTGCCTTTCTAGCTCCTCACCACCTACTGCAACAATACTTTCCCCTCTCGCCGACTTTTCCTTGCCCTCCAAGGATTTTCGGTCACATACAGAATTAATATATTCGGGGTCGGCCTTGGCCGGCCCCAGTTCTCCGCTACCCTTGCCCTCGCCTTCACCCCCGCTCTTCCAACGCCTAGCAGAGGATCAAATTCACTGATATGTTTTATTAATTTGATGGCTTCAACAATTGCATTTTCTGGACTCAGAGGAGCAGAGTTACGCTTTCACCCTTGAAGTGCCGAAAACACAAGAAAAAAAATTGGTACACGACGGCGACGATATCTGGCGGCATAACTTAACTTCTATCATCATTTGAAAAATGTGTGTATGCTGCGAGGGCAAAAAGTGCACCCTGCGAGGAATCAAACTAGCAAACAATAAAAGTGGACTCCCGGGCTTGAAAGGACTTGACCACTCCACCGTAGGACCGATCGAAACCGGATGTCACAATCGATTGTTATTATCCTCTTAGGCTTGCCACCCCACAAGTCATTTGATTGGCGTCATTCAGATCTTGAGTTGGTAATCCATTCGAACATCACTCTTCCACCTCATGGATGGATGGATGGATGGATGTATACATTCAGCGTGAACTCTCTGAAGTCGGTCTGCTAAAGGGAGAGCGTCGGGATACCAAAAGCGGAAGTCGACGCATCAGCTGTCAAGCGGAAGAATTGCAGAAGCTCGCGGATATCAGCGATCCAAATCGAGATGTAACAATCGACTCAACACTGGCCTGAAGGGCCGCTCCCCTGGATCCCCATAATGGAAGAGCAAGAAATTAGGGCCGAAGTGGGACAGATATGTCAATAAGAAGTGAGTATAGTAAAGCGTTACTGAGCACGCGCTCTCTGTATATCGTATCCCTCAATTGGAGCCAAAAAAGCCCACAAAAAATGGAGAAGCTGCTGAGATCCAGAGCCGCCACCGTTATTCTGAGAATTCAGCTGCCCCGGAACATGGGAGGGGTCCACAGACTTTGGAAACTGCTGGTACAGCTGGGATAACCGGATGAACTGGTGGTATGACACTGGGACAAGGGCGCGCGGGAGCTCCAGAAGTGCAGTCGAGTCTGAGGCTGAGGACTCCGACCACGCAGAGCACAAAAGAAACGTCGTGCAACCTCGAAGCACGGATGGTGGGTGGTCGACACGTCCATGGGTTTCGTAAGTAGTTCTCCGAGTGGGCCCATCGACGGATACTTATCTTCGAGACTCCAAACGCCGCAGCAGTATCATTCATTTCCCAGCCCAGATCAACGAGTTAGAGAGCTCGCTGCATCATGCCTGGCATTTACGATATCCCCTAGCAGAGCGAGTGCCACAGCGTGTAAAGAGGGATTTATCGAATTGTTTGTATTCAAAAATCGTTGATCACTCAAAACGGTGACTTTCCGAAAATCGGTAATTAAATTTGACCCTCGATTCCATATGTTTGTGATAGAGTGTCGTGGTAGTTTTGAAAGGACGTTATACGTAAAATTGTGGTATATAGTAGCTCCGAGTTCCTTCAAGTTGATACGCGAAATTGCGCAAAATCCAACCGCTAACAGGTTTCGCTTCCAGTGTATTGAAGACAAGGTGGGGTTGCACGACAAGGTAGGGTCGTATGACAAGGTGGGGTTGAATGACAAGGTGGGGTTGCATGATAAGGTGGCGTTCAATATGGACGCCAGATCGCCGGGCGCCCCCAAGCCAAGCAAAGGTCACACAACAAAGATGATACTAAAAGCAGCAAGTCGTGTTTTTTTGTTGTATTTTCTGCGTCTTTTTCTGATTCTACCCATTTTATAACCTACCTACCTTCGACGTCGCGTCTTGTCATGATCGCTTATTCAGCTTGGAGGCGCGTGCAAGGTCCCTACACAGGCATCATCACCCCATGTTAGCCCAAGCGACTCGAGAGATGAAGGGGACGCACCCAAACGCCGATTCGATGCACTGTTTGATCTCTCTGTAACTGACAACCAGACACGACTGTTCGTCCCGTGCAACGAGCATGACCTTTTCTTCCGTACCAGCATCGAGCTGGAGTGCCACGACACATGTGAGATTACTATAAGCTGTGAATACAAGGAATATATTTACCTTGTTCAAGCACACCAGGACATGAGACAAATTGACAACGGGGTTGCCTTGCTCGTCGACCTGATGGAACACATAATCGCGGAACAGTTTGATGATGTAGCGATCTCCTGTTTCCGACCACCGCGGTTCGCGCGCAAATCTAGAATTCATGAGCATCGCGTATGAAAGAGAAAATAAGGGCGAATGCGCACTCTGGCCGCTCGTTGATAAATCCGAATTTACATAGCAAGCGCACCAGTCGGGCGTTCTCCAGCTCGCTCAAAAGCTCGCTCTCCAATCGATCATTACCACTGCAAAAACCATCAGTTAAAAACCCGACACCTCCTGTCAAGAACGTACTTGAGCGCCTCCTCCATCTCGAGAATGACTTTACCGCGAATCATATCCAGCAGTTGGTCAATACTCTGTCCCATCACCAGTATCAGTATCAGCACCCGATGGCGCGCCCAGCAGTCCTCACCCGATGTGGTCCGCCCTTGCTGATTAGGAACAGAGCCGCATTCTTGACGTCGGCACTATAATTCCTAGTGATGATATCCAAACTCTTCTGGAGGTTCTGCCCACTTGATGCCGTTACGTTGTTGCAGCACAACGCAAATAACAAGCGCCCAAACATGGTGAGATCATCCTGTTGCAGCATGCCAATGTCCTGGTGCGTGTCGTGCATCAGGACGTCGATGACGCCACAGGAGCTGATCCGGACGCTGCGTTTTCGAATTAGTTGTGAGGGGGAAGAGCAGTATACACGAGGTGTATTGTACTGACCGGTTCTGACCTGTGAGGAGGACCTTTGAGACGTCAACCATCCGGACCGCCTGCCCCACATCGTGGACTTTCTTGATCGCCGAGGAAATTTGGACAATATAGGACCAGATTGTTCGTTCCGGGATGACGGTCGGTAGGTGGGCTTGAAGGTGCGGCGAGCGCCCGTGCTGATAGTGCGTCTGCATGGTGGGTGCTTTTGGCTTCAGATGGACATCGAAAAGGGTTTGGGCATCGGCATGGTAAACGTGCACGAAGACGAGAGCTAGTGATCAAGGTTATGATGGGAAACCGCGATAAGATGAAATGCGTACAATTGTCATTGAAAGACCTGGTGGTGAACGCTTCATTGACTGAAATGATATTTGGGTGCCTGATTTGGGACCAGACTTCGATCGCACTGAATGCGGACTGGTGCATCAGACGATAGTCTACACAGCACCAGTCATTTAGACAAAAGAACAGAGAGGTGGCCAAATGAGCTCACTCTCAATTCGCCGCAGCGCATAGGCCAAGCCGTCCGATGAACGTATGGCTCGATAGACGGTCGAGTACCAGTTTCCGAGCTTCCGTCGCTCAACGGTGTCACCATTGCCTTCGAGTGGGACGAGCGTATGGTAACCCTGGAGCTCATCAGGTAAGTTGGAGCCTACCCAGGCGTGAGTGATCCGTGAAGGTGTGGGAAACGGAAGTAAATAACTACCTATGGGGGCTATTTGCCGAATCGTCTCGCTACGATGTTGGAGGGCCTGCCGAAGGCTGGAAGATGGTGGCACAAAATGACTGTCAGCAGTCGACGCTACAAAACCAGCAGGAGGAGCCGGGGTGTACAGATGATAATCTAACTGAAGAGATGTCAGATATGGGACGCAAGGGATCACGGGATATATGCATACTGGCTGTCGCATATACACCGGGGGTACAGACGAATAGTAAGTAGCGTCGAGTGCATTCGGACCATATTCAGAGTAACCGGCATATTGACTGTCATCATAAAAGTTGGGATCCAGCTAGAAAAAAAATGTTCAATTAAATCCAAGGTTTACATTCCAGATAGATATCGTACCTGTTCCATTTGTGCACTGAGGTCACCCTCCTCCCCCGAATACGCATAAGGATTGTATGCTTCTTGAGACTCGTATCCTTGATAGTCTACTTGACCCTGAGGAATCGGTGGCGTGGCTGTAGGCCTATCAATGAGGTCAGAAGGATGATTTCCGAGATGTCGTAAACGATAAATTTACGTGGTGTCGGGCGGCGTAAGGTGTTCCGCAGAGGGCGGTGGCGGCGTGGCAATAGTAGCAAGCGCTTTGGGAACAAAAACCGGAGCATTAACTGCCTGAGGTGTAAGGGTGGACGTGCGCGACTCTTGAAGTGAAGGTGATGGTGGCCTAGATTATTATCAGACGAGGAGGGAAGACTGGGTAATTCTGCACGTACCCAGGGGATTGTGGCTCCGTCTGTAAAGGAGTGAGTCGTGTGAGAGCGAACAGAACGAATTACCAACCGATGGATGAGAATACATACAACCCTTGCCCTGGAACTTGCAGAACCTATCATGGTACCAAATCATTCCACGCTTCTGAGATGCTACACTACAAAAACGCACGCACCCGTGGATTAATACATTTCTACATTGCTTTCTTTGAGTAGAATCTAGAGAACTCGTATTCAGATGATCAAATGGAATATAAGCCGAACTTACCTTTCTTCGGCGCCTTGAGCTCATCCTGGGTGCTTTGGGTGCTTGGATCGACTATCTTAATGGCCGTAGACTGTGGTCGTGCAAAGAAGGCCATCGCATGGATTGTGGGCGTTCAGCTTGCAGGCTAACTGGACGGCGAGGTCCGCTGCCCAGCAGAAACAGGAGCAACTGGCCTCGATATTATTTCGACGTTAAACATGGCGTGCAAACAGCCGTACACATCAGTGATCATTTTTGGGGGCGCCTTTTGAACCCTACGCGAACGACGCGAACTCTCCCTTCAAAGCAAAAGGCTGAATAGACCTCGGGCAAGAATATGCGCGATATCTAAAATTGCATGGCAGTTGGCGATACTCTATGTCGGATCTTCAGTACGCCTCGTTATCGTGAGTTTTCTCCATGAACCTATGGACTTTATCGTATAACTCGTCGCTTCCCACCGACTTTTCAAGGTTTTTCTCATACGTGATGAATGGCATAATGCGGAAAGTACCATATGACTGCCATCCAGGATGTCTGTTTGCAACAACCATTCTACCGTTTATTGCGGCGGAAGATCAGGCATAGGGCAAGTTGACGTTATATGAACGACCCCTATGTCATGATTGGTTCACATCCTTGCAATCACCCAGCGAATCTTGACTCGAATGTTACATACGAGTACGGTCCCGACCATCATCAATATCAAGAAACGCAGAGTTCACGCCGACAGGGCATATATGTCAACACCTGTGTTTAGCTCCGTGATTGAGTTCATCCCATGATTCAGTAGTTGCCAGAAGTACTCAGGCTCTGTACAGGATATCATTCGCATGGAAAGATCATAGCGCACTTGAACCAAACATGGTGAACTTGGCGGCGCGCGGAGTGCGTATTACGATCACACATGGCTTCTGCATGGGACTCGCACGCGTGAGCGTGGACATGGATTCGAGTGTTCGATCTGATACTTCGATATATCGAAGTTCCCAGACAGGTCTCCTGCATATCGGCCGTCTCATCAGCCGCTTCTCCGGACATTGATATCCCCTCTATTTGGTGGTACCGAGTCAAACTAGCACTAAACCCAGTCATCTAGTTCGTTGGCCGAAAAGAGGTCCTCAAGGGGGTTCCCACCACGAGGGCATTACGCCCCGAAATCATTTCAGGGCTAGACCTCCGTGCCCACCATGCTTCTCCTTCAAACTCCCACCCGATCTAACTCTCACCGGAGATCACCTGCTAGGACCTGTCGTGAGTTGTCTGGCGGGCCGAGATGGTGATGAGGATGGACTGGACAAGAGAGTGATGTTGCGAGCCATTTCGTTGGGTGACAAGAAATGAGCATATTCCGTAGATCGGCAGTACCTAGTCGAGTACAAGGGAATAGATGGAAGACAAGAGGAAAGGAGACAAAAGTTGAGCCGGATGTCTGCATTAGGGAAGTGCTATAATCGGCGCGAATAAACGGCAAGGAACCAGGTTACACCGTGATCAGTTCAATCCTGGTTCACTCCCTCGTCGCATTTCCCTCGAGGCCGGTTCTCATTCGAACGGACAGCAGCTATGGCCTATACACAGACCATGAGTCCCCAAGTAATTCACCAGCACTATCGTGATGTCCAGGCCCCCACAACCCCGCCCATGCAACGCAGACTCGCCTCCAAGATGCGCTTCGTCGCCGACCTCTCTCAATGTCTCTTCGATTTTGTGATCCAGCTGCTACCTACAACCGAGGAGATGGCAGTCAAGGAGGACGTTAGAAAGCTGCTTGAGAGGCTCATTCGCACTATCGAGCCAGACAGTCGACTGCTGTCCTTTGGGAGTACAGCCAACGGTTTCAGTCTGCGCAACTCTGGTCAGCACCTTCTCTTATGAGTTTATTCCACCAAACACATCTCAATTCCCTTCTATGTACAGACATGGACCTGTGCTGCTTGATAGACTCCAAGGAGCGGTTAGCCGCGACTGATCTAGTAACCATGCTGGGTGACCTCCTTGAGCGTGGTATGTGTACAGCGCTCTGCATCACGAATACTCGCTCATATAGCATCGCAGAGACGAAGTTCCACGTCAAGCCTCTCCCCCATGCACGAATACCCATAGTGAAACTCTCCCTTGACCCATCGCCTGGACTCCCTCTCGGCATTGCATGCGATATCGGCTTCGAAAATAGATTGGCACTGGAGAACACGCGTCTCCTGATGTGCTACGCCATGGTTGACCCCACTCGTGTACGAACAATGGTCCTGTTTCGTGAGTGACATACCGAAGCCCATCCATGTCTAGAGTCACCGCTGATTGATCGCCATCTGCAGTGAAAGTCTGGAGCAAACGGAGGTATGTCATCAATCCAAGTTCACCCCCCAACCTTCTATCTCACCTTGTTCCGCAGAAAAATCAACTCTCCGTACAAAGGAACTCTCTCTTCTTACGGCTATGTTTTACTTGTAATATATTTCCTGGTCCATGTCAAAAACCCGCCAGTACTTCCAAATCTGCAACAAATGCCGCCATTACGACCAATTACGACGGTATGGCTTTCCACCCATCCACATCTCTGCGTGGCACTGACTTGACACACAGGAGGATACCCATCTCGCAGGGTACAACACTTGGTTCTTCGATGACATCGAGCTGCTGAGGCAGCGTTGGCATTCTGATAATACAGAGACTGTGGCCGAACTGTGAGTCTTCTGACAATTGGTGTCAGGGAACTGGGGTCTGACAGCGAAGCGCCTTCAAGGTTGATTGATTTCTTCCGATATTACTCTCGCGATTTCTCCTACAACACCGGTGTGGCCTCTATTCGGGCGGGTCTTCTGAAGAAAGAGTCGAAGGGCTGGCAAAATGACGTACGTTTCCCCTTCACCTTCCACTCCTATCAGACAAGTCTGATACGTTGATAGTTGTCAGGTGGACGTTACAATGATTCTCGAGAGCGTAACAGGCTGTGCATAGAGGTAGGGCTTAGTTTGGAAACATCAATGATATAAGCCACTTACCCACCATATGTCGACAGGACCCGTTTGAGATCGACTTCAACGTTGCACGTTGTGTAACCAAAGATGGGCTCTACACGGTAAGAATGCGGTCCATCGTCCTTTACATCGACTGATGGCATCTCTTGCAGATTCGCGGAGAGTTCATGCGTGCAGCCCGAGTGCTTTCAACTCGCCCTGAGCGTGCCATCATCGCTCTGGCCGAACTATGTGAAGAGCGCAGGGACGAAGACCTTATCTCTGCTCCGCCCTACGTCTCATCCCGCGTTTCACTTCCACCACAGACCCCATACACGGTCGGGAGTCAATCCATGCGCAAAGGAGGTCCTCCACTTGAACGCCTGTCCCCTCCCACAAAATTCTTCGAGCCAGGCCCCCGTCATACCGTTTCGATCCGCCCACCTCCACCTGAACAGATGCCCGAGCATATGGCTCCAAAAAGGAGCAAATGGACCAGCCCGCCACCTGCGGAAGCGCCTTCGGCGGATCACTCGCTGTTTGAGAGCCAACTAGGCATGGGGCTGGAATTGGCCACGTCCTCCACTGAGGCGCGAGAAAAGGAAGCCTCCTCGTACCACTCATCGTCGAGCAACAGCGAATTCCTGACAGACGAAGAGACTCGTTCGGACGCTGCAGAATCGGATGACGTCACGTCCGTGCGCTCCTACACCGAGGGGTCGACGATGAACGGCATGGGTGGGCAACGCCGGCCGTCTTGGCACGCCCGTGATACCGCCGTCCGTATCCCGCACGCGTCCTTTGGAGGACAAGGCCCCGGAGGCCGTTTGCGCTTCTCTCCGCGAGTAGTCGACACCTCCCCTATCCCGATGTTCCGCCCTTTACCCGCCCATATCCAGGACCCAACGCCTTCCTCATCCCGCGTCGAAATGCCAAAGCGACCCCTAGGAGGCTCCCCGCGTCTGTCTCGCGGTCCCTCATGGCCCTCTTCCTCGAATACTCCCATCGGCGTCTCGGTCCCCCTGCCTCCGTCTCCTGAATCCCCCATGCACCCGCACGCCCAGAGCTTCACGGAACCCTCCAACACTGTATTTTACCAAACGACAGTTCCACGCTCACCACGCCCGAACGTCCTATACCCCTCCTCCGGATCGCATTCGTCTCTCCTTGCACAATATCAGTCCCAGCCCCTACCTCACTCTCAACCGTACTATGTACATAGCCTCAATCACAACAACCCGAGAACCGATGTCGATCTTGGTCTTAGCAGCAACTCCAACGTGCCGCCGGATATCTTCCCGCCGAACATGCCCCCGGTGGTCACGTCCATGAACCCGAACCCGCGCATGCTGGGGCGCTCGTCGGCGGGGCCGGAAACACCCACTCCTGGCACCTACCCTTACTCACACGCGCATTCTTTGTCGACCACGACGATCACCGCACCCACTCCACCCCCGCACGTCGTGGGTTTCGCTTCTTCTTCGTCTCCAACTCTTGCGGGACCGAGTCGCCCGAACCCGAACATGAATTCAAACGTAAACGTGAACGCGAACGCGAATTCATTTACGATATCTGCATCCGCATCCGCTCGCCGCCCCTCTGCTTCGGAATCATCCGGGCTCCCGGCCTCCTCCCGCTCACGCTCCAGGTCACGCTCCAGATCACGCCCTCCACATACAGGTAACGCCCACGAAATACCCACTCATACCCACACAAACCTTGCTCGCACGCACGACCCCGCTCTGGGGCATGGTCAGTTTATTGGGCCGCCCAAAGACGGGGGAAATGAGAATGTTAATGGGAACGGGACGGGCGCGAGCTCACCGCACTCGACGGGCAGCTCGCCTGCGCCCTCGTCAACGGGGTATGCGACGTCTCGCTCTCCCTCGCCGGCATCGTCGTCATCGCCCTCCCCGCCGCCCACCGCCATGCCTATTCCCATGCGGAAGGATAAGAGTGAAGACGAGCATGGGGACGAGTTAGTGTTCGCCCCTGACCTCGCTGCCGAATCTACTGTGCAGGAGGTGGAGATACGTCCGAGAAGAGATGGGGAGGTGGACTTACTGCAGCACGAGCAGCCAATTTTTAGATCTCACCCACAGCCGCAGCCTCAGACTTCAGTGTGAGGTTCCGGTGTGCGTGCGTGCGTATCCTTCGGCGCTTGGCGTGCACTAGATTTCGCCGCCACTTGCACAACGCGACACGGCGCTCGAAAACAGGGCTGGTCTACATAACCTCTCATGGCTGTTCATACGTCCATCTATGTGACTCGGACAGGTACTTACTTTCTTCAATACGGCCCTACTTTTCGGTCTCGGTTTTCGCTGCATCCGAATCGACGTCGCGGCCGTGTTGGACAATCCAAGGCCCCCTGCCCGTCTCTCCAACTCGAGCGTTGTGGTCGTCAACAATTTTTTTTTTTCCTTTTTTCCCGTTCGCCCCGCCTTTTGGTTCCCTTCCCTCCCTTGCTTGACTCGGCCCCCGGTTCTAACCATCATTTGCGCGTTTCTGTCCTGACATATACGCTTACGCTTACTTTACGTTTCGCATGTTGCCGCTTGCTTGTTGCATATGCTTTAGTAGACCACAATGGCTAGTCCTGCCCCCCTCCCCTTCGTACTTACTCTCTTGCCATACCCCAGTGCCCCACACCCCAACCACCACCACCGCCCACCCCCACCGTCACCGCCTCGCAAATCCGGACTTCATCGACCCGATATTCCATCCACGACGCGCACGCATGCACGCCTGTATGGCATTGGAACTTCATTTACGCTTACGCTACATATGTACGTGCCCCTCGTGTACTGTCTGCCCGTCACACTCTGTAATTGGTAGCACTGACTCGCACTTGACTTGCATTGGGTTTGGTTTCGAACGGAGCGCGTGGTTTGCGTACAGAAGCATGTTTATAAGTCTTACATGTAGGTTGCAAGACAAAAGAGAGCAGAAAATGACGTGACACTAGGACGGATGGTGAGTAGGTTAGAGTAGGGTACGAAAGGGTGCTTGAAGGGCCTGTTTATTCCTCTTGTGCGTTGAAGGGGTTTGCGATCTCTTCAGACCCGTCCACGGGGCTCAGGAGTGTGATGGTAGGACCACGGAGGACGGCGAGTCCTAGCGAGCGCGTGTGCGGCTCGGGCTCTGTATGGGAAGCGTAATTATGAGAACACGTTCACGCCGGGGGACACGGATCTTACCCAGGATCTCCTCCTCGACCTCGTCTAGCACGAGATTCAGCAGCTGATCGTAGCCCTTGAGGATGCCTTTGACTGTGGGTGCGATTAGATTAGTGTCGAGGCGCGCGTTGGAGAGACAGACGCACCCTCGCGCCCGCCGGTGAACTTGACACGGATGCGCTCGTTCACGTATTTGGATAGATCGAGGATGGCCTCGCGTTTGGGCTTGTCCATGGTAGGCTGGGAGCCCTGGGGCCCACCATGACGGCCCTTGAAACCGGCTGCGACGCCTCTTGCGCCTCGAGCTGCACCGCGACCCTAGAGGATGAGTTGAAACGCAAACCAGGGAGGAGAGACGGGGAACTAACCCGATCTGCCATTGAGGAGTAGAGTGGTGTGGTGAGAAAGGGAGACAGCCTTTGATGTGTAGACAAAAAGATGGACTTGATAGAATTTTTTTTCAAGTTCAGCCGGGCTCTCTGATCAGCGTCGCCCTCGCACTTATCACCAACACGACTGTTATCGGTTCATCCACGACGCCCCCTCCAGTGGTCCACACTAGCTTTTTCTTTTTCTTTTATCTTTTCTTTACGAGTGTTCAGCCCTATCGTCGAATCAGCCATGAATGCAACAGACCTCCTCACAAATACCCTCTCCGCTGGTACGCCACTCTCCGAGCGCGTTCAACGCCCCCCGGTCCCCTCACTCCTCTCTCTTTCTCTCTCCCAGATGCGAATACGCGCCAGGATGCCACTCAAAAGCTCGAAAATGCTGCACGGGACAACTACGTGCGTTGAGTCTCTGCCCTGCGCCCACTCCACCCCATGCTCATCGCCCGCATCTGCCCCTATATTTCAATGTAGCCCGAGTACATGCTCATGCTTTCCTCTGTCCTTCTCGAAGAAAACAACCCTATCCATGTCCGGAACGCCGCCGGTCTCGCTCTGAAGAATGCTTTGTCCGCACGCGTAAGTGTCTGCAATTTCACTCCTTTTGATTTTTTTTTCTGGCATGTTCATTGCCTGATTCGCTTCTCTTGTTTTTCTTTTCGCCATTTTACAGGACAGCGCTCGCCAGACAGACTACTCGAACAGGTGGCTAGCCCTCAACAACGACACCAAGACAAAGATCAAACAGGATGCCCTCCTCACTCTCGGCTCCGCCTCCCAGAAGGCCGGCAACTTTGCCTCCCAGGTCGTCGCCGCCATCGCCGCAGTCGAGCTTCCCCAAAACCATTGGTCCGAACTCATCGAGCTCCTTCTCGGCTTCGTCAACAACCAGCAAAACACCAACCTCAAAATCGCGACCCTCCAGACGATCGGCTTCATCTGCGAGACAATAGTGCGTGCTTATCTTTCCTGCCTGTACACGTACTCCCGTTCCTGATCGAGCTTAAATCAGAAACCGGAGATCCTGAGCCTCCGGTCGAACGAGATCTTGACCGCCGTCATTCATGGCGCGCGCAAGGAGGAGCCATCGTCGGACGTGCAGCTGGCCGCGATCCATGCGCTGTACAATTCCCTCGAGTTCGTGCGCGAGAACTTTGAGCGTGAGGTGCGTATCTACCGCCTTCCGGGTTTAGGGTTTGGAAGTATTGATTCTTCTTGGGTTGCGAAGGGCGAGCGGAATTACATCATGCAGGTCGTCTGCGAGGCTACGCAGAACCCCGCGGTGGCAGTCCAAGTCGGCGCCTTTGAGTGTCTGGTGCGCATCATGGGACTTTATTACGACAAAATGGCGTTGTACATGGAGCAGGCGCTCTTCGGGGTACGTGAGACTGATGTGATACGGAACCTATGGGCTGAAATTTACCCCTTGTAGCTGACTGTTGTTGGGATGAAACATTCTGATGAGCGAGTTGCGCTTCAAGCTGTTGAGTTTTGGTCGACAGTATGCGAGGAAGAGGTGGATTTGGCTCTCGAGGCTCAAGAGGCGTGTCCGCTCCCTTTTCAAATACCGATCTGACAATCTGACTGTGCTTTATCTTAGGCTCAGGACTATGGCGAAACCCCCGAAACCGAGTCGAAGCACTTCGCCAAGATTGCGCTCCCCGAAATCGTCCCCGTCCTCCTCTTGCTCCTCACCAAGCAAGAAGAGGACGCCGACGACGACGAGTGGAACGTCTCCATGGCCGCCGGCACCTGCCTCGCCCTTCTCGCAGGCGCCGTCCAGGACGCCATTGTTCCCGCCGTCATCCCCTTCATCGAGGCACACATCAAAGCCGAAGACTGGCACCAGCGCGAGGCTGCCGTCATGACATTCGGCTCGATCCTCGAGGGCCCCGACCCCTCCGTCCTCACGCCCCTCGTGAACCAGGCTCTACCCCTCCTCATTGATATGATGACGGACCCCAACCCACACGTCAAGGACACCACCGCGTGGACGCTAGGCCGCATCTGCGACCTGCTGATCTCATGCATCAAGCCCGACGTGCATCTGCACCCGCTGATATCAGCGCTGGTGAACGGCCTCCAGGACAGCCCGCGCGTCGTGGCGAACTGCTGCTGGGCGTTGATGAACCTCGCGGACCAGCTGGGTGTGTTTTATGAAGACGATCCGGATGCGAGACAGGCGCCGGGCCCGCTGTCCCCGTACTATGAGGGCGTTGTGCAGGCGCTGCTGCGCGTTACGGAAAGGTAAGTGATCGCGTGGTTTGAGCGATGTGTTGTCTGTCTTTTTGTGTATGTATGCTGATGAATTGGGTATTGGTGCAGTGCGGGCAACGAGGCGAATTACCGCACGGCGGCGTATGAGGCGATCACTTCATACCTCACCCAGGCGACGGCGGACGCGATCCCGGTGGTGCAAAACACGGTTGTGACGATTCTGCAGCGCATGGAGCAGCTGCTTAGCATGCAGGTGCGTCGTGCACATGTCGTGCGCGTGTATCCTTCTTTGATGGTTGACGGCCGGGATAGAACCAAATATTGGGCGTGGATGACCGCAATAACTGGAATGAGCTCCAGAGCAACTTCTGCAGTGTCGTCATCGTGAGTTTTTGCCGCTTTTTGTTCTGCTTATGTGAATATGTACTCAAGTTACCTGCTGTGTCGTAGTGTGTCATCCGGAAGCTCAATGATGGGATCCAACCCCTTGCAGACCGTGTCATGACCCTCATCCTCCAACTGATCCAGGCCGCAGGCAAAACCTCGACTGTCCTCGAGGACGCCTTCCTCGTCGTCGGTTCACTCGCATCAGGTATGAACCCACAATATGCATTCCATGCCAATTCCATGACCCAACTTTCTTCCCTCCAACACCACAGCCCTCGAAGCGAACTTTGCGCCCTACATCCAAGCCTTCCTTCCCTTCCTGTACCCGGCGCTCAAAGCACACGAGGACACACAGCTCTGCACCGTCGCCGTCGGCATCATCGGCGACATCTCCCGCGCGCTAGGCGAGCAGAGCGCGCAGTACGCCAACCCGTTCATGACCGTCCTGTTTGAGAACCTCCAGAGCGAGGTCCTCAACAGGAACGTCAAGATCTCGATCCTGTCGTGCTTTGGCGACATCGCGCTTGCGGTGGGGCCGGAGTTTGAGCCGTATTTGGATACGACGATGAATGTGCTGAGGCAGGCGGGTGCGGTGGAGCCGAACCCTGTACGTTCCCGCTTTTTTTTTGCTTTTTGAGGGAGACGGATGGACGAGTGCTAATGCTAATGTTTATTGTTTTGCGTTTCATTAGCTGGATTATGATCTTGTGGACTACGTCGGACAGCTGCGCGAGGGCATCCTGGAGGCATACACCGGCATCGTCACTGGGTTGAAGAAGACAGAAAAAGGCACGTACCCTACGATTCCATGGCTACTACAACAGCATTAGGAGCTGACAGCGTGAATGACACTACAGTGACCCTGCTCCTTCCCCATTCGCCACATATCCTGGAACTCATCCAGCGCTGCCTCTCGGACGAAGAGCGCACGGACTCCCTCATGCGCCTGTCGTACGGGCTTCTGGGCGACCTCGCTGACTCGTTCCCGAATGGCCAAATCAAGAACCTGCTGCTCAACAACTGGGTCGCGGCGGAGCTGAGGACTAAGAACCGCATGCCCCCGGAGACGAAGAAGACTATGCGGTGGGCTCGCGAGGTGCGTCCTTTCCCCCTTCATGTCTTTTCTCGTGGTCTGCGGCTGATCTATGTGGTGCTTGTAGATGGTGAAGAAAGCGACGCAGTAGACATATCCTTCTCGGACGATCTTTTCCTGCATCCTTTGTTTTTCTTTTTTTTGTTGTCCAATTATCCCCTTCTTTTATATTCCATCACGGCGGCTTTCTCTCCTACCCATCCATTCATCCATTTATCTCATCATTCTCTGTCGCTCTCATCAAATTTCCTCTCGTTTTTTTCTTTTTTTTTGTTTGCATGCAATTTACGATCTCTCACTCTCTCTCTGCATTCGTCGATCGCCATCTGAAGGAGGCACTTTACACATCACGATTCTTGCATGCCATATAGCCCTAGACGACACCGGTGCTTCCGGTCGTAGTAGTAGTAGTATCAGTAGTAGTTAGTCTATCACCCATCCCACCCCTGCCCATTCCATCCCATCCCATTCCAGCCATCTCCATCCTGCGCGTGCATCTCATTTCCCTATATTGTTCTTTTGGTTTTCCTTGCCACCCTGCCACTGCCACTGCCACTGCCATTTGCCACGCGGATGCCCCCCCCCCATAATAAAGTTAATAGAATCTCGAGGTTTCTTCCACTCACGCATAATAAGCGCAAGCATTAGCGCTCGTATGCCAATGGTCCAGCTCCGATGAGTACGGAATGAGGAGTACTCATCGCTTCGCCTTCTGGCTTCCTTTTAGGACAATAGTTGGTTCTCCTTGTTTTGTCACAATACTTTCATTGACCAGTGCAGAGGCTCGTAGAGGAACCATGATCATCGATGGTATCCAAACCCATATTTCGGGCCCAGCGTTGGCGACATTCTTCTAGTCCGGTTCTAGATGCTGGCTACTAGTGGGGGCCTTGTATTCCCTCAGCGTCATGGGAGTCCATCCTGGCAACGTCGTTGAGCGAAAATTTCTCAGGGAAGAGGATTAATAGACTAGTATCATTCCCTGTGGCTTTGAATGTCTCTGGGGAAGCAGGTAGGTTCTCGAGATTGACCGTGACACTGTGCTTCATCTTTCTCATGACACAGGTTCTAGTGGCAGAAAACGTCGCCTACATATGACAATATTGATACAAAGTATAAGCTGAATATCTAAGGTACTACAGTGTGTGAGTGAGTGAGAACTAAAATGAACTGGATGTTCCAATTGAAAAACAAGGCACATTTGTGGCGCTACGGGGAGTTGATGAATCTCAATCGCAGAGACCTGCTTCATTTATTACCTCTGGATCATGCGACGGCAGTAGAAGCTGGATGTTCGACGCCCTCGACAGATTTGATATCGACCTTTGTGTTCTGAAGGTGATACTCCTTCAGCGCGCGTTCGGCCGCTACCCTGACCTGCGCAAATATCGCAATCATCAGCCTTGCTTGATACCAATGGACACTGGTAAGCACGAACATCTTCTGCATGTCTCTCATCGACTGCATCCCAAAGCCGACAGGTCTCGCTACGTCTATCCGCTGTTCCGATAGTCTGAGGCATATGAAAGGATCAACGGGGCGAGCGCCACAGCCAAGAATTATAGACAGACTTGATCGAAATGGTCATATCCCTTGATGATTTGGCGGCAGATGTAGCAGGAATACGTCCCACAGTTCGCAGATGGACACTTCATCTTGTTGCACTTCGAGGATTGATCAGTACTGTGGATGCCTGACAGCAGAATGACTCACTCCGGTCTCTTTGATGAACGCTGTGGGAACGATTGTTAGAGGCCGTGTGGGTAGGATCGTAAGAATGTCAGAACGCACGTTTTTTGCATCCTGGGCATTGTCTTACAAGTGCGCCACCTGAGAGGTCTGCGATGAGAATTTTACACGGCGAGCAAGAGGTACGGCGCACTCATTGCTTCGTCTACATGATGTTTTCCTTTCGAATCAACTATTGATAAACTTACATGAGCATTATGGAAACTAGATTGCTATGTCTGTAAAACGCACCTTCACACATATTCGGGCGATGATCCTGGAATGCGTGGGTTCAAGGCACATCGGATACATTAAGAAGAAACAACATGCGCACCAGCTTCTTACACCATCGACAACTGATGACTCCGCACACTTTTCTGTTCCTGCACATCAAAATCTGCCCGGCATCGTTTTCCGAAATGATGCACGCCCAATCGCAGAATGGGCAGTACAGCAGATTATCCAAGCCTGCACTTTCCAAGTCTCTCCGTTGTTTCACGCGTTCCCAGAGCTCTATCGTCTTCGTTGGAAGACAGCGACGCAGCTCAGAGGGCGAGATTTCGGCAGTACATCCTGATTGGTCCATACACAGGATATCTGGGTTGTGCGAACCAAGGAGGATAGATGAGTGTGTATTCATACAAGGACTGCAGAACAGATGAGTTTCAGGGCACTGAATCATCTCCTCCTACGCGTCGTTTAGTCATAGCATGTCTCCGGTCGCGGCGAGCAACAACTTACAAATGGATATGTGGCGAAACAACAGCCACATTCGACAGCATCCTGGAGATTTTCTTGCTCTGTTGCGTCGTTACCTGAATCTTCCTGGTGGTCGTTGAGCAGTACATCTATGACAGTCTCCACAACTCCATCTTCGCCATTCACTATGGCTTCCTCGACAAGGACATGCAGCTGGTTCGAATCTTCGCCCGGCATTATCTCGAGAATACGCTCCACAAATTCAGCAACCGTTTTAGAATCAAAATCGCGGTCTAGTCGTGTCGAAGGACGCGATGTTCCAGAAGAAGGAAGTGAAGCGACAATGGAAGCCATTAGAAAGAGCAGTCCTGCAACTATTCGTAGTAGTTGTCTGTCATTCCAGTGAGTCCGTTCGTTCAAGCTGATGCCCAGAATGACAGGCTTACTGAAAGGTGCAGAAAGACATCTCGTACTGTAAAGTCCAGTACACTTGTGAGATGAGGACCACGAGGACCGATTAAGGTAAAACACTTGTGATGCCATGCCGAGACTGCTTTTTGTGTTGTTAGACCAGATTTGAAACAGAATTGGCTTTGGGTCGTGTTCTAGAGAACGCGATCGTGTCGCGTATCGCCGAAATGTTCAAACACCGCGCACACCTTTCCTATTCTTCGACTCGGAGTCACCGTGCTGCTCCTGTTATCAAAGTTGCTGGAAACATCAGGACGCTCAGATCTGCTAACTGGCCAATGCCATAGGGCCTTGCGATGCCGGAGGTCAGACCTTCGAAGCCGCCCACTGGCGCGGCGAAGATTTGGCAGGAACTTTTCATCTTATCGTCAGTTGAGCCTGCCAGTGATTGGAAGGGGTTCATTGAAGCTACTACTCACTTCCTAGGTCCATGGGTCATGTATCAGCTGGATATACAATATCATCAGCGGTAAGTGGCCCTTTCGCGCCTTTACGGAGAAGTACAAATTTTCACCGGCCTGTGCGCTGACTGCCTCGGAGTTGCCAGAAGGAATGCGGTGGATTACTGTGAAGTTGTGCGTGAACTTTTCAGTTTACATGCTATGTAATTGCCTTGAGCTTCTCGAGGTGGCGCTACGGGGCCATATGTGAGATATTGATCGTTTCTGCGATAGCTATAGCCCCGGCTTTAAGTATGAAAGAGGGGTATGGTGTTGTTAATAGTCCTGGTGTGTGCCGGAGCATAGCACGATTGCCTCCACCACCCATTGCTGTATGCTGAACTCTCGCGCCGCCTCGCTTTAGCTACAGCACTGGGTTCCAAACCAATTCATTCATCGTCCATCCGCGCGGCACAGCCCGGTTCTAGCTTGCGTTTTCGGCTCTCGATCCTGGACATGGCCTTGATAATCCGATCCTGGCTTGTCGTCTCTGTGTGGACCCGAGCAGGTCGCCGTTTGACATTAAAACGCAACGCAGCCGCAAAGCGATCGACTGCCGGTGGTACTTGAGATTCACCATCGGCGTGGACGACTGAGGTCGTCAGTGCTCGATATCGACCAGCAGCGGTGGATGGGGCCTTCCCACCAACTTCCCACTGACGCTGCAGTCCGTTTACCGCTGGGTCGGACGATTTTCCAGCCCTAGTGCCTATCTACATGTGTGTCAATCGAGTTACTCCAACAGGGCAATCACATTTCATTCCTTTGAATCTCAAACTACATGCGGGCTCAATAAATTTCCTCCTTCATATTACTTTTTGCTACCCGGATTTACGTATCGTCTTTGTGGCGCTCACTGAATCGTCCTATCTGATTTCTATATCTAGATGAATACGACGGCTTCGTAAGTGCAAGCATAGGTCCTGGCAATAGACAACCTGTCGGGCTCAATCCGGACAGGGAGGGGCACTGGGCCATTTACCAATTCTGAACTTTGCTATTTTTTCAAAAGGAGAATTGGGATAATAAAATGCAAATATCGTAGCAGTACAATGGAAACCTATAGAATGGTGAAAGGGAGCAAGTAGGAAGTAGACAGTGGGATGGTACAGATACAGTGGAGTCCGTGCAATCGAGGCAAAGCTGATAATATACTACGCTGAGTCCGAGAGTTGTGCCTAGGCATGTTTGACATCAAGCGCAGATATCTCGATGCCATTTGAACCGACGTTTCGGATGTTTGACCCAGTCGAGCTCCATGTCTGCCTCTTCCGTCGTGTTCGATTTGAATCCTGACAACTTTCATGTCAATACCAGGCCACGAGCGACAAGGGGAAGTACCGACCATTGTTGGCCCACTCAATCCTGACGGTGTGATTGCCCGGAGGCACGACGATCCAAGCTGAGCTGAATTTCTTGGCGAGGCACTCATTCACTGATTCTCCACAACTATCCGTCGAGTTGCGCACGATAGGCGTTGTCAATGTTCGCAGAGCGTCATCCACATAGATTCCCATGCGCAGGTCTCTGTTGTCGATAGCCACGATGGCCAGTCGGTGCGCCTTCGGGTTATTGAGGTTGTACTCGATAGGAACAGGACGCACGCCGTCTGCGCCCGGAGTTAAAGCCATGATCTGGTATCCGTGAAGCTGCGTCGTGGGAGTGGGGCACTCGATACCTTCGGTGACTGGGGGGCGGCGAGGGACGGCGATGACTTGGAGGCGAGGGACGGCCGTGCTCCAGAACATGGATATAGTACCTGATTCGTGAAAAAATGAGCTGAGAAGGCTGGCCGGTGTATCGATCATAATGAGCGCCTTACGAAGTAACCCGAAGAGCAAAACTGCCAGTGATAATAAGGAAACGGCATAGTCCATGTTTCTTCTATCCTTCTCCGTCTCCTTACCTAAACGCACAGTCCAATTCTTCTTTCGTGGCTTCGAAGGAGAGCTAATGATATGAAAATTCAGATGAATCGCACCAAGGACACACAACCTGGAGCTTACTCCGAAGTCCCGTCATCATCATCATACTGCAGAGGAAGAAGAGGACACGTCAGTCACGCATTGGGCTGCTCGGATAGTTGGCTTACAATCAGAGAAAGCGACCGCGGGACATGCGACATCTCCCCACTGGACTCCAAGAAAACCCTAGGGTCTGTCTATTGATGCAATATAGTCGTGTCAGAAAGTAGAATTGCGACGATGCGAGGTGAGTCACGTACTCTGACAGGTGCAGGATGGCAGAAAATATGCTCAAGTCGACCAGCCCTTCCATCACGACGCAGATTCTTCAAACGGAAAATGGCTTTGAAGAGCTAAGGGCAAACATGAGGTGACGAAGCTGTAAAGCTGTGAGCCTTGTGGACGAATTACCTCAGGCATGGTCTGTAAGGGGCCAAGGTCAGAAGGGTGAAGGATAGAGTTCTCGAACAATTATCATGCCTGGTCAACGAAACTGATGCCTGGGCACTTGTGTAACCCCATCCCCTGAATCGATGGTGTTTTGCGGTCAGGATCGATCTTTAAAGGTTGTGGGAAGTCGCGAGCCTAAATCACCACCTTAATTAGCTTGATGCGTGCACAACAGCGGATCTACGCACGTCTTTGTGTGCTTTGCTGAAGTCTGCGAAAATACGTTCCCCTTTGTGAACAGAGATGGATGGCAGACCGTGTCCTGGGTCGATGGCATCGTCCTTTTCAACGTCGCGCCATAACCCGAGGGGCTGTCCAAGGCCTACCAACGATACCCGCATAAGCTTTCAGGCTAAAAGGATGACGATTAGATAACTTACGTTGCGCTTCACGAATATATCCCATGATCTTCTGATTGGCACCTTCCTTGCGTGCCTCCGCCGGAGACAATTTTGAGAGACGAACGATCTCTTCCCGCTCGCCGATGTGACGATCATCGAGATAGAAGTCCACTGCTTGGGCGCAAGCTACAAGTGTAGATAGAGGTCAAGTGACGCCTTATAGTAACCAGGTGTAACATACTCTGCGCGTAATTGACCGATATAACAACAGCTAAGCCAAGGATGTTGGCGATGACTCTGCGTTCCTCGAGGAGCTCTTCACGCAGAACGATTCCATTGGAGGGATGGCCCGGACTACGCACGAGGTTATCAAGATGTTCCTTCGTCAGCTGTTTAAGATGTTCTTCTTCCGTCAGTTTTCCAAGACGGAAAGCTCGAGTGCGATTGGATTTGACGAGTCTATCCAAGAAGGTCAAGGCAGAGTGCTGAGGTAAGGCTTTTCCAGCTTCCGACATCTCGGAAAAAATGCGATGTAAGTATTCAGAGAAATACTTCGAGTAGTCTTTGCCGGTCTGAAGGGCATGATGCAATGGGCCCAGGTCAGAGTTGGCTTGTGTTTCGGGAATGGGCAGCACCCTTTTGATCGCTTCGCTCAAGTCTGCAGCACTTTCGAGCGCACGAGCACGGATGGCCCACCCATGCTCAGGATCGACGTTGCGGAAGATGAACCTAAGATCTCGTTCAGGACAGATAGGGAAATTATCATAAAGTATTTACGCGTAGAGTGCGGCGAATTCTTCATATCTCGAGGCGACGACCTTTTCTTCCAAGGAAAGGCCGCACTGTCGTATTGGGTTAGAAGGCTACTTTTGTTTTGACAAAACACTTACAAGCGTCTGGCAGACCCAGCGAGTACACGTAGCGTTAATCACATCCCGTACGATATCGACAGATATGTGGCCATTGTTTTTCCTGAGGGACGTAAGGATATTGCCGTACTATCTAGGAATGGTATAGACGCACTTCGAATGGTCTCTAATAAGGGTGTTTGCCGTCTTTCCAAAGTATTCACCGTACCGACTCAGTGCCCCTTTGTCCGGAATAAGTGCAAAAAGGGTCTGAATTTCAAAGAGAAACCATCAGCAAGACAGCTCAATATAATGACATTGCATTTACCATGATGAGATCTCGGTCATGGCTGAATCCGAAGCGGAAGTCAATTTGGAGGCTGAGCAAACGAAGAGGAACAATACAGACAGTTGTAGTTGCTCGTTGTCGAAGCCAAGGACAAACCTAACAATCGTCAGTATATCACTTATGTGACTGAGCGGAAACTAACCCGTATCCGTTAGATAAGGCTTCGAAACTCTTCGCATACATGGTGGGATATGTTTCGGGGTCGTTGAAAACGTGACTGATCGCTTGTCGAGTTTCCAATACCTGAACTTTGTGGACCTTAGGCCGGTCAAATGTCATGTCAGGTTGGCTGCCAAGTATATGCTTAGAAGTAGCGGGACATGTGAAGGGAAAGAGGCTGTAGACGTTGTCATACGGATAGTTCCGCGGGAGGTGGCGTTCCAAGACTTCTCTTATGTTAGCAGGCTGAGCAAGGAATTAGAGCGATGGCTCACGGGTAGGCAACCAGGTGTTGTTTGCACCATTTTTAGGTGCGGTAGTGCAGTGCTTGTAGCCCCAGTGAGTCAGTGTGCTCGCTAAACAACACCTTTTTGATTAGCATAAATGAGGTTGTAAACATTGATGTCTTCACTCACGCTTGAGGTCCGTCGTAAACTGAGAATCGCTGCGGATTGAGGTTACCTTTTTGAACGTGCATGTAAATGTGATTTGAAGTGAGAAATAACATGGAAGCATACCAGATCCACAAGAAGAGCGTAAGTCTGCAATGACATGGCACGTATGGGTCGAACAGTTTTCAATTTTATATCGTGAGCAGAGGGTAACTTACCAAAGTATAGCCTAAAGACAGGCCTGATGTCGAAATAGTGGCCTCAGCTTGCAGCCCGGGCTAAAAAGACGTTAGCAATAGCAGGCAGTTGAATTATTGACTGACGTAGAGCTCCAATGAGTCTATAGACCCATACAACTGTTCAGCTGCTTTCGCGACTTCGATGTCAGGATTCCACTCCTTAAAGCTCTTGAATTCTAGAGAATACCGTGGGCAAGGAGTAAGAAAGGTCATCAAGAGAGCTCTTACGCTTCAGGCCTAAAGACTTTCTGAACTCGTTCAACGAACCCACTTTCCAGTTTCTGGCCCGTTGGATTGTAAGAATATCAATCGGACGGAAACAGGGAGCGATTCCCGGCGCACAAGCTGCACCTGCAGCATCGTCGGTAGCGTCCTGAAGGACACGGGCGAGGTCCTCATCCTTGAACCGGAGATCCAAGCCCCGTCGAAGACTTCACGAGCAAGTGAGGATAAGAGCGATATATTGATATGTGATAATTACCCAGCGACATTCCATTGCCTTCTGTTCGGGTTTTTCTTCATGGTGGAGTCGCGAATCACACCTTGGAAGGTATCAAGGGACATCTGCAAGTGCAGACATGAGTCAAGGGATGTAGAGAAGGAACAAGGAATCTCACATCATGAAAAGCACCAGAGACACCATGTACTTCAGAAAGGGAATTCAAGGTCTGTTGAAAAGAATCAATATCTCTTTTCGATGCCATCGAAGACCAATTCTGCGCCTATGTTGAGCGAAGGAATAGTTAGAGCTTGAGGAGACGAACTGAATATAGGAGACTGAACTCCACGGTGGAGTCATGCCCTTTGTTTCCGAATTGCTTGAGATCCTTAAAATCAAATTAACAGAGGCCGAGTCGACTCGCCGCGCGACCCAACTCACAGTCATGATATCGAGTTTCGAACCAGGCCTAACGCCTGAAATTCCAGCAAGGACTTTCAAGAAGTCTTCTACGATAACATTCTTGAATTGTACGCAGTTGATGGCTCGAGCGATCTTGAATATTTCGTCGTCTTGTGCAAGGAGACGAGCGCTGATGGTACTGTCAGCGCAGCTTTGCGTCGAAGGTTCGTCCCATCTCTTTCCCTCGTTATTAAGGAGAAGGTGGCGTGCAATGTACTGATGATGGAGTTCGTAGATTAGACAAGTGTGATCATACGCGGCGACGAGGACAATGGCGTACATTATGGTTCCTGTTCCAGAGAACGAGGAGTGCCGAGACCGCAGATGGAAGGAATGTTGCGCGATCATCATAGAAGCAATCGGGCGAAAGCATACCCCTTCCGTCCTTAGCGCGGATCAGGTCGGACTCCATGTCGTTGACGCCGTAGAGAGGGGAAAGGTCAAGGGTAGGGGAGGTCTCGTTGTATTCAGGCTTCTTTTCGTTGACGCGGACGAGGCAAAGCTGGAGAAGATCGGTTGAGCAGGGGAAGAACTCCAAGTGGCTAGATGATGTACCGAAATGACGGTCGCGAAGGCAATACAAAGGGCGTTGATTCCATTGGGATGCTCGCTGAACTGAGAAGTTCGTAGGAGATGGTCGAAAACGCGCTCGGCATCGGGAAACTTTGTTGCAGGCGTCTCCGACCTACGTGCGAATGGGTATTGCTCCCCAGGGTATTGTGTTCGGTCACCCAGGAAAAACGTGGGTCGAGTGCGTTGGGTGTTATGCACTACAGAGCAGCATAAGTTGACCTTATTCTTTGTCGTGTTTCAAGATTAAGTAAGAGCTTACAGAGTGCAACAGCGGCTTTATTGAGTTTCGTTCGATCTTTGTCAGAGGGATTGGACTCAGCCATATATTTCATTCCATCTTGAAACTGAACAAGGGGTTGGAAAAATTGTTTATGTGAGATAAAATTAACATACTATATTCAGCCTGTCGTCAGTTTCGGTCGGTGAGCCAAATAGACCAGTGCCAAGGGATGTGAACGATTTCTGGATATTTACATGATTATTTTTGGGGAGAGTGAATAGTCCAACTTAGCACGAACCACGATCTTTGGGGATACCGGGGAGACATTGGGTCCTTTGTCGACTGGTTTTTCCCCAAACCAGTTCGTAAAATAGGGAAGGACGCTGAAAATGAAGTAGTTTGGAGGCGTGGAGGGTGGAGGTTGGTTCGTAGCATCGTTGTCTTCATCACTTTCGCGAGGTAATTGAGAATGAGGTAATTGAGAAGACATTGTCAGGATGGCTGCGAGACGAGGTTGGTATTTGAGATTTGAAAAGCTCGCCAGTGCTATAAAAGAGCCCGAGTGAGATGGCGATGCATATGGACACCACGCCTTCAAGACGAATCAAGCGCCGACAATGCAAATGGCCAGCAGTGACGCAATGAGTGGCATGTCAGACATGGCCATAATACTGGTTCCATTCATTCCTTGGTGTATGCGCGAAAGAAGCGAAGTTGAAACAGCCAGGGAAAGTGCAGGTTGAAGTGATTCGTCGGCGCGCCAGTTGTGATTCCAAAGACCCGGATCAAGTACTACTGAAGATGTGAGTTGGCATCTTATTCCTTTTTTGGACCGCTGCGTTCAAGTCATCCATCTGTCCATCTATCCATCTGCATTGGAAATCGAGCACGATGTCTGACGTCGAATTGCGCTAGTAAGTAGGGTCAAAAGTGCGAGAAATCACATCAAGACACAACTTAACGTCACTGCCAGTGTCATGAGTGATCAGATCACGTTCGGCAGCCTTCAAGATGCGTATATTTTGAACATGCACAAAAAGCAAGGTGAAGGACGAAGTAGGAGCACCAGCAAAAGCGCCAGGTACGACGTATGTACGAGAGTTGAATCCATAATACGGTTACTAACATACTCGAACCTGTCACGGTACCGGGTATCATCAGTGGCGCGCGTCTCGCGCGTCTTCTCGAAGAAGGCTGCCCTTGAATTTCCTCACAAGGATTTTTTTTCTTGTGTCGTTGTTCATTTGCCATTGATTTCTTACCTTACATCGACAGTCATGTGTGAGTTCATCAGGAAAATTACACATGTCCTTTTAAGGTCTTTCGCACCTTTTGTAAGTGACGAAAGAACCAAAAGTGCTGAAAGGAGCGACACTTATATAAGAAGGTCCCACATTCTTACAGAAGGTACTTTCACTTTTATAAGTGGCGAAAGACGCCAGAAAGACACCAAAAGGACCTGTGTAAGGTCTGTAAAAGTGACTTGAAAGTATCAGATACGAGGATCGCACAATTTGGGTTTGAATAGGGTATATTTGGATTGTATTGTACATGGTTCATTATTAAATAGAAAGAACTACATGTTAGTTCAGTTTTCCTAATGCAATCTCTTTGCCATCCGCCATTGGGGCTCCTTCTTGCTCACCCACCCTCGCCCTCTCCCCGCACCCGCGCCTGCAAGGCCTCGTGGCACAAGAACCTACACGTGCCCCAGGCACTCGCGGAGATCCCAGCGTGGGGCAGAGGATCCTGCAGAGGCAGCCTTTGACTGGGCTCGGGAACGTGAGGGTGCGTTGGGCACAGACGAGGGCGAGGGGGTCGAGCCGTGGGTTGGTTTGCGTTAGTGGTCGTGCAGGTGGTGAATTGTCGCCTTGGGGGGTTGGTGGTGCTGAGGGTTGTGGTGGGGGAGCTCGGATGGCCGGGGAAGGAGAGGGAAGGGGGGATGAGGAGGGGAGCCCGTTCAACAGAGCGGGGCCGTCCTTCCGCGGACACTCTGCGTCCACGTCAGTTTCGGCGAAGCATCGTGTGAAGTTGCTGGAGAAGAGGGTATTGCCGATCACGAAGATGGGGACGTGGACGGCGGCTTTGGCGGCGCGGAGGCCCTTAGATAAATGAAGTAGGTCAGCGCGGGTAAGGGAGAAGCCAAAAGAGGGCAGGAGACGCACGCTGTTCTGCCCACGCGTGCGGCTGTGGCAAGTGAGGATCTGGGCGCCGGCATGCTCGAGCATTTGTGCATGGGCGACGGTGCACACCACCTCTTAGAAGACACAGAACATTGCAGTAATCACACACCTTTAGACAGTGTTCTAACTGAGGCCTTTTCTCAAAGTGGGACTCCAGGCCTGTAAAAGCCAATCAAGAAGGATGCAGTCAGTGGATACAGGGCAGTTTGGAGGTGCCGGAATAGGACAACGTGTTTGTGCCAACAAGAGGCGCCCACAGAACGGGCTATCTGAGGGCAAGACAGATCACAGGGAACATAAAGGCTGGAAAATCAGGCAGTGATGAGGTGCAGATAAGTACGGTCGACACTTGGTCGACACGAATGGGCGCTGAACGATTCAGGGATTCAAAGGGAAACTGCTGACGTGTCAGATTTGAAGCGGAGTTTGAATGAACTTGGTCTTTTTTGAACACGTCGATCTAAATCCGCCGTGTCGACCAAAACTCAAAAACAACCTCAATACCAATGTACGTCTAACTGCGTGAATCTGTGGCCTTCAGAGAGTATACTGACTGAGTTTCTTGAAAATAAATTATTGCATTTTTGTGTAAGTGTTTTATGACTTGAAAGGTGATGTAAGTGACATAGAAGGGTTTTTGAAAAGGGTAAGTGTCAGAAAGTGAAAGGACAAGCGTCAAAAGGATAAGTGCTGTAAGTGAAAGTGCATGTAGTTTTCCTGATGTACAATTAGTCTCATACCAAGACCGTCCACGCGTGGACGCACATGTGGGTGGCTTAGTTGAGCCTAATAGAGCTACAATCAGCCCGCGCTCTGAGATCTAGATGCCAGGACAGATTCAAAAGCAGCATAACTTGGGAAAGACGCACCTTTGAAGCCCCCGGCCTCATTCACCCAAGGAACATACTTCCTCGCTAATAAGTCGTCCAGAGTTTTTGCAGCATCAGAGCGCCTGCTTCAGGAAGCCTGTACCACCACGCAGAGGAGAAACACTTTCGACCTTCATAAATCCAAGTACAGGCGTGAATGAGACCATAAAATGTGCCCTCTACAGCACAACAACTTAGCGTCCTGACATTGAACGAGTCATTGGCCAGCCTACGCATGGAACATTCAAGCCGCCGGCATTGTGGAGTGGAATCGTCATGATCAGCCAAACTGATTGATCCACGAGGCAAAGCACGGCGCGTGGCTGGGGGGAAGGTGCCTTGATAAACTTGGAGTACGCGTGCGGTCCGGGGTCCTGTATAAGATTGGGTTGTGATGGTTCCCTGGATGGAACCAGTACGCCATAAATTAGGCTTATGTTCGCAGTAGCTGAACCTTCATCAGGAAAATTACACATGTCCTTTCATGCCCTTTTGCACCTTTTGTAAGTGACATAAGAACCATAAGTGCTGGAAGGAGCGACACTTATAAAAGAAGGTCCCACATTCTTACAAAAGGTATTTTCACTTTTATAAGTGGCGGAAGATGCGTGAAAGACACCATAAGGACCTGTGTAAGGTCTAAAAAGGTGACCTGAAAGTATCGACTACGAAAATCGTTGGAATCACACAAATGGGGTTTGAATAGGGTATTATCACATTATATTGTACATAGTTAATTATTAGAAAGGACTACATATCGGTTCAGCTTTCCTCGATTCTCCGACCTCTTCGCCATCCGCCATTGGGGGTCCTTCCCGCTCGCCCGCGCCCGCAAGGCATCGCGGCGCAGATACACGCGCTCCAGGCGCTCGCCGAGATCCCAGTAATGGGCTGCGCGAGCGCGGGGCAGACAATCTTGAAGAGGTGGTCGTTGACTGCGCTCTGGAAGGTGCGTGTAGATGTGTTTAGCGCAGACAAGGGCGAGGTATTCGAGGGCAAGCAGGGGGTTGGTTTGCATTAGTGGTAGTGGGAGTGCGGGTGGCAGATTTTCGTCTTGGGGGGGTTGGTGGTGCTGAGAATGGTGGCGGGGGGGCTCGAATGGCCAAGGATGGAGAGGGAAGAATGGATGAGCAGGGGAGCCCGTTCAAATATTGCCATTCACGAAGACGGGGATGGGGATGGCGGCTTTGACAACACAGATGCTGGCATAGGAGGCGAGGCCCTGTAGGTGGATGGTGTATGTCAGCGCGCGGGTGAGGGAGATACCAAGAGAGGGCAGGAAACGCACACTATCCTGCCACGCACACTATCCTGCCCGCGTGTGCGGCCGTGGCAGGTGAGGATCTGAGTGCCGGCACGCTCGAGCATCTGTGTGACGGTGCACTCCACTTTTAGGAAGACGCAGAACTTCGTGGTAATCACGCACCTTTAAACTGTGTTCTAACTTAGGCCTTCTTCAAAGTGGGACTCCAGGCCTTGTAGATGCTAGTCAACAAGAATTCAGTCGGTGAGTGACAGGCCGGAAATACAGAAAATGACAATGTGTTGTGCCAACAAAAGGCGCCCACAGACCGGGCTATCTGGGGGCAAGGCAGATCACACTTGAGTACCACAAGGGCTGGAAAGTCATGCGATGGTGAGGGTGCAGATACAGTCAACACGATTTGGAGCTGAACGTCGATAGACGAGATTGAAAGGAAACTGCTGACGTGGCAGGATTGAAGCGGAGTTTGAATGAACTTAGTCAATTGTAAAACACGTCAGTTTGAAAACCGCTGTGTGGTCGAAAATTGAAGCTTGAAGACCGACCTAAATACCAGTGTATGTCTACCCGCGTGAATCTGTGGCCTTTGAAGAGGATCACGCTTGACTTTTTGGAAAAATTTATTAGTGCATTTCTATGAAAGTGTTCTCCCTTTTGATAATCACTTGAAAAGTGATGTAAGTGATGCAGAAGGGTTTTTGATAAGGGTAAGTGTCAGAAAGTGTAAGGACAAGCGTCAAAAAGGGTAAGCGCTGAAAGTGTAAGTGCTTGTAGTTTTCCTGATGTTGGGAGTGGAAGGCGCTAGTCACTCGGCGTCCAGATCGCGTGGCCGATTGGGGAAGAGACGGAGACGCCTCACTGGTACGGTCTGTCTATCATAAAATGAAAAGGGACAGGAGGGTGGGGAGTATAATGCGTGATGAATATACTTATTGGTGCCGTGGCACACTTAGGACACAAGGGTCGCCCGACAGGCCCATATGCTCAGACCGTTCTGGTTACTATTCCGGGCCGGTCACTGACGAGTGCTGCTCTCTCTCTGCCACCTTGTTGTGTCGTGCAGCCGAACGGCTGGCACAGCTCTCCTCGCACACAGGCGCTAGTTTCATCGAGCTCATGCCCAAAGGTTCCCATCTTGCCTGCATGCATCGATGGAATCCTATCTTCACATCCGGCGGAATTTGACGAGGTGGCCTGTGGATCGCGGCGCTAATTTTATGCATCCCCCAAGTCTTCACACTCTTACACGCCAGTACCATCCGTTGCGCAGCACCTGCTGGACGCCCAACACATGATTTTCATCTGCACGTCTGGTGCGTATAACAGACGCTAGAAGGCTTCTTCTCTTAAGAAAGATATCTTGTTCGTGCACATCAAACAGATTCTCACAACCATGGCTTCAAGCAATCCGGCCAAACCTGCTACTCATGCCCCCCGCAACATCATCCTATGCTTCGATGGCACAGGCAACAAATTTGGCGAGGTGAGTTTCACCGTGCTACCCATGGGAGTGGAGTCAGCTTACGATTAGACGCATTCTACAGACGGTGAGGACTCGGAGCAACCTGCGACGATTACTTGTGTATCTTAAACCACTTTCAGAACTCCAATGTAGTTCGATTTTTCCATTCCCTCATCAAGGACGACCACGATCGACAGCTTGTGTACTATCAGGTTAGCTCAATGGAGAGGTCATTTGCCACCATTGTTTTTGACTATAAAAAAGCCAGGGATCGGGACGTATAATAAACGACAATTTATAACTCGTTCCGCATCATGGTTGGCATCCGTCTTTGACCAAGGAGTCGCCCTCCACATCGACGACCATGTCAAGGAAGGGTGAGTTGGATCTCTCATAATCGACGCTCAATGCTGAGTTTGATCGGCAGCTACCAGTATGTTATGCGAAATTACCGGTAAGTATCTTCCTCGACTTCCTCTGCGCAAAGTTTATGAAAAACACACTCTTAATGTAGCAAAGGAGACAAGATCAGCCTCTTTGGTTTCTCTCGTGGCGGTAAGAATTCGGTTATCAAACAGAATCATATGTTTAGTGGTCCTGAATATTAGCTCATACCGCTCGAGTTCTGGCTGGTATGCTCTACAAGGCAAATTCATCTTATAGGCCTTTTTTCGATCAATCAGTGATATGCATTATTCCAGGTCGGCATTCTTCCCGCGCACAATGACCAACAACTCGATTTTGCCTTCAATGTCTACCGAACGACGGGCAATGAAGGCTACGACCTGAGCAAAGAGTTTAAACAGACTTTTGCGTGCGTGACACACCAATTGTTATTCGTTCTTCCATGTCCAATGTCAATACTAGCATGCCAGTGACCATCGAGTTTGTAGGAGTCTGGTAAAATTTATCTTTTTTCAAAGGTCCAACGTTCTGAAAGCGCTGCTTGCTTTAGGGATACCGTTTCGTCAGTTGGCATTATTCCTCGCTCCCATCCATACACCTCGGTCAATTACGCGGTCAAACACTTTCGTCATGCCCTTGCACTCGATGAACGGCGCGCTCGCTTCCGTCCCAACGTTTGGAATGAGGCAACCTTAGAACGCGAACAGGAGCTGGATGTTGATGAACCGGTCATCGACTTTCCGGGGCACAAGATTTCCCGAGACGAATGGATGTATTCGCCTCCCGACCGTGACGTCTGCGACGTTCAGGAAGTTTGGTTCTCAGGTAACTTTTCGCATTGTCCTTCTATTGCTTGCGCTGACATGTTACTTGACCAGGATGCCACGCCGACGTCGGAGGTGGCTCTCATACCAACCAGATTCATGAGAGCCTTTCCTATATCCCGCTTCGATGGATGATCAAAGAATGCCTCTTGGCCGGAACTGGTATACTTTTTGATTTTCAATACCTCGAATCTCTCGGAATCGACCTCCTGAAGCTTTCGAAGGAACTTGAAAACAAAAACTTTGATTTGGCAGCACTAGGATTTCATCCCGACGTCTTGGTAGATGAATCCAAGGGGCTGTCTGATACTTCGGCTGGACCTGAGAAGTCCAATGCCATTCTCATACCTCACAGAAACCAGCAGCATATACTTAAACCCTCTCATCTGTCGCGTGCCCTCCATCGTTTTGCGACTCATGCCGATATTCTAGCGAAGGTCTTTGATCAATTGGACCTGAAGTGGGCGTGGTGGTGCCTTGAGGTTATCCCTACGCTCGCCACATACCAAAAGGCCGACGGGAACTGGGTCCGTAAGAGAATGTCAGCTTTCGTCTTTTCAGCTTGTATCATTTCGCTACAAATTTCTTTCCCATTAGGCGCAATTTTGGCCAAGGACGGTACATTCCATTTCACAATGACGAAATCAAGGTCCACGTCTCGGTCAAAATCAGGCAGAAGGACAAAGGTTACACTCCTGCCGCCTATAATTGGAAAGATGTCATCGAATCCGACATGCTGATTTGGGTTGGGGACGAGAAGGAGGAGAGGAAAGAGATGGGAGTTTAATCGAGACACGACTTTTTACGACTCCGTGCTCCAACATTTATTTAGCAAGCTCCTCATGTCATACAATTGCCCATACTTTTTTCCGGGACTGCAGACGTCACTCGAATGAGCCAGGGCATAAAACTAAACAGGCCCCAGAGCATGCTAATTATGACCAAGCGCCAAAGTTCCAAACAAATCGGCCATTTTAAACGTGCGGCTTCCCGATAACATGTCAAAGCGTAAGTATGCGATGCGCGTAAGTGGAGTCAAACGCTGAGTGGCCTCCATGCTTGCATCAAGGGCTTAAAAGCGCCCAAATATGCGTCTTTTTGATAAATATCCCTTCACATAATTCCAACCGATTGGAAAATTTGAATTCAACATGTCAAAGCGTAAGTATGCGATGCGCGTAAGTGGAGTCAAACGCTGAGTGGCTTCATGACATGACATGCTTGCATCATTGGAGGGCTTAAAAGCGCCCAAACATGCGTCTTTTGATAAGTAAGTATCCCTTCACAAGTTCCAACTGATTGAATAAAGGCCAAATCTTGGCGCAATGCAACGTTTGCCATTTTCGGCTTTATCCGTCCGAAACGAAGGTAAATGAAAATGTGACAACAGAACGTTAACGCGTTCAAAAGTTCAGCAGCATGCCTGTTCATTGATACCCTTGGGAAATACAGGCCCTCAGAAGCAGTTCCTTGTCAGATGACTGAAATATGGCGTTCTATTCCCCCCGGGCCCATATTGCACCGACTTCTTCACATTCCCGTATCGTTTCAGGTGTAATCGACCGCTTGCAAGCAGTTGCAATTAGGCGCACAAGCGCCAAAGTCCTCTCATCTTAAAAGTCAAGCCCCGTCAGTTTGAAGTTTACAAAGAATCAGCAAAATGGTATTTGTCTCCTGTGCGTTCATAATCCCCATCTCTTGCAGGATTGTCTAACGCGTGCTGCGATTACAGCCCCCAACAATCTTAAACGTGTTCTTATTATTGACGGAGGGGGCTTCCGTGGGCTGGGTAGCCTGCTTGTCCTTGAAGAGATCATGAAGGTTGTCCAATCCCGCGCTCGACAGGCTCTCCTTCCTTGCGATGTTTTTGATCTCATTTGCGGGACTTCTACCGGGGGGCTTATCGCTGTTCTTCTTGGTCGTCTGGGTCTAGATTGCGCTACGGCAATTGAGATCTACAGAAAGCTTACCACTTCGGTTTGCGGCAATGACGAGGTCGTCTTCTGGGAACGCTTCCTGAATTCTATGGATACTGGTCTTGATTCGGCCCGTTTTGAACGTGAGCTGGCCTTAGCTATCGAACGTTACGCCGGAGTAGAAGGTACTCTAATGGTATCTCAAGGCGGCCATGATGTATTGGACCATCGGAAAACAAACGTCAGTTTACGATTTTTTTGCGCACTTGGATCGTTTTTTCATGCCTGGAACAGACTTTCGTTACTCTGACCTCTGAGGCACCATTATACGACAATCGAACTCATTGTATCCGATCCTACACCACGCGTTCCCGCCAACCATCCCCGTCTACACACCAATGGCTGATATGCGAAGCAGTTCGTGGCACTCTAGCTTCAAGCTTATTTTTACCGTCTCTCTTCATAACCTCGAAGCACAGCTTTGGTGACGCCGCGTTCGCTGGGTTTAGCAGTCCACTGGGATTTCTGACTGAGGAGGCGAAGGATCTATGGCCAAATGACAAGATCGGCATCGTCGCAAGCTTAGGACCCGGTCTATCGTCACTGGCTCCCACCACCCCTCGGCGAGAGTGGGCAGCGACGGACTTGTATGCCAAGAAATATGTTGACAAGATCATGGCCAAATTACCGTCGTCAGTCACCAATCAAGAGGCTCTCGGGGCTAACGCTTTGAATCTTGTCAAACGATTCGTAGCTTTGGCTGTGGATACCGAAATATCCCATTTAGAATTCGCTGCAACACAGTTTGTTATTCAACAATTTGCTGCCGTTCTTATGCTGAAGAACTTACAGAAATACTTGCATACGGGTAGATCCTCCGCTAGGAATCAGTGCTGTAGACCTCGTTGACTGCTTCCACCTGGATCAGGTGGAAAAGACTGTCAAAGAATGGCTTCGGGGCACGGGTAAGGATTATGTATTCAACATAGCCAGCAACGTCGTGGAGCTCAACAAGGAGCCTTTGTCGGTGGCTGCCGCCCGTTTTGTGCTTCCTCCTCCTCCCCCTGCGACCACAAATCCTGGATACAACCCCCAACTCGACGAACGCCGCCCAGAGACGATGATCGCATACCTCAAGTGAGCCTTGACACTCATTTGACACCAATTTGAATTTCTGATTACCGGGCTTCATTTCGGAAGAAACTATCGTGTCTTTTTCGTCATCGATGATTCAGGCTCTGTGCGTGTTACGCCATATTACTATATCGTGAAGTCTGAAATTCGATTTTGATTCAGATGGACGGAGCGCGATGGCTTGAAACTGGTGACGCGTTGCTTGAGATCGCCGAACACGCCCTTCAACAAAACGTCGACGAAGTTGACATAAGATTCTTCAATAATAGTACGGTATATCGTGGAGTAAAGGTATTACTCGATGCAAGTTCTTTTGGTGGCTGTTACTAAGAAGCTTTATATATTATAAAGGGCGCATCAACAGTCCAGATGATATTCAATACCGTGCGGCCCGCTGGTACGTGTGATCGTTCAACGAGTATGAGACTGCTTGATAATTTATTAATACACAGGCGGCACTCCTACTGGAGCGACTCTGAAAGTTGTTATCAATGAACATATTGACAGACTCGACGAAGCCGTCAATACTGCTGCTTATGCCACTATAAAGCCTCTGGATATCATTGTTCTCACGGATGGTGTCCCAAGTGTGCCACATCTTTCCTGGATCCTGTTATCAATGTTGACACGACTCGTTCAGCTGATCGACCCAATGATGTTCTTGTCACTGCTGTCGCGCGCATGAAGGCAGCGAAGCACCATCCAAATGCCGTCGGTGTGCAGATCGTTCAGATTGGCGATGATCCAGAAGCTGTCCCTGCTCTGAAAAATCTCATGTCCGGTGATGTTGGGGTAAGCAGATGTTCCCTCTCCCACTTGGCAGTCCAACTCATCTCATGTTGCAGAGCATCGTAGATACAGTCCCATACAATGGACAACTCACCCCCCAGAAGTTGGAGAGGATCCTGCTCGGCGGGCTTCATCCTAATATTCGCGCGATGATTCCGATTTGAACATCATGCTCCCATAGCCGTTGTCTTCAGGGTAATGAAGGGCCGTGACACGTTTGTCACCAGGTTGTAATTCACGCACGCCCATGGAGAACGGGCTTCGGGCGTCTGTCAACGATAACAGAGTCCTGGCCCGTATCCAGTCCGATTTCTTGTATGATAATACTCATGACAGATCACAATTTGCCCGCGAGCGAGCACCTAGGAGTTTTCCCCATTACATGCCTTCACCATCGTGTACATTTACTGTGCGGGTTCAGAGTGCGAAATAGCAACGGAAGACCCTTACTATTGATGGAGCTCCTGCGGACAAACAGGAGTCTTGCAGATACTGTCCCTATAGGGCTCTAAGAAAGTGACATCAGTGATTCTGTGCAGCCATACCATAGTATTACCATGAAATGTGCCATTCATCCACAGGGTAAGCAGATGATCTGAGATATTGGAGGCGAGACTCGGAGCGCCGATCGGACTTGCAGCACACCGGCCCGGGAACCGTGACGTGCTGTGTAAATATAAATTCTGGCGTAGCGCTCGTTTGGCGCTCGTGCAGCATGATTGACACGACTCTGACAAGTTCTCGACGTGGTACCGATGTCATTGTGTGCTCAGGCCCAGGTTATTCGCGTTTCATATCGGTTCGGTTCAGTGCATGTAATGTGGTAGAATGTGGTAGCCTCAAGGCCTTCATTCATTGTGTGCCGTTTGTTATATAGAGCAGGCGCGCCAGTTGTGATTCCGAAGACCCGGATCAAGTTCTACTGAAGATTTGAGATTTGGCATCCATTCCTCGCTCATTCTTTGTTCGGACCGCTGCGGTGTCTGTCAACGATAACAGAGTCCTGGCCCGTAATACTAGTGATGGAGCTACTGTGGGCAAACATGAGTCTTGCGGATACTCTCCCGTATTGTACTCTAATAATGTGACACCAGTGATTCTGTGCAGCCATACCATGGTATTACTATGAGATGTGCCATTTATCCACAGGGTTGGCGGATGATCTGAGATATTGGCCCTTGAGCGTGAGAGCGTCGACTTGCAGCACCCTTCCGTGACGTGCTGATATAATAAATTCTGGCGGAGCGCCTGTTTGGCGCTCGTGTAGGATAAACACGACTCTCACCAGTTCTTGACGTCGGTACCGCTGTTATCATGTGTTCAGGCCCAGGTATTTACTGTTCTTCGGTTCAGTGCGTGTAATGTGGTAGCCTCAAGGTCTTCATTCATTGTGTGCCGTTCGTGATGAGCATGACAAGTCTCCTTGCCATCATCTACTAGACGCCGAACCTCGCAGCCCTAACATCCGCCCTTTTTTCAGGCAAAGGACGTCGCGGCCAACCACATTGTATCCATGAGGTCTTCTCCTATAGGGCGGGGGGGGGGGGTGAACTCAGCAAGGAAACAGTATAAAATAATCTAGGTGGGTTCAAGGTCAAGTTGTAGTTGCTCAATGCGCATACTGATCTTCGCGGTATTGTGGGCTGGCTCCAGCCTAGGTGTGTCCGCGCAGGCGACAATCACCACACCATGCTGCATCCAGTCTTTCATGCCAAACGGTACCACTTCCATGACCCGTACAGCCACCAATGGTGAAGTAATGGAGAAGACGACATCAAATCTCACACCACTGTATGCTCCTTGTGGAACAGACTGGACGACGGCTCGAGAGACGCTGACTGTTTTCGCGCCCGACTGCGATGAAACGCAGACCCGTGATGAACCTCGATTGACCTCCATGAGAGAAGGGGTGGTGCAACCTCCAAAGCCTACTTGCATTGAGGTGCGCTATAATTTGTTTACGGAGGCAAATTCAAGAACTAATTCATAATTTCTAATAGCCGAGTTTCCCACCACGCGAAGGAGAACCGCTCACTCCTCCCGGCGAAGAGGAACCTTCGCTGCCTCTCACTCCCCCAGGCGAAGAAGAACCTCCGTTGCCGCCCACTCCTCCCGTCGGAGAAGAGCCTGCGCTGCCTCTCACTCCCCCGGGCGACGAACCTCCTCAACCATCTCTCCCCACTCCTCCAGGCGAAGAAGAGCCTTCGCTGCCTTCCACTCCCCCGGGCGAAGAAGAATCCCCTTCCCCGCCATCTCCGCCCACTCCTCCCGGCGAAGAGCCTTCACTGCCTCTCACTCCCCCAGGCGAAGAACTTCCTCCTCAGCCATCTCCACGCGCTCCTCCTGTCGGAGAAGAGCCTTCGCTGCCCCTCACTCCTCCAGGCGAAGAAGGACCTTCGCTGCCTCTCACTCCTCCAGGCGAAGAGCCTTCGCTGCCTCCCACTCCGCTGGGCGACGAACCTCCTCAGCCGTCTCTCCCCACTCCTCCCGGCGAAGAGGAACCTTCGCTGCCTCTCACTCCCCCAGGCGAAGAAGAACCTCCGTTGCCGCCCACTCCTCCTGTCGGAGAAGAGCCTTCGCTGCCCCTCACTCCTCCAGGCGAAGAGGAGCCTTCACCTTCGCTGCCTCTCACTCCCCCGGGCGAAGAACCTCCTCCTCAGCCATCTGTCTCCACTCCTCCCGGCGAAGAGGAACCTTCACCTTCGCTGCCTCTCACTCCCCCAGGCGAAGAACCTCCTCCTCAGCCATCTGTCCCCACTCCCCCAGGCGAAGAGCCTTTGCTGCCGCTCACTCCTCCCGGCGAAGAGGAACCTTCACCTTCGCTGCCTCTCACTCCCCCGGGCGAAGAACCTTCTCCTCAGCCATCTCTCCCCACTCCTCCAGGCGAAGAAGAGCCTTCGCTGCCTCGCACGCCCCCGGGCGAAGAAGAACCTTCGTTGCCGCCCATTCCTCCCGTCGGAGAAGAGCCTTCCCTGCCTCCCACTCCCCCTGGCGAAGCACTTCCTCCTCAGCCATCTCTCCCCACTCCTCCAGGCGAAGAAGAGCCTTCGCTGCCTCTCACTCCCCCGGGCGAAGAAGAACCTCCTTTCCCGCCTACTCCTCCAGGCGAGGAAGAGCCTCCGCCGTCGCCCACTTGGCCTTCCGATTGCCCCACGGTCACCGTAACTGCAACGGATTGTCCAACCGTCACGACTACTATCACAATGATTATGACCTCCACGATCTCCGAGACGATGTTCGTCACCGTTGTCGAAACCTCCACGCCTCCCGCGGTCACGGTGGCCTCTACGACCATTACGGACTGTCCCCCATGTCCCACAGGCGCTACATAGATCTGACGTTTCCTTTACATTTTCTTAAATGCTTCGTTTTCTTCAATTGCATCTCTTCGTTCTTGTTCTCCGCTTTTGAAATTATTTTCTGAGACTTGAGCGCCTGAGAACGTAGAATGAGATCTAACCATCGCATCAATCGTTGAGCGCGAGGCATCGTCATGTTGCAGCGGCGACAGAGGCAGATGAACAACGCAGAGGATGAGAACAGGATTTGTGCCATGACAGGATTCGCAATGCAACTGGTGTCTACAATAAGAATCGCACAGAGAGGACAAATGACGGGTGTTGAAAGACTTTGGATAGAATTTAATTTATCTTGCAATCCAAGTAGTAGCAAGGTTGTGCTGATCATGAAAAGCAGGAGACCGAAGATGCAGTCCTCGACGTCCGCAACCTTGGGGCGAAGTTAAAGGCAAGTCGTCAATCGATATCAGTGACCAGTGTTCAGATTACGGCGGAATGGCCATTCTCGGCCGATCATGGGCATGGACAGACAGACACGTCGCACAAGAAATTAGCTCCTAGTACCGATATTCCTATGCCTGAATGGCTAGCACTGAGTATGCGATGCCTCCTCAGTGTTTAACGAAACGGCAGATTGCACGGCTTCGAAGAGCTATCAGCTCTACATACCGAATAAACGAACAACGTCTACCGCAGCCGCTCTCGAGACTAACCTGTCGACACTCAAGACGCGTAGAGGCTGATGATGGAGGTACATACCGGACTGTACTCTCCGCTCCTCTGCCATCTTCCCGCCAAATTACTTCGATTCCTTTAGCTCCGGACAATGTGATGCTTTCAGATCGTCCGTTGCTCGAAAGGTATCAATAAAGATATGAAAGAGATACCATATCGAACAGTGACAGTGATACTGTTGTCCACACCTCGTCTCCTGTCCTACTGTGATTCCTCTGATTCGACTCGGAGGCGTGCACGCAGTGCGTATCTGGTAAAGAACTCGATGGCACGATATGTGGCCACGTACTGGAAGGAAGCATGGAAACTCCGAATTTGAACCCTATTGTGAAGCATAAGCGCGCCAATGTGGTCCAGGACTCTACCTCGGCTTTAAGTTGGCGTGTTGTTCTGCCGCTAAGTTGCCTGTTGGATCGCTTCAAGTCGATATTCGGGGAGTTTGTTGATTGCAGGATGTCGGGGAATGCTAAACCGCCGAGATCATGGGCCTGTTCGAGCAATCCCAACCGGGAAAGGCTGGGGATAAGTACAGTTTGTGGCGTCAGCCCAGCCGGCGAGTTCGAGTTCAACACCCAGCAGCCTGCTTGTTTGCGTTCCACTAGATATCAGGGGAAAATTAACTCGGCTGAAGAATGAGTAGTGATCTCAGATGCTTCTAGGGAAAGGATAATGCTTGCTGGTAAGAAGTAGACTTGATGATGTTAGCAGCGCAGAATTGGGGCGTCGACCTTCAGCGTTACTGCTTCAGGCATGTTACGAACGGACTCTGGTAGCATTATTGATGATTGCCTCATACGAGATGTTTCTCGCCAAGAAGCACGGCGCCTCCACATTTAGTTCGTCACGTGCTCAAATTTTCGACGTGTCTGCCACGACATCGAGGTTGGCGTTTTCGACCAGACTTGACTTCATACACGTAGATGCTGCTTGACACTACCCAACGACCTCTTTAATCATCTGCACATCTAATTTCCATGCGACTCTTGCATTGCTGGACACTCGTGTCCTTGTTGGCCCTAGTTCCACAGTCAACGCTCGCTTCAGTGCTTGCGATTGACTATGGAACGGACTGGATCAAGGCCTCCCTCATGAAACCAGGCGTGCCGTTCGACGTTCTGCTCAACAAGGACTCCAAGAGAAAAATACAGTCTGCCGTTGGATGGAAGCGGGATGATCGTTTGTTTGGGTCCGATGCTGCTAGCATGGTATGTCAACGAACCCAATTCCCAAAGTCTGTGTTAAGGAAAAATTATAGGCGGGCAGGTTTCCTTTGGACGTTTTCACGGGCCTCAAATACCTTCAGGCTGCACCGTACGATTCGGACACCACTTCGATCTACGCTAAATTTTCTCCCAGTCAATTGGTGGAAACAACGCGCAAAACCGCCGGAGTCAAACAGAGTGACGGTACGGAATGGAGCGTAGAGGAACTCATCGCCATGCAACTCTCCTACGTCAAGCAGCTTGCGGAAGAAGTTGCAGAAGAGAAGGTGCGCGATGTAGTTGTCACCGTTCCCCCGTTCTACTCGCAGTATGAACGCGACGCGGTGGTCGACGCAATCGAGATATCTGGACTTCGCACACTGGCTCTGATCAGCGATGGAACCGCTGTTGCAGTCAACTATGCCATGACCCGCACGTTTACGACCCCCGAATACCACATAATCTACGATGCCGGCGCGTCCTCAATCGTGGCCACAGTAGTCTCTTTCACTCCTATCGACGCCAAGAGCGGATCTCCCGGAACACACATAGCTGTCGCAGGAGTCGGATACGACCGCAAAACGGGTGGTATTGAACTAGACAAACGGATGCGTGAAATCCTCATTGACATGTTCAATGCCAAACACAAAAAGGATGTACGGGAGGATAAGAAGGCTATGGCAAAGCTCTGGAAAGAAGCTGGACGTGTCAAGGCAATTCTCAGCGCGAACACAGAAACCGTATCGTCGGTTTGTGGTCATAATTTGTGCAATCTTCGCTATCAATGTTGACTTGGTCCAAATAGGTGGAAAGCTTAGCCTGGGACATTGACTTCAAATCCAAAGTCACTAGGGCTGCATTCGAGACTGCATGTAGTGATTTGAGGGGCCGATTCGCTCAACCCATCTATGATGCCTTGAACGCAGCCGGCTTATCCTTGGTATGTATGGTCCTTTGGAAAATCTGCTGACTGCAGCTAAAAGTTTGACAGGACGAGATCACGTCCGTACTTCTCGTCGGTGGTACGACCCGTACGCCAATGGTACAGAAGGCTATCAAAGCAGCAGTCGGAGCGTAAGTGTTGCCGGTTTTATTCATGTTCTGTTTCTAATATCTCTGCCACAGTGAGAAAATTGCTTTGAATGTCAACGCAGATGAATCTCCAGTTCTAGGTACGATTTTCACTTCCCGCATTCATGATTGCTTTTCACACTTTTTTTAGGTGCTGCGTTCTATGGCGCTAGCCTTAGCCGCCAATTCAAGACCAAAAACATCAAGGTCTCCGATATCGGCCTCCACGACGTCGAAGTCTCCTACTTTGCTGCACCCACTACACCTCTGAGCCGGCCGAGGAGTATTACAACGCTAATTTTCCCTTCGGGCACCAAAGTCGGTACAAAGAAGACTCTGACGTTCAAGCGCAAGGAGGACTTTACACTCTTTTTCGATTATAAGCACCTGATCGCTCCGTGAGCACCTTTTGTTCTGAAACTGGCTTTACACTTACGAATATGCTTCGTTTAGTGGATACCCTCAACGATTATTTGAGTCGGAAATTACTGGTGTTAGCGAGGCGCTTGGAAATCTCACAGAGCGGGGGGCAGTTGATCCGGTTGTGAAGGCCACGCTCCTTCTGTCCGAATCCGGTTTCGTCTCGGTCTCGGAGGCCGTCGCGTACGGTGAAATCAAGGATGACAGTCTAACAGGTGCGTTACCTCGTCGATTGATCTGTCGAGCCATGTTTGACTTTATCCAGGAAAATTGAAGGGACTTTTCGGTGCAGGTAGCTCGTCCCAAGAAGAGGCGACTTCGTCTGAAAACACCCCTCCTCGTGAAACTGAAGGCGCATCGTCACCATCGGAATCCTCAACGTCCTCGTCGGCTGCCCCCTCCCCCTCCGCAAATGATACCGCGGCTGAAAAGAAGAAAGCTATATGTAAAGAGGACACCATCAAACTGAAGGTCGTAACCACTTTCCCTCTCATGCCGCCCATGACGGTGGACGAGAAAAAGAAAGCACGGAGCAGGTGAGAGAACACAATATATCGTCCGATCGCATATTCATATTCTCTCGCAGACTTCGTGCCATCGACTTGGAGGAGGCTGCAAAGAACAGGAAAGATGAGGCCCGCAATAACCTCGAGAGTTATCTCTACAGGATGCGGGATCTGCTTGACGAGGACAACAAGGACTCTCCCTTCAAGAAGTGCTCCAAGGAGTCTGAGCGACAGGCCATTGCCAACAAACTCGAGGATTCGTTCACTTGGCTACACGACCGCGGCGACATCGCAGAGACATCGCAGTTCCTTGATAAACGCATTTCCTTAGAGTAAGTCCGTCCACGACCATGCTTTAGGATGAAACTCAATTGTCGTTATTTTACCTTTCAGGGCTATGGAGAAACCTATCATTCACCGTTACCAAGAGATTGAAGCTTTCCCTCAGGCCCTCAATAACAGCCAAATGTGGAACTGGAGCACTCGTCTATTCCTTACGGAAGCGAGGCAAAACCTCACCGCCGAATTGGAAGCAGACCTGCCATCGAAATGGACAAAGGACGAACTTGATGCGCTCGAGAAGACCCTCAAAGAGCACGAGTCGTGGCTCCACACCTGGGTCGAGAAGCAGAAATCCGTCAAGTCGAACGAAGACCCGGTCATCGAGACCACGGAGATGAAGGCGCGGGCTAAAGTGCTTGAAACAAGCTTGATGAAGCTGTTCAAGCGCAAGGTGCCTAAGGCGAGGAAGCCAAAGGTGACGAGCACCGCCGAGCCTGAGCCGACAGCGCAAGCGGAGGGCGGCGAAGGGCAAGGCGAGGTTCCGCCTGGAGAGGAGCAGGTTATACCAGAAGCGCCAGAGGAACAGGGACAGGCTCAGGAGCCATTGAAGGCACCAGAACGAGATGAACTTTAGGTAGAAAGACGTGTACCTGGTCATGATGATTAGATGTGTGATACTTATGTTACTCATATCTCCAACGAAGATTATTTGCACATCCAACGCAACTTTATTATTATGGACAAATCATGTGCGTGAAATGTTGAAACATTGTCCGATGAAAATCATGATTCTGAGTAGGTTCGTAGCAACGACTGTGGCGTATGCAGTTACATTTACACACACGCCCGTGATCACTCTCGTTATCACCTGTTGCGGTGAGGAGGCAAGCTCTACTGTATGATCTCTTCACCAGGTTGTTCAAGGCCCAAAGAATGGAGGCGAGAAGTACGAGAGGCGCAAAAGGAGTGTGTATGCAAACCAAACGAATGTGATATATTATATTACAGCCATCATTATCACTTTTGCAGAGCCCTTCAACTCCCAACCTAAACGTGACGGTATCCTTTTCCAGAGCCCCTTCCGCAATAGCATTACTTCTTATCATCACGAAGTGGGAAAATAGACCCATTGAGGTATGCCTGGAACACCTCCGGTTGTGCGAAATAACTCCAACTGGAGACACCACCACCGGGGCTGGTCCTTGCCAGCGGAGCTTCCTTATAGGCCGGTAAAATCTTCTTCACGACGTCTCGCAACACGGGGTTCAGATTCTTCCAGCCCCCCGCGACCTTGGCACCGTTTCCGATGAACAAAAGGGTGGTGTTCGTGTTTGGCGTCGCCATCCAAGGAAGTAGCGCTGAGGTGCGCGTCCAGTAGACCTGGGTCGACGGCAAAGATTTTGATTTCCCGGAGATTTCCGACGCTGGGAAGGTGAATGTGAATGATTCAATCGCGGCGAGCTTCTGGGTGCCAGAGTAGGGGAAGAAAGGCGAATTGAGGTCGCCTGTCGGGTTGAGGGAATTGGGATAGGATAAAGGAATGGAGAGTTGGAGGGTATAGAGGCGACCAGGTCGGGATTTCGCAACATATTGCTGACCTGGAGGGAAGGATTGGTAGACGGGGTTGTTGGCGACATGAACAACTGAGACGGTATCAGCATAAGCATCTATTGAGCGAAGAATACACACCTGGAACCTTCTTTCCGCTGTAAGGGTTCTGCCAGACGTTGATGACTTTATCGGTGACCGGATCGAGATACAGTTGGAATTCTCGGGAAAGCAAATCGTACGTTCCGTCAGCCATCTTCACGGCGCGAGCGATATTCATGCCAAGAACGTTGAAAGTTACTTTAGGCTGCTCGCCAGGCTTGTAGGACCTACAGGCGATTGGTATAAGCCAACTTGTAAAGAGTGCTTTGTAACTTACAGAACTTGACCCTCCCATTGAACGATAGTGCTCTGCTTGGCGTCGGTGCTAGCCCTTATGCGCATCAGATCTTCTGCAGATAGCTTTCGCGTCGGAGAAATGGCGGCCGTAGATTTAGCATCATTGATTGAAAAGAAAAGAACGGAGAGGAGTCCAGCAAAGTGAAGGACTCTCATTATGGTATTCAGCAGTAGGGGGAGATGTTGATTATCGCTTCTTCGCGTACAGTCCAAACTTTATGGCGCCGCTTATTTTTCTTCCGTGATTCATATCAAGTAACCATCATGACGAGGTTGCGAGGTCCGGAGACTGGGAGCAGGAGGCGTGCAATTAGACAGCAGATGGCGCAGATACATATGACCCTGTTAGTTTCAGGAAATCCTTGGTAGGTACTTGCACGCCAAGGTGGTCACTTTGCCCCGAATGAAGAACAACGTCAACAGCAAATGTTAAGAAATGATGAGCAGGCATCGGTTTTCATTTGTGTCCGACCTTGAAAACGATCTCGACGTGATAAATTGATGCCAAATGGTCAAGATGAACTACGCAGCAGAAACTTTTCACAAGGCCAGTGACAACGCAAGGCGGGTGGGTCTGAACACCATTCTTTCGGAGAATTGGTATCTCAACGAGGAAGAGATAGAGAGATAGACCGTAGAAACCAGAGTGAGGTAGTGAGATCCAGACGTCTCCACGTCCACGAGCTGCACAAGAGTAAGTTAGTTGGAATTGAAATGTACAGTCGTCGCGTTGCTGTGCCTTTATTTGTACATGATAATTTCCCACGCCAATGTCAGCCGGATAAGCGCGCAGGCGAAGTCATCCTTGCAACGAGGCTATTTACTAAGTATCTGGTATTACAGCCATCCACCCTGATCTGCACAATCCTGGCTCATGTCAAGTCGAAGCTATGACAGCTTCGCTCACGAGAAGCGGCTTTCAAAGTATCGTGTTACAGACGACGAATTGTTCAAGTGCGTATAAAGTCCTCGTTGTCCTCGTCAAACTCTTCTCATAGCATTATGACAGTTATGTTATTCGTGTAGCGTGAGTCATTAATCATGCTCAACGGCTAATGTTTATCTCATCGAACTATACTTTGCTTCTTAGAATCTTGAGCTACTTAATGATGCCCAAGGCTGTGGAGTCGCCGAAGGTTACCCCGGTCGAATCAGCACGGGAACGAGAACATTCATCTCGACTCTCAGCGCTTTCGAATTTTTCCATCAGTGATGTGTTTAGGGACGTCAGGGATGGTCCAAAGAGCGTCAAATTTCCGGAAAAGTTGCTGAAGGTGCTGGAGCAGAAATTGCAGGACATCGCAATGGGCAAGGACTCAGCGTGCGTTGATTTTGACCGTGTTCAAGTCATTCGGTGAACACTGATACCAGATGCAAGTTATTCTGATCAACTGGTCCGGAGGACGATGGCCAAGTTCTATGGTCAATTCATGATTGACAGCTTCAAGCGCCAGATGAAGGAGAACAGGAAGATTGAGGAGCTCATATTGATGTTCGCGACTCACGCCACTGCTGTTCTGAAGAAAGAGCCTTCACTTGCCGGTGACGGTTGGAAGTTCGAACTCAACAACCAAATAGCACAATTCGTGAAGATGCTTCGGGAGTGTCTACGGAACGTCAACCACGTCTCGCCGGAACTACTTTCAAGATTGGACACATACACCACTAAACTAGCACCTTCTCAGAATTACAGTGATTCAGGTTACGATTCCGCCTCCACTTCTCGCGATCGCGACTCCATGAGCGTGCCAACGCTCAGTGCAAATATCGCTGATATGCCATTGGTCAAGACAGTGGCCCACCTGTTCAAGCTGCCGGAACATGCAGTACAGCAAGAGGTTGATCAATTGCGGGCGCAGGTTGTTAGTGAAAAGGCAAGGACATCTCAGTACTTTGCTCTTCCAAGGCTCACACTAAATTCTTATCCAGGCCGCCATGACGGATCTTAAGGCATGACATTTCCTCGAATGTCAGAAGCCCTTTCATCTTGACTGACCAGCTGATTATCTGGACAGACATGTTTGAAGAATATCAACGCAGGCGCACCATTTCCTGGACGACGAGAAGATTTTGACAGCGACGCTGCGTGGAATCATTGGAAGACGCTCGAGACCACGCACCTGCAACAATTAATGGTTATTATGGTTCAATTTAATCCAGAACTCGCGAAATCAACGCCATCGGAAGTACTGTCACCAAGCCAGACTTCCAGTGCCCGCCCAGGATCGCTATATTCTTCTTTCGACTCACCTGGGGGCATGAGCACACGCCACGCATCCATATCCAGCCGACGGTCATTATTTGTTGACAACCGTTCAACCTACGGTGAAGTCGACGGGGATGAAGAAGTTCCTGTCGGTCACCATTTCACATTTATACCCCCAAATCCTCGGAAATTCTACCGGCGGCTACTTGAATATTGTCTCGTTGCTGACTTGGAAATCATGCTCAGCCCCGAGGTAGACGATAATGACGAAGTTTCCCTAGGAATCTTGTCACCTCCGCATCTCGAACTGATCAACGAATGCGCGCTACGGTGGCGCATAGGCCACTCTTATCGGGTTTCCTGTTTCCTGGACTTGGTCAAACAATTTTATGAACGCAACGACGTGCCCCTAGAATGTATACCAGAGGCCCTACAAAGTGTCACAAAGGTGATGCATGAAACTGACCTGGATCAATGGCCAGTCCAAGACGTGAGTGATGAGCCTTATAGTTTTCCCGTTTCACTGTTCAGCTTTATCTTCGGTAGTCCGAATACCTTTCCAGCGTTTACGCTTCCCTTTTCAATGTCTTCCTTTCCTCCCTTTACCACGCCATGGACGCGCTACCCAACCTCAAACGCTCCGAAATAGAGCCATATCTCGCCGTCTTGGAACAAGTCCGGGACAGTGGGCTTCTTGAGCGTTTCAATGTCGACATAAGCGCCCGACTCGGTGACGTCCAGGAACGAGTACGATCAATGGCTGCACATTTCTACGAGCTGAAGATGCAGGAGCTGCAGCAGGCCCCTGGCGTCAATCGGGCGCTACCCTTGCTGCTAATGACTGACGAACTCGAAAAATCTGCCAAACTCCTCGACAAGAGATTCCCAGAGCCGATATTAGGGTATAATCGGTCCCTTACCTTTTGGTTATCGCACGCTGATCCGTAGTATTCTCTAGCCAACTTGATATCGTGTCGCTCACGGTCGAAAGCACCATCCCTCATCTCATCGCGGATCTGCAAAATTCGCAGAGGCGCCTATTCGAGTCGTCGATGAACGGCCCGACCCCTGACGTGCCAATCCAGGACATATTCGCCCTCTATCGTCGAACAAAGACCCTGTTGGGTATGTATACTGCGTTCGTTCCACGGTATGTCCTTGGTATCCTTTATCTGTTTTTCACTGACTTATCATGACTGTAGAGGTGATATTAACTTCAATATTACCGGCTTTTTCGAACCCTACGTCCGTCAATGGCTCCTCAGTACGGATAACAAGACTGAGCAGTGGGTACAAGCTGTAAGCCCCTTTTCCACGTTATTTTTATTTGACTCTTATACTTTGTTCATAGGCGATTGCAGCTGACAAGGTACTGTACATTCTCTGTCCTCGCCATAAAATAATTTAACGTGACTGACCTTGACTAGTTCGAAGCCGAGGGAGCCGAAGGGCACAGTTCATCGATCGTCGACCTTTTTGACTCCCTCAGAAGTCCGATTAACTTCCTGCAAGATCTTGAGTGGGAGGACGAGTACCAAAATGCCCGGTTCTTCACAGCCCTGTCCAAGGTTCGTTTCTCTTCTCCTTGGTGGTCCCAGCTGTAATTAGAAACTGACTTCCCTTGTCTATCAGACAATATCCAAAGCCGTGGAGCAGTACTGCCGAAACATTGAAGCCCTGTTCATGGCCGAAATGTTCCCGCGTCCAACCGACTACCTCCAACCGCAAAAGTCATCCGCGTGGCTCGAAAAGGCGCGACAGCAGCTTGCACAGGGCGAGAAACGGATTGAGCCATTTAACTTCCAGCCGGAATCGTGCGTCAAGCTGAACAACGTCGAGGCCGCGCGCAAGCTGCTGGATAACATGTACAACCAGATGCAGGCGGACAAGATGGCCGAGGCCGTGCAGAACCATGCCCCGCCTGTCCCAGAGAAGGTCGAGCGCGATCGCTTCTTATTTACGGTCAAGGTTGTCATTGCGGAGGGGCTGGTGCCCCAGGATAGCAGCCCTTCGGCGAGGCTGGACACGTTCATCACTCTGAGCGATCCTGATGGCAATCGCCTGGCCAAGACACGGACGATATACGAGACGCTCAATCCGCGATGTATGGCATTTTTGCAAGGTCTTCTTCACGGAGGTTGGACGCTGACGGTGCTTATGTGCAGGGGATGAGACGTTCGATATTTCAGTCGAGAAGGAACTCTGGCTAATGGTTAGTGTCCGCGATCGCGCTTTGGTAGGTCAACACGACACAGTCGGCCGTGCCTACCTCTGCTTGGATCCGCGACGGTTCGGCGACTTCCTCGCGCACGAGCTGTGGATGGACCTTGAACCGCATGGGCGGGTGCTCATCCGTGTTAGCATGGAGGGGGAGAAAGATGATATACAGTTCTTCTTCGGCCGGGCATTCCGATCGCTGAAGCGAGCAGAGGGGGACATGCTCCGCATCTTCATTGACAAGGTATGTTCTCTCAATTTCTGTCATGTCCGTCCGCAAATTAACATGATGGCCCAACTCAGATGTCACCGTTCATCCAACAATGCCTTTCACGCAACGTTGTCAGAACGCTTATCAAATCCGGCAACTCGGGGCTGGACTACAACAAAGCTTTCGGGAACGTGACTGCGCTCTACCGCTCGGCGCTCGGCGCCTCCTCGAACGAGGTTCAGATCCCCCTCCCGCAGAACGAGAAACCGCGCGTGCGGCCCGAGGAACTGACGGACGTTGAGATTGAACAGGCTATTTTGCCTTTGTTCGATTACTTTGACGCGAACCTCCAGACGCTGAATACGCACTTGAGCGAAACGGCGAAGGAGATGGTTATGACGCGCGTTTGGAAGGAGATCTTGACGATCCTGGAGGGATTATTGATCCCGCCGCTCTCGGATGTCTCGAGTGATCTGAAGCCGCTGAGCGACAAGGAGGTGGATATTGTGTTCAAATGGTTGAAGGTGCGCTCTTTATCATTTCGTGGTTGGAGAGGTTTTTCTGAATTTGGGGTGTAGTTCCTGAGAGACTATTTCTACGCGGGGGGAGAGGGCCCGGTACCTCTGGAGGTGCTCCAGAACCAAAAGTATCGCGACGTGTTGTCTATACGGCTCTATTATGACTGGCACACGTGCGTGCTGCTTCCTAGCCTCGCGTAAATTATACTCACCTTTGAGCAGAGACGATCTGATGGAAGAGTGCGTGCGCATGATGCAGCAGAGCCTGCGCTCGGCACCAACAGTCAAGAAGCGTGCCAAGAGTGTGTACTCACAGCGCAATCTGGGCACGATCAAGGAGCGCAAGAAGGAGAAAAGGCAGGAGAAGGAGGTGACGAGCGAGGATACCATCATGAGGATTCTCCGGATGCGGTTCGTCCTCTTCCCCCCAAACAAACCTTTCCGGCTTTCTGACTAGGAATGTTCTCTGTAGGCCCGGCACCTCAGAATTCATTGCGCAGCAGCTGCAGATCATGCAAGCCATGCAGGCGGAGCAGGAGAAGCGCGCAAAAGAGCTCGAGCAGCGCAAGCTCAAGCGACCTTCTGCCCGACCGGCGAGCCAGATACCACCACTTCCACCCCTCCCTAGTTCCTAGGTGTCTTTTCTACCCTTCCTTCCGTTTCGGCTGTCTCACCACACTTTATACCTGCCTCGCGCTATACAAACACCTCACGCATTCTGCTTGTAGTCGAATTTTCGTCAGACTGATTATGACTGTGGACGCGGGACATTTGTACATTCACACATACATTCTGAATCTGTTGTGGCACTTATAATATCTCGGATTCTCTGTCTTTACGTACCCTTCTCCGCAGGACATGTCGTACAGGTGCCAATTACAAGGACATCCATTCGAACTTTGAATTACGTCTGCCAGATGGTCTGTTCCTCGGGAAGTCCGGGCAATCCTGCTGCGGACAAGCTAGATTCTTAATTTCGTCGTCGCCATGTCAATTTGACGTCTATACTTATTGTACGCCTTTGTTGCAAACGAGGAACGAGGTCGCGTCGTAACGGTCATGTGACTGTGACGCGCGTCGGCTTCAACAAAGAACAATGAGGCGGCATTGAACAATGGCGCGCATCGGGCAACAAGAGCCCGCCTCATGGCCCTTTATAAACAACCAGAATGCAAACTGTACTCCTATTCTTCCTCGGTCCCCGTCTGCAAGGCTCTCCTCCCCGTCTTTCTTTTCTTTTTCCCTCACGTTCCTTCAATACACATCTAGGTGCTGGTGCATCTGGTCAACTTCACGCCTGGTTGCTTTCATTTCCACCGCCTCATCTCCTTGCGCCTTGTCAGACGCTCTACGACGACCATGCTTCCTCCTCGTGCATGTGAGTAATTTGATTTATTTCCCTCCGTGGAAGTATTTCTTATGAATCAAACGATAGATACATTCATTGGCCTCAACGGCGTGCGCATCCTGAGCATTATTGCGCTTACCCTCGTCTTCGCCAGTAACATCGTCACCCTCGTCCACGACATTCAAGCCGTCAACCGTTTCATCACCGCTGGCAAGCTCGCGTCCAACTCCACGACTGATGCCACCACCAACGCCAACTCCACCCTGCAAATGTCGGACATGGACTATATCCCGTCAGTTTTCTTTCTTTCCATTCGCTAGAGTCTCTTAGTCTGACATGGGTTACTTGTCTGCTAGAGGAAGTACCGTGCCTAGTCAGCCTGCGGGCGCGTTCTGGGCTGTCCTGAACAGGCTGCTCATCATCGGCCAGGCTATCGTGCTCATCATGTCCGAGTTCGGCTGGCCTGCTTCCTTTTTCAACCGCTACTTCCCGGTGCTGGGCAAGGACTTTGGCCTCGGTGCGCTCGGCGTCATGCAATGCCTGTAAGCTTCTTTCCATCTTCCTTCGTACCTGCCCACCTGACGTGCCCCAATCACAAACAGCATCGGCGCCGCCATCCTCTCGCACCACGTGGACACCTTCACGCTCGTCGCCGCCTTCTTCCTCTTCTCCGTCGGCTGCCTCAACATCCTCGTCGGCCTCATCTGGCGCCAATCCGCCAAATCCAAGCGCTCCGTCACCTCGTGGCGCGAGCACGCGAAGAGCGCGTTGCCGACACACGTTGCTGGCGTCGACGTGCGCCCCGCGATGAACGCCGCCTCGTCCGCTGCACCGTCGTTCGTCTCGAATATGTGGGGCGGCAGCGACGATAAGACGCGCTCGTCGAGGGCAGGGTCGGCCAAGTCGCACGCTGGACTTGGGTTCGGGAGGCAGGGCGAGAAGGCTGCGGGACTTAAAGGTGGGTTGAATCATAGTCTCCGTTTTTGATTTTCTTTCGGCAACTGTGGAACTGACTTGGATTTTTATCGTTTCTTTTAGGGTATTTGATCTCCAAGCCCATCGAGTCCCTGCCACGGTACGCGGCCAAAACCACCCCTACAGGCAGCACAGACGCCACTGTAGTGTAATAAGCGCTTCGACACAACGAGCACTATACGAAAAAGGAACATGGTTATCCTCACACTTTCATTACGTCCGGCGCGGCTAGTCCGCACCGACCTGACGAATACGGACACAGCACATCATAATGGGACACTTTGACTTGTGGAATGGCGGTTCTCGTTCTATCATATACACACCTTTGTAGCACTTAGCAAAACACGCATTGTAATCGGTAGAATATCCTAATCGAACCTGTATATGTACCAGTGTAAAAGCTCGGGCGGGCAGTGAGGGGCAGTGGCGGTGCCTAATTTGGTGCACTTTGGTGTACTTCGATGACACTTTTACCCAGCCTCAAGATGGATGGATGGATGGATGGATGGTTTATCAGGCAGCTTCGCTGGTCCCTGCCAACATCATTACCAGCCCAGACGCATAGTTTTCAACCTCAATGACCCTCTTTGAAGTCATTTTGTGAGTGTCTGCCTATATATTTCATCATTTCTGGAAACGTCCAATTGCGGGCGGGGGTGCCTTGTCATCGACCCTGTCTGAGACTGTCCATTAAGGCAAAGGGACAAGCAAAGCTGACGCCCTTGCCTTTAGCTTCGGTACGTCCAGCTCAAGCCTCATAGCTGTGGATTTCCCTTCCCGCTCATGAACATGCCCTGCTCCACTCTCACGCTTACAGGCATCCTGGGATTCGTGAACCTCTGGTGAGTTGACCATCCCACGCCCTACTTCATCCACAGCTGTCATTAACGCGGTGCCGCACACAGCTACGCCGTCTTTTGCGCATTCTTCGTCCTCAATACCCCGCCCACCCCGCCAGAGCCCCATTTCCCCGCTCATACTACAGATACCCCCAGCAAATACCCCAACCCGCACGACCCCGCCCCTGTCCCTGTCCTCACTTACGCCAGCAGCACCGCAAGCCACGACGCGTTCTGCGCCTGCGTGCTCTTCGCCACCGGCTGCGTGAATCTCACCATCGCGATCGTGCGCGCATACCAGGCGCGTGCCGCGCTGGACACGCCGCCCGCGGACTGGGCGACCACGGCGTTCTTCGTCCTCGCGGGGCTGACGAACCATGCGACGGCGTATTTGTTCTTGCGCGCCAGGTTAGAAGAGACGCCGCGGGGCTGCGTGCATGCGTGTGGGACGCCGACGACGATGGCCGCTGCGTGGATTGGGAGGGATGTGAAGAGGTGTGGGTGGGTGGAGAAGTGTTAGTCGTTGATGTCGGTGTATGTGAGGATGGAGAGCTTGGGTTGGTATCCATCCAGCGATTGGTGACCGAGATGCGAGTCTTATAGTCTATTTTCTGGGTTCGTTTTTCTTTCTTTCTGTAACGTAGTGTATCATGTGTGTATTTTCTGGCCCTTGCTTCTCTGTAACGATGATTGTTGATTACTACAGAATAGCGCACTCGCGATATATATTCCGTGGTCTATATGAGGCCTCACGAGGGCGACCCGACTTTCAATGTAAGGGATCTTGTGCATCTTCTTTTCAAGCTCACTGGTCGATTAGCCATCTCATTCTATCACCGAAAAAATCCTCGTTGCGTCAACGTCGACTCGACCATCTCCCAATATTACCCCTACTTCGGCGCGTTGAGGTCAGAGTTCATGAGGCTGCGCGGAAATTACTTTTCCGCTCATTGGTATTGCATTTATGCGCCTTGTGAGCTCCCTTCGTATATCCTCTTTCACGATTACCTTGATAATTCCTCCGTCATTCACAAGAATGTTAATCGAGTCCTCAAGAATGCCAGGCTCAATCGATGTAATGAACCCGTCGTACGGACTTGAGTGTCGACCCAGGTGGAGAAAGGAAACAGGCAGCCTTCACTCCAGTAGCATTGGATGGTTGCAAAGATGCGCCCGCGTCGTGTGGACATGTTGGCAACGATGATCCAGCTAATTTTACCCGAATTGTCTATTGTTAATTGTCCATTGTCAATGACAATAGACGCTTCGAGAGGAGAGTGGAGAGGGCATTGTTTCCACTCGGCGCTGCATTTTGTAGCTCCCAGGTGTCTGTAATTCGACCAAGGGGAAATGAAATGCCTCTCAGCGACTGAAAGCGGCATACATATGGCAAATTATTTTCCGTATTCAAGCAGTCGCGATGAGAAAGTCCTACAAAGACGTGACAAACAAAAACGGCCACATATCCCAGAACTCCACATTCGGAAGGTCATCTCATTCCATAGTACAAATTCCTCGGAGAACAGCCGTGGTGTGCCTGGCCTTGATCAACTTGAAGAGGGGTCCTGGGTAGGCGGCGACGACGGTACGGCTGACGTTGCACCGAGGCATCCTGGTCCCCGCCTATGGCGTAGTACGCTTCTCTTGCTGCAACGTCTTTCGCAAACCGTTTCGTACTAGCGGATCCCGAGCCAAGATGTACGCGATCCACTGCAGGCGCAGGACCAAAAAGTAGAAAGGGAAGCAAAACAAAAAAGGAGGGGGTGAGGGACATCAGCATTAATTGAAAATCGTCGATGGGTACTCGAAACGTCACGAAGAGAGGGGTAGAGCATGACAAACCGAAAACGGGCACGTACCTATGCATTGAACGCTCCACCTACCGGCGTGCAGCGAACCATCCAAGGAATCCACATAACTTACCGTCAGGCGCCGCCGGTGGCAGATCCGCTCGAGGAGACGCTCGAAGCGCAGGGCCCCGTCCTCGTCAGACATGTACTGAGGCTGGGAAAGACATGGCCCAGAGCCGAGCGTCGGTGGAGAAGGCTGCGAGGCGACAAATGTAGGGGTCGGGGGGTGTGTGTCAGGTGCTGGTGGAGAGGGCGGAACGATGATGAGTGCACGTGAGCCAGACGAGATAGATGGGCTCTTGGTACTCGGAGGCGAGGGAATAGTATGCCTAGTAGGCGAGGGAGGCGGTTGGGATGCGATGAACAGGGGAAGGGGGTCATCCAGGCCAGGTAAACTGCTCCACGATGGGGATGCCTCTCGGGCATTGTGCTCTGGGAGCTCATGTTCCTGTTTAGGTAGGGGCGTCCGGGGCGGTTGCGATGCCATGAAAACCGGAGGTGGGTCACGTCGAGGAGCTCGATTGTGATGAGGTGTGCGCAGTTGCAATCCTCCAATGCTTTCAGAGGGTTCGTGCTCTAAAGACATCGTAGGCGCCGAGGGCACCAGAGTACCATCTGGAGATGGACGGGGCTGCGACGCATAAAATATGGGCGGGAAACGACACAGGGAAGTTGGGCTGCGACTTCCCGGGCTTACTCTAGCTTTCTTCGACGGTGGTGGCGAAATGTCAGGTTCTAGCGGTGAGGGCACCACTGTTGAACTTGCTTCGGTGGCGAGCATGAGATGGTGTATCCATTCTTGCACAACTTCAATACCATGCTCTGCGTATACTCCACCTACATAAGCACAGAAAAGAGCACGCAACTCCTGGAAGATGGTTAGTGGCCATCGCCACAGTAGAGTGGCATCAAAAATACCTTCGGACTATCGAGGGTGCCACCAATTTGCGGGAGACAACGTAATCGCAGATGCATGTTGTAACTCGTTACCCAGTGTTCTAATATTGTATCGGAAAGGGCTTCATTTCGTTGGCGCTGTCGTCAAAATATATCAGCATGTCTACGCATCAAGCCTATCGTGACTTACGCAAATCTCCCACCTTCCCAGCATAGGCGTCTTGTTAAACATGATAAATGTCATCGCAGCGTCCAGCGCCACCCTCCCCAGCTGGATTAGTCGTTCGTTATCTCCAAAGTCCTCTGGACGCCGCGTCGGCCTGCGTAAAGAGCTGTGGGTGTATACCTGGAGCAGCAGGTCGACGGGAACTTCAGGCAACGGGGGAATGTGGCCTGCAGCTTCCGTGGACCGCGTGCGTTTCAGGCACTTGGACGAGCTGGAAGCTGGATAGGTGAAGTAGCTCATGTTCTGTCACTCACCGAGAAACGAGTGGTGGTGGCGTTTAAGTAGAATCATTTGCATGGAATTATTGTTGTGCCACCGAACCGGAATTGGCCGTGATGGGCCGTTATCAAGGCTTTTATTCCAGATACCTTCCCTGTTGCACATGTCCGTCCCTCAGGCCTCAACAACGACGCACTTCATCCGATGCTTGTTCAGCCCAAATGACTGGTAGGTCTAGTGGGCGAGTGTATCATCGGTGCCAGGACCAGTTTCTACTCTTGGCCGAAAGCGATGCCCAAGGGTAGCCGTGACTCGACGTCATGGTGTCCGAGGATTTGACAGTATATCATGGCTCGGCTGAACGTTGAACCCCAGTCAGAAGTCCATGTATTATCTAACTTTTTATCGCATTATCTTGTATTCGCTGTGTCACAATGTCAGGTAAAGACAAAACTAAGAAATAATAGATACACAGATATTATGAGGAATTACCTCGCATTTAGACACAGCCAATGCGACATAATACAAGAGAATATATCATTTGACACTCAACGACATTGGAAAACATTTCAGTGAATTATTGAAAACGTCTCCCAGTGCTTCCCGGGCCTCCTCCTTCCCCCATCCGTGCTTCGTTCCCTTGCCCGCACCTCTTTGCCTCTCCGCATTTCCACCACAAGCGCCTACCCAGTCCCCTTTTCGCATCTTCTGCACTCTCCGCATCCCCACGACATGGTCCGACTCCGACCCAATCCACGGTGATCCCTCTGTATGGACGTTCGAAACTGTTGTACATAGCCGGACCAACATTTCGGATAATTTATTAGTGTCGGGATAGAAAACGGTTACGAAAACTCACCTTTATGAGATTTTTTGAGCTTCTCTGATTTTTTGAGCTTCTCTGATTTTTTGAGCTTCTTCTATAGAATGGAGAACATCAGAGAGGCCCGACGCGCGGGTAAGCTGCTCACCGCTGTCTTGGCCTGCGCATCGAACACCTGGAGACAAGAATGAAAAATCGAACATGAGATCACGTAGAGCATACCTTTCTTGCGGCAGGAGAGACGGCGGATGAGCCCACTCCCATGGCAACCCCTGCTGATGATGCCGCATCCGTATCTTCCGTCATTCTCGAATCCGCACACGCACACTCCAGCTTCTGCCTCTGCATCCGCCTCTGTCACTGAACCCGAGCCCAAGCCAACGCCAGAGGAAGCACCCACGTCTAAACCCACTGTCATTGCCACACCCTCTTCCTCCTCCTCTGACGCCGCCTCCTCGTCCTCAGCCGCAGTCACTTCATCCCGAATGGTGGTGGAAGGAAACAGTCGGCGTGGTCATCGAAGTAGTGGGGCAGCGTGGCGAGATGGCCACCATAGCAGTGATGGGTGGGGTTCGTGCTGCGCGTGTGATCGACCTCGGGAGATTATCGAGGTGGTGCTGTTGTCGGAGCACATGAGAAATCAGTCTTGCATGGACGAAAATGAAATGAATACGCACAATGGATCCACCAAATGGGGCATCTAGACATGGCAGAGAAATCAGTGATGTGTTTGAGCCTCTGAAGAGAGCATACAAGGGGTTTCTCGGGACCAAGTGAGGGTGCCTCGTTGAGGACTGCAAGGGAAACGAGAGCTGAAAGAATTATGATCGGAAGGGGGCTCGAATACAGGCGAATTGTCTCGGGCTAAAGGATGATTATATTGACGGTCCTCTGTATCAGCTAACGACGGTCGTAAATTGACAACACCCTGCATTTAACACAACGAATCCACCATAAGCTTCAAATGTCATAAAAATTAAAGCAAAACTCACAAGAGTATCCCACCCGAAAGCCTCGATTCTGCAGCAGGGTCGCCTTCGTTCTCCTCGCGCCTCCGTCGCAGCCACCTCTCCTGATCTCCATTCAACTCCGTTTTGGACCGCGGGTGACAGAGCCCTTGTGGAACCGTGAGGGAGGCTGAGGGACTCGCCTTGAGCCTTTTGACACTCCTTGTTGTGGATCGCTTCGATGACGCCATGAGGAAACCTAATGTGAAAGAAAGGATATCTGATTCTTATGTCATGCATACATTTTGCCTTGGCAGTTGTTGTTGTTATTGACACGGAGCGGTCCAGTAGAAATAAGAGATTGAGGCAGAACATCGAATTGAAAGAAGATCATGGTAGTCAAAAGGCGATGTGAATTCGATATAATGCATGGTAATAAATGTAATGCAAGGGAATTGCAAAAAAAGTTAGATAATATATGGACTTCTGACTGGGGTTGAACCTTCAAAGCTTCACCATAGAACCTTCTGATTAGCCTGCAGCAACCTTAGAATAATGAGATATGGGCTTAACAATAAGAAGTCATCGTGCTGTAATCTTGCTGGGAGCGGCGAGGGGAAGAAAATCGGAGTCTCAGCGCCCACGATTAACAGACGTCTTCCAGCAGAAAAATTGGGTCACTTCTCCGCATACCTGGTCTGTACTTATACAAGGCGGATTTCTATTTGATTTGATTACGATAGACAGTTGGGAGCAAAAAGCACTACTAGTCCAGGATCCATACTGCCGATACCGGCGGGACATGCGTCACAAGATGTTTTTTACAGTCGTTGTTTCCTTTCAACCCGCGCATCAGCCACGTCGTCTCTCTCAACAAGCAAGCGAGAAGAAAAAGGTAGAAGGGGGGAAGATGGGGGAGGGAGGGGCTCGAAGCGCAAAAAGCAGACAAGAGATAACAAGGGAAGAGATATCTACTGTTGCTTGGCATCTTGCTCCGCGGCGAAGACGAGGAGGTCGCAGACACGGCGTGAGTAACCCCACTCATTGTCGTACCAGGCGATGAGCTTGACAAAGTTGGGATTGAGCTCGATGCCGGCGGCGGCGTCGAAGATCGAGGAGGCGTTGTGGCCGATGAAGTCAGCCGACACGACTGCGTCTTCGGTGTACTCGAGGATACCCTTGAGAGGCCCGTCGGCGGCCTCCTTGACAGCAGCCTTGATTTCGGCGTACGTCGCGCTCTTCTCGAGGCGGACGACGAGGTCGACGACGGAGACGTCGATAGTGGGCACGCGGAACGCGAGACCGCTAAAGATATGTCAATCGGGATGTGGCGTCGATGATGCGGCTGAAACTTACGTGAGCTTGCCGTTGAGCGAGGGGATGACCTTTCCGACGGCCTTGGCGGCACCAGTGGAGGAAGGGATGATGTTGTTGTTGACGGCACGTCCACCGCGCCAGTCCTTGCTAGAGGGACCGTCGACGGTCTTCTGAGTAGCGGTAGTGGCGTGGATGGTGCTCATCAGGCCCTCGACGATGCCAAATTTGTCATGGATGACTTTGGCCAGGGGCGCAAGGCAGTTGGTCGTGCAGGACGCGTTGGAGATCTAGATTAGATAACGAATGAAAGCGATGAAGTAAAAGGCGAGATGAAAAGAGATCAGGCACGGAAGATAAGCGAGAGGAAGTGATACGCACGACGTTGTATTTGGAATCGTACTTGTCAAGGTTAACACCGACAACGAACATGGGTGCGTCGGCCGAAGGAGCAGAGATGATGACCTTTTTGGCACCACCTTTCAAGTGGCCCTCGGCCCTAAGTTCCAATTGAAAGGTGAATAATGCCATCGGAGGGACTTCGGCAGTTCTGCGCTTACTTGTCAATTGTCGTGAAGACACCCTGATGGGACATTCACAATCGTAAGTTTCTGTGAAGTTCTGAAAACGGCCGAGACGTACAGTGGACTCGACGATGTAGTCAGCTCCAACTGAGCCCCACTTGATGTCGGATGGGTTCCTCTCGCCGAAGACAGTGACGGCCTTGCCGTTGATCCAGAGCTTGCCATCCTTGGCCTCGACGGTTCCCTCGAAGCGGCCGTGGACGGAATCGTACTTGAACATGTAGACCTGCGGATAATTGACTCAACACGCTGTTTCTAACCAATTGGAGTATCAAAGGACGAACCATGTATTCAAGATCGATGAAGGGGCTTTAGACAGAGGTTGAGACATTCGGAGCGCAGTACACCACCGCAGATTTCACTTACTCGTTAATGGCGACGACCTCGATGTCCTTGTTCTCAAGGGCATTGCGGAAGACAATACGGCCGATACGACCTAGTTCGTATCAGTCTCTGCAGCTTGTCAGGAATTTTGGAAATACTCACCGAATCTGGAGGAGACCCATACCCATCAGATTACAACAATCACCGAGGGCAAGAGACGTACCCGTTAATACCGACTTTAACCTAGGGGACGATTAGTATACATAGTACGGTACGGCGAGCAGGGAACACTGACCATATTGATTTGAAAAGGTGTTTGGGGAGGAAGGGAGTTAGCTGGTGGCCAGCGGATTGGGAAGGGAGGGTTTTATAATGCCGAGTAGATAATCAATCATCGGAGATCGATTGGAAACGTGTGTCGTCATCCCAATTCGAACATTCACGAACATCCCCGCAAAATGGCGCACCGTGCTACTTTAGATGTCAATTGCCTCTGTAGACTGCAGCATGCTGTGACCCATTCCATTACATAGCTATTGTACTGGAGATTCTACTCTTTCAAAAGCGATTTCGGCTTTATGGGAATGACCTAGCCCAAGATCTTTCTATCATTCGCGCACCAATGGCCGATGGCGCGTGTCTGGTCCGACGAGACGCCTACTCGCATAATCAAGCTAGATCCTTGGGGATTTCAGCGATTACCGAGGATCCCGTCAGTGCGGGCTCCGCCTATGTTCTCGGAATGCGCGGAGTGTAGGTACAAGCGACGTCTTTTTATACGCAATGTTCTGTCGATTTCAACGATGCGTCCAGGTGTTTCACAGTTCTGTCGACGAGAATGGGGCGCTCCGATTTGTTACGATATGGTTCAACGGGACTTCTCTGTCAAGATGCGGAGATGACGACCAATGACGCGGACGACCAAGATCCACGGTCTAGCCAAGTGGGCTTGCATTCGACGCAAACCTTCAGGGTTCACCTCAGCGTCGCACTTCTTGGTCCGCCGGTAGCCACATTGGACTATGTATGTGTTCATATGTGTCGTCAGTTTGACAAGTATCGAAAGGTGGTGGATATTGTTGCCTTCCTTTCCGACGCAGCCAAGGACACATCTCCTGTGTTTAGAAGCCGGTTCAAGATCAGAATGGGAGCGCATCGTCATATCGCGTCAATCATGTGGAGCTCCGTGCTTATGTTCCGCTCCCGCCTCCTGAGTACGATCCGTACGAAGCATACCGTAGCAACGACTGCAACCTATTGGCTGGATCTAGCATCATGTTCAACGGACCATGGCCGTGTAAGACTACCTATTGCGGCGGTCTGGTATAAAAGTGCGGAAGATTTCGGGAGAGCCGTTTCTCGACAGCTGGAAATACCGAGCTCAGCATATGTGTTACTGGACATAATGTCAGTCAGCTTAAGTCCCGAAAACAGATAAGTAGACTGACACCTTTCAGTTGGCGGTTTGATCTGAAACTGTTACGGAGATGTGAGCTCGTTCACGGTTGTCGAGGTCAATTTGGTCCTTGCTGAAGTCTGAGTGATGAAAGATATATAACTTGAAAACGGGTTTGAGGCCGCCGACACCACCTTCTACTTAACCCTGCTTCCCAGTGGGTGACGGTAGTCGCGCTTCAAAGTTCAAACGTTCACGCCTCGCGGTCGCGTTCCACCACCAATTGATCAGGAGAAATCTCGGTATATTGGGGCGCATCTTACCCATCATTATATCCGCTCTGTTTGGAAGTCGGGACATGCAGAATGGGAATGGGGGCAGCTGACACGAGGCCGCGTGGTTGTCGCGGTCGCGCATCAAACTCGATCACATGACTGACGCGTCGTGTTTTGAACCTGCGTTACTCTGCGCTGTCACACATTTCGAACTGTCACCAGGTTCCACGGCCACCTTCGACCCTCGCCGCTTTTCACGACATTCCCCTGCACCCATTTCGCCCAGGGAATAGCCTGAAAACCGTCCATAATGTGGTCGAAACTCAGCAATGTCCTGAAGCCTCGTGTGGCCCACGAAGACCCTGAACTATCATCGCAGGCCGATGTCATGGCTAAAGTTTACGAGCAGCATCCAAATCTTTCTGTGTTTCATAACGATTCTGAGCATATGACAAGTCCAAGTCCACCACCCTCGCCCTCGAAGAGTGCGAAAAGGAACATGTTCAAAAGGATGTCAAAGGTACCGTTTAAAGACGACAACGAGCCTATGCGAGCGCCATCCCCCATGATTGGACAACCAAAGAAGGTCAAGTCCCCTTTCAACCTTGGAAATGGAAACAGTAAGCTGCGCTGAAAAGGGTCTCAATTCATTCTCTAATGACACTCTTGTCACCCAGATTCTCAAGCATCTCTATCTAAGCTTCCGACAGAAACGAAGCGACCATCGCCTGCGCGCAGGTCGTCGTTTGATATGCTTCGTCCCGCCAACGAATCATCCAGCCGCTCAGCTGCCACCATCGGCGCAGGTACCACTCTGCGGCGCCCATCTCTTGATATGTTGCGCTTCACCCAAGACGCGCCACCCACCAATGAACCGTCACCAATGACACCGTCAGCTGACATCAAATGTGGTTCGGTCCGCTCGATCCTCCGCGATCCCAAGACGCCGGGCACAGGCCAAAATGTCCGCTTCTTCTCGCGTGACGCATACAAAGTGATCAGCCCGGATCAGTCCATGGATGCCGAATTCCAACCGATAATGCAAGAAAATGAGTCACCCGCACAAAACACATCCCCCGAGATCTTGCTGGACCGTCTCAGCCGAATTGGTTCAGAAGGACCGGGGACCCCTGCCGTGACTCGTGCGTCATCGAGCGCGAAGGCCCCTCGTCCCAGTGTAACGGAGGTCTTTTCGCCCATGAACAGCGTTGACAATCCCCCTCCTCCGAAAGAGCAGGCAACCTTCCTCAATTCGACCAACCTCTTGTCGCCCATCCCGCCTCCCGATTTCGCTGACCTCTTCGATATGTCACACAAGTTAGACTTGCCAAAGATGCCCCCCGGTCTCGGTTTCGAAATCGAGGAACCTTCACTTCACAATATGACGGATATGTCTATGACTGACGACGGCCACGGTGAGCCGGGCGCCCGACCTGCACCGATGAGTGCAATGACGTCGACTCCCTTCAAGGACAAGGGCAAATGCAAGGCCAAGGACATTCCCTTGGACGTATCTGCGGAAAAAGAAAACATGCCTATCGACGAAACCATCTTTCACGCCAAGGAGAAATCGCCGCGCCTTCCTCCAGCCCTCCATGACCGCAGCCAGTCATTCAGCTTTGGTCAGACCGTCTTCCATTCCATGATCAATGCCTCCGGGTCCGCCAAAAGCTCGCCCAATTCTTCCGCTGTATTTTCGTCCAGCGATCTCAAGCCTTCACTTCTTGACAATTATACCACGGATTCGCCCGCCCGCGCGGCATCGCCTGTCTTTACTAAGTACAGGAGCCGCGCCCTTAGTGACACCGTCTTCCAGTCGATGATGCGCTCGCCGCCGAGGCCCCCCGAGGCTGACATCAACGACGAATCTTCGCAGGAGCTGGTTGTGTATTCCGGTACGCCTGAGCAGCCGGACCCGTTCCGCGCAAACGCGACGACGTACTACACTCCGCAGACGATGATCCCTGTGACGCCCCCGCAGGGTGCGCCGAAGCATGTGCGGAAGACGTCGAAGGAGGAGAGCATCATATTTTCGCTCCAGACGCAGTTGGCGTTGCAGACGGAGCTGTGTGGGCAGTACGAGACGGATCTGCGTGCGCGCGACGAGCTGGTGGAGATCCTGGGGAAGAAGTTGGGCGATGTGGAGAAGGAGGAAGGGAAGAGGAGGAGTTTATTGAGGAGCTGGAAGAAGAAGGTGCAGGAGTTGGAAAAGGCGTGTCGGTATCTTGAAGAGGAGGTGGAGGGGTCGAGGCAGAACAGCATGGAGCGCAGTATTATGGATGAGGCGAGTGGGGAGGCGTTGAGGATGCTGCATCGGCAGATTGCAGTGTTGGAGAGGGAGAAGGCGGAGTGGGGAAGGAAAGAGGAGATCCTGAGAGACGAGGTGGCGACGCTGGAGGGCTTGGTGAAGGAGAGGAGCGAGGATGTCATGCAATTGAAGGAGACATTGTGGAAGCGAGATGAGAGCGAACGAGAGCTAAGTCAGGGCATCTTGGAGGCGAAGGAGCAGATTGAGCAGATGGGGAATGTCAGCTGCGGATTGATCGATGAGGAGGAGATGAAGAAGCTTGTGCTGGAAAAGGAGATGAGGAGCGAGCAGGAACGGGAGAGGCATCGCGTCGCTGAATTCGGTTGGGAGGAGGAGAGGGCCGAAATGATGAGCAAGGTGCAGGATCTGGAAGCTGACAAGACTACGCTCGAGGCGGAGCTGGAGAACTTCAAGCTTCAGCTGAATACGCGGGACGAGGAGTACGGAGTCCTGAAGGCGGAGTTGAGTGCCCAGTGGGAGCATACCGAAAAGGCGTCGGAAAAGATTGAGGCCCTCGAAGCCCAGGTCCTTGATTTGGAGAAAGAACGTGACACCCTAAAAGCCGATATGGAGGAGCTCCAGCAGAAGATGGCTAACATGGACACGGAATGGAACGAGAGCGAGAATAAGAAGGCTGAATTGGAGAATGAAGTCCAGGAAGTATGGAATATCAAGGAAGACCTCGAGAAGGAGAGAGAGCAGGTGCGTTGCATCGACCTCCCCAATATTCCATTCTAAAATAACTTTTGTCATCTCAGCTCGAGGACCAACTCCAACAAGAACGGGACCACTCCGAGGATCTCACTCGCGCGCTCCAGGAACGAGAGGACCGCATCTCGGAGCTTGATCAGGAGCGTCAGTTCGCACAAGAGAACTTGGCCCGTCTCGAGGAGAAACTTCGCCAGCGCGACCAGGAGATCAGCGAGCACACGGAGAGAATGGTGGTGCGGGAAGCTGAAGCTGAGCGGCTTCGCGAGGAGATGAGCAACCAGCGGCGGGAGCACACTCACGATGTGGCTGAACAGACCAGGGCGCTTGAGGAGGCATCACTGCGCGAAGGCGAGGCGCGGGCACAGATGGAGGCTCTGGTTCGTCAACAGGCCGCCTTGGATATCGAGATGAAGTCGTCGGCGGACAAGGTCAATGCCCTGAAGGAGGAAGTTGAGCGTCTGAGGCGGAAGATCCAGGTTCTGCAGCAGGAAAGCGCGGATAAGGAGGTGAAGCTCTTGCAACTTAACAAACAGCACCAACGCGACAAGGAAGACCTTGAAGGCATAAACACGGCCTTGGATTCGAAGCAGATGGAATTGGAGCTTGTCAGTCTTATTTTTTTTCCCAACTCTCCGTGAAATGTGCTCATCGCTTGATAATTTAGATTAAACGAAATCTTGGTGTCCGTGGCACAGGAGGTGCAACGCCGGCGCCTGCCTCTCGCGTTGCTCAGCATCGTCGCGACTCGACAATCTTCAGCACGCCAACTGTTTCTCGTCCCTCCTCCGTCGCATCTAACGCTAGCAGCACTATTGGCAAAGATCGGAAACGCATCAGTGCCGAGACACCGGCGTCCTCTGCCACCAAGATATCCGCTCTAGGCAAGAGCATTCGGGCAAACGGCATTTCAACCACGGCCAGCGCGTCCAAGCGGATTGAAGGGTCTATGGGCCCTCCTCCGCTGAAAGCGCGCGCCTCTCTCGCAGGTGGAGCCACGCCGACCCCTGCCCCACGTGTTTCTTCACTGTCCCGATCCTCGTCCGCGAAGCCGGGCTCAGTGCAACCTGCCGTTTCAGTCCATCGCCGAGTTTCTTCCTTGGAGCAGAGCCAATCTCAAGCAAAGACGAAGCCTCTGCGTCAAGTGGTCAATCCGAGTCCCATCCCTAGCCTCTCTGAGCATGAGGAGAAGGAGAACGTCGATGTCAGCTCGAGACGGAAAAATATGATCCCGACACCCGCTTGAGCAGCCCCAGACACCTCTACCTTCAATGCGATATCTTGTTGTCTATACATACCCTCTCCACCGGCATACCATTCACATGCATTTATATGGACACCAACTCATACCGAAATATCATTCCACCTTTTTTTTCTTGAATTTATTATCTCTGCTTTCGCTGTTTGACTTATTGCTTTCTCCCATGCTCTCCATCCTTATACCCCACGACCACCATATGGCATCGAAAGTTATGCGGTTTTTCCCCCGAATATTCGCTTCTTCATCTTGCAAAGTACTCCCATGTAGCCTCAGAAATAAAGTCTGTCTTGAACGCCGAGTCTAGGCGGGACTCCGGGTTACACACACTCGTCATTTGAGGCCGGACCGAGAGGATGTCGATGTCATCATTGTCATGTGTTATTTGTCATTCTTGGCTTATCTGTTTGAGCGCGCACATTACACGACGGCTAGATGTGGACCACGCGCTACTTTACTAACAATACAAAAAGGTGGTACCCAAGAGTGAGCAACTCGACAGCTCGTTACCCATGCTTTTCTCATGAGATTGTGTTCAGTTTCAGTGAAAGACTTAAAGCTTTGATGAACGAAATTAGAGATGGCGGTACCTGCTTGGCAGCTCAGGGTGACTGGCGCAAAACAGTCGCGTCCTTTGGACCCGAAGCGGTCACACGATCAATCATTATTCATTTGGAAATGATAAAACAACTTTTTTGCCATATGGTGCTTATCGAGCCAGGTTTACACTTGACCATCACCCTGCACCTCTCGCAGTCGCGCTGAAGCTTCGATCTTTTCGGCCACGGGACTATCACTGATCAAAGATAGCTCTGACAGGCTCCATCACGGAGTAGTATTATTAGCGCCCAGTTCTCTACCTGTTTGGTCTTCCCATAACGATGGTGTCCACCAAGTTCACTCATTCACTTAGCAGCGCCGACGATGATGACAAGGAGCTAGTGGCGTTGGGCTACAAGCCCTCTTTCAAAAGAGAGTTCTCAAATCTTGCGACAGTAAGTTTAATCTGTTCCTCTATCTTGCTCTCCCAAGCTGATAATTTGGTGTATGCAATGTAGATCAGCTTCGCCTTCAGTATCATGGTAAGTTTTTCTCGTCGAGGAAGCTACAGGGCACTTATGTGAGTCTGCAGGGGCTTTGCTCGAGTATCGCAACGACTTTCAATACCCCATTAACCCTTGGCGGTCCAGCATCGGTAGGGTTTTTTTTCTCCTCTTCCAACATCGTGGGCTAAAATTTCTCTACAGGTTACGTGGTGCTGGATTCTGGGAGCGACCATGTGCTTCACTCTCGGCGCAAGTATTGCCGAGATCGTCAGCGCGTATCCTACCTGTGGTGGCTTGTGAGCTTTAGCGTTCAATTTATCTTCATCCTGCAACTTATATTTGTGTTAGGTACACGGCCTCCGCGCAGTTGACCCCGAAAAGGCATCGTGCAAGGGTACGTTTGCCTCCCAATTAATCAAGGCCGTCATCCTAATTTCAAGCGTGTTATAGGTCGGCTGGGTGGTTGGTTGGCTGAACATTCTAGGTTTGGCTTCTCTTTAATTCGTTGTACCATGTGCTGATCCTTGAATGCGTTCTCTCTGTAGGCCAAGTCGCTGGTGTTTCTTCCACTGAATTTGGCCTCGCAAACATGATCTGGGCCGCTGTTGTCATTGGGAAGGTAATTGCTCTGTTTTTATGTGTGGTCAGTCCGCTTATTCGTGTGTTAGGATGGAAATTACGTGGTCACCCAGGGCCACACTGTGGGCTTATTCGTTGGCCTTCTCATGTTCCACGGTATCCTGGTAATTGCAGTTCATCTATTGGCCTCGCTTCCTTGGCTCATCGATATGTCATCTAGAACTCCCTCGCAACACGGCATCTCGCGCGACTGACGGTTGGATTTGTTTTCGTGAATCTCGGAGCAACATTCCGTATGTTCTTTATCTTTCAGCTACGACGTACATCTCATCCTGGATGATCTTTAGTCATTATCATCGTCTTGCTCGCCACGACCCCTCGGTCCGAAATGCATCCCCCAAGTTACGTGTTCGGATCTGATGGTATCGTCAACCAGACGGGAGGATGGAACACTGGAATCGCGTTCCTGTTTGGTCTGCTGAGTGTTCAATGGACGGTGCGTACTCTAAGGCATACAAAGATTCATTTCTGAAACCAAACTGTTATTTAGATGACGGTCAGTGATTAGTTTCTAGCAGCTAAAATATGTCTGTAATATTCATCTTAGGATTACGACGCTACTGCTCACATCTCGTAAGTCATCATGCTCTGATTTATCTCGTTTCCAGGGCCTACTCCATTTACAGAGAAGAAGTTCGGCGGGCAGCGTATGCAGGTAGGCCGATCGCAATGTTGTAGTGCGGAAAGTTTTGACACGCTCGGTTCCCTAGCGCCATCTGCGATTTTCATTGCTGGTATGCTTCGCACCTATTATCATCCCAGTACAAGGGTCCTAATTTCTTGCTATAGTCCTTGGCACGGGTCTCATTGGTTGGCTACTGAACATCGTCATGGTCTTATGCTCAGGACCTCTGTATGTGTTGAGTCGTTGCTATCGCATTCTCTACCGACATTCTACACTTCAGTGAAAATCTACCCGGCGCTTCAGGCTCTGCTTTCCTTGAAGTAAGCATTCTGCTCATTAGGCAAACTTACAACGGCGCTGACGAACGTTTAAGATCATGTACTTGCGCATGGGTAAAACTGGCGCATTGATCCTTTGGGTAGGTGGCTGTTGGAATTCAGGCGGGACATCATATACCTACCCTCTTATTTAGGCCTTCGTCTGCCTGACTGCATTCTTTGTGGTGCAAACGGCTCTGCAAGCTACCTCGCGTACCGTCTACGCCTTCAGCCGAGACCATGGTATGTACAACCTTGCAAATTACCTCGCATATAACACGTCTAAACCTTCCTCCAAGGCCTACCCGATCGTGGTTTCTTCGGCAAAAACTCCGAGAAAACCATGACACCCCTTCGTGCCATCTGGCTCAGTACCTTCGCCAGTGTCCTGCCCGGGTTGCTCGATCTCGCTAGCCCCGTTGCCGCCAACGCCATCTTCTCTCTAACTGCGATGGCACTGGACCTGAGCTACGCTATCCCTATCTTTTTGCGTCGTGTTTTCCAGGATCACCCAGATGTCATGTTCAAACCTGGGCCGTTCTACATGGGCGACGGGTGGCTCGGAAAGGCATGCAATTGTATTTGCATAGTGTGGGTATTATTCATCTGTGTCATCTTCTCGCTGCCAACCATCCGGCCTGTGACGGCGGAAAACATGAACTATGCCTCGGTACGCGTCTCTTGTCGTTGTCTTTTCTTGATGTTGACTCGTCTGGTTTTTCTCAAGGTCATCACCATCTCGGTCATGGTGCTCTCAGGGTATGTTGCCAGGACTTGAATTTATCCTCTGCAGTGGCTGATTATGGTGCTTCTTAGCTTGTGGTACATGCTTGGAGCGCACAAACACTACATCGGACCCCAGTCCAACCTTGACGAAAAGTTCAAGCAGGAGATCATCGCCTCCGACACCAGCTCTGGCGATGATGAAAGCAAAGAGAAAGTCTGATGACGAAAAACAAAATCACGATGAGATACGCCCTCGCTATCGCGGGCGTTCTCTTGACGCATGGATCCAATTGTTCAACACACTATATCATTATCACTCCACTCATACCCATGCATCATGTAGGGACTTGTTAGATGTATCCAACAGTTTCTGCCGTGTACTATCTTGACGCGACGTAATTCAACATTGTCGATCGCAGGTGTTTCTACTATCTCAGGCGTGCCAATGCCATTTATTTTGAACTTTCATATCGTTTTCTACCCCTTTCCATAAAAATTACCATACAGTCCATTATTTTCTCAATATCATTCATTCCGAAAGTATCTCAACTTACAGCACGGGGATGCTTGCAAAACATGCACCTCGCTGATGGATCATACTTGGGGCTAAGTTGATAATATCCACATCCGTCTAGGGTAGTCTTCACACTGTTGTTGGAGTGAATACCTTGCTTGCCTTTTACAGCCGTTCAAATAGATGAAATTGCTCTCGAAAACAAGCGATAGGTATTTGATTCTCCTGATTTAGTGCATCACCATAAGTGTATCTTTTTCAGCCTTTACGCATACAACACTTTCTTTCATGTACTCGGACTCGGTGACTCGTCAGCAATTTTCCGAGGCAACATGACGCCGATATCTCCTTGCGCATGCGCCCCTTTTCCTCCAGATACTTTTACCTTTGACCCGTCTGCAGTTCTGGATCTTGAAAAGCTGCCTATCATCCTCAGAGTCCAGGCCTATCTCCATACGACGGCCCTTATCGTGGACCCGAACACGACTTTGTAGAAGCTGTACATCGTATGCTGACAGCCCTTAAGGCTTAGGAGTGCGCAGTTGGCTTGGCCAATAGAACTGACTGTCCAGCGACTCAATCCGCCACTTCGAGCCAAGGCTCAGACTCTTCTCGACGTTGTCTGGATCTTGACCGCGGCTCCTTGCCGTCACCCACCTCAGGCGGTCAACCTCCCACCCTGACCATGAGAGCACACCCTTGGCGCGCTTGATATGTCAACCTTTAGGGCTTTAGCTGTCTTCCAAAGCGCAGTCAGTCAATCGAATGACGATGTCTTCGAAGCCTCGGCGTCGACATCATAGCTTCGAACGTGGACTTGGCTCAGGCTCCGAGCTATCATTAGACTCGCGGTCTTGGCCACCGACTCTTCTTAAAACTTGGCCTCTAGCTATTGCGCGTTTCACGATACTGAACTTGGGGGCTTTTGCATTTCCAGCTAATTCCACGGACACTTGGCTAGCCTTGGCATATCAATCTTCGTTGACTTCTTCACTTATTACTGTGATTTTCTAGTATCCGCTAGTCATCCTGCTAACGACTAAACGGGCTGCCAGGGGTGGGACGCGGAGGTATACCATGAAACCCGTCATTCTCATTGGGCATGGAATCGTATGTTGTCGTAGTTCGCCGGTTCCTTGGATCTATCTTTCACCATCACCATCACTCGACCGAGCAGGCAGACTTCGAAGTTCGCGAGCAAAGTCTATTTCGAGGCCTGCGCTTGGCGCCAAACCGCTTCCCAGCGCTTCGCTCGAATCAATGCGATATGATAGCCTCAGTTCTCCTCCGGTGCCCGTACGCGGTGGGAAAAGCCTACCCATATACGACTATTAAGCCAGCCCACCCACATCACCGTCTCCGATGGTGTAATCACTGATCACCGTCCCACTAGCTCTGTATCGCCGTACAGAGGGCGCTGCTGGTCGATGGAGCCCATCTTGCACGACTGTCGTAGCAATGGCCCCATTCTAGACGTGGTAGCGTTGATAGCACTGGCGTGCCCGAGTCTTCCCCGTGGTTTCCGCGCTCACATTTGATTGTGAGAGACGCGCTTGCTGTTCGGGTCGTACACGGTCCTGCCAACATGCATATCTCGTTAACCAATCAAAGATCGAAGAGCAAAGAGCCTATCCAGAGCCTTCCTTCGCGAGAAGAAGGGTATGTTATGTTACAGCTGATGAGATGAGGTATTTTGGAGCATCCTTTAGAGTGGTGCAGCCGAGGCCGAGATGCATGATGCGAGATGCGTGGAATGCAGAAGCAAGATGCAGATGCAGATGACGCAGATACGGAGGCCCGCGACTCGCAGCTGAGGCCTGTACAGGGCAGCGCCGATCATTTGGCGTGGCTGGCAGCTGTGTGCAATTTTTTTGAACGCAGACCCGACGTCACCGACCGGAGCCCGCGCCGGCGGGATAAAGGTTGCAATTGGCCAATGAGCATAGCTGGTTTCAGTGGGGTTCATGTTGCACGGTGGTTACATACACACGAAGATTTTTATATTCTGATCCTGATCCTTTGACGTCGTGGGCTCGGGTGGGTACATAGACGACCCGCGGCCTCATGTCATGTACAGTGTACACTTACATCAAGTTACATGCATTGCATTGCATTGCCAATGAATTAATGACGTGAAATGGCACTGTGGTGGTCTCTACAGATGACGCAACGAAACACCGACCCACCTTTAAATTATACTGACGGCCAGCTGGACATGCACCCGGCCGAGAGCAGCATGCAAAATCGATCCTTGGAGATATGTCGCCACTTCGGCCGTGGGACCTGTGAAATGATTATCATCGAGCCTGGCCACCGGTTATATTTAGGAGGATCCCTGAATCCCTGAGTCTGATCCTTCCCATCCGCATTTGCGCGTGTGTTGTGTTGTAGGTTTACTTTTCTGTTAGCTTGCTTACCGTAGGCCTGGGTCGGCATCCTGGCGTTTAGAGTTACATGAAATCGAGCGCCTCGGGCGATGTACATGTCAGATGCAAGTTGTGGTATCAGGCAGGGGGGCGCCGAGGCGGTGGCTGGCCACAGTACGACCCCTGGCCATAAAGATGTAGCATCTGGCGGTTCTGATCAGGGGCGGGCATGACTCCAACTTGAATACGTCCGGACTATGTGCTTAGTTGGCCGCTGGAGGCTGGAGATGGGCATTGGCAAGGGGAAGATTCGATGTCGATTGCAAATTCAACTTATACCGGTCCCGGTTGTCGTCAACGCAGGAGGACCAGGACCAGACTCCTCTGGAGTCTGGACAGGCTGGACACATTCTCGAAGCGCGCGCTTCGTGTGATGGGGGTGGACACGAGGGGGAGGGGGCAAAAGATCGCAAGACATGCAGTACCGGTGTGTCGGTGCTAGGGATCTGCGTGTAACCGGGCTTGGGGAGTAGCGACGCTTTGACTGTTTGATTGCGTGTTTTTATATACCGTTCACACTTTTCGAAGCCACGGCGTGGTAAGACTTGGAATTGGGGTGCTAAAGACGAGAGGGTCACAGTGTCAGGGAAATGTCAGGTCTCGGGTCCTTGTATGGCGAGGTAGATCATCAAATGCCCGGTTGGCAGGGCTGGTGTATGGCGGCACTTATCGCAAACGGCAGGGTTCAGCGATAGGCGCTAAGCAAGAGTAACGAGCAACTCCGTTATCCATGCCTTGATGATTAAAATCAAGTCGAACGAGGCTGGCTAAAGGCCCATCACACGTTACCACCACGCCTCCAAGCTCTCAAGCAAGCACGTTACAATAAATCCTTACATATCATTTGTGGGCACGTTTCCCTTGCCCTTTCGGTTGTGATGGTCTGTTCGGCGGTTTAGATCGGTGTGTGCCACTGCGTGGAGCCGCGACGCATCACCTGGCCTTCCAGGTACCATATGGATCAGGTATGGATGGTTCCGCTCGCCAGAGTTCAACTCCTCCGCACTCGTAGAAAGGACAAATGATGTCAGTGAGAGTCGTTGTGATAGAGCTAGTACGAAACGGGATTCAGCACATGCATATGATTGTTCTCGTCCGGGTCCTGAATCAAATCATGACGACAAATTCGAGCCTGACCGCAAGCTCACATGAGCAGCGAGAAGGCTGCTAGATAATTCAGCGCCTTTAAGGAGAAAGAATCCAGACGGGAATCACGACATTCGTTCGCTTGGACACACGGTATAAAATTTATAGAAAGCATGCACGTCGCACAACGGGCATCGCACGAATCGAGGGATTGACGCCCCGGGAATGGGTGCGAGCTTCTTCGCACAGTGCCCCGCGTGTCGTGCAGGCTTCTGCGAAGGCAGGAGTGGGAGTTCATGGTGCTGGGGCTGCGGAATTGCTGGTCTGGCGAGTAGAGAGGGGAGGCAGTGCGATAGCGATCAGATTGTGATATCGTTATCCCATGACAGGGATTTGAGCACAGGGCAGACCCAAAGAGTGCAAAGGGGGCCTAGCGAGTGGATGATGGGATACAGGAGAAGAGCAGGAAGGCGGGAGGCAGCGTCAAGAGTTGGGAAGGACCGCATGTCGGGGGACGGGCAAAGGTCCATGGGGGCTTCCCTTTGAAGGCAGGGCGAACAAAAGACGTACGGAAACTAAAGCGTGCGCCACTGAGGAGGCTGCGGGATTTACGCCAGTAAAAGTGAGTCGGGGACCGGAGTCGGGAGTGAAATGTAGTGCTCAATTGGGATGGCCGAATATAGATGACAAGGCCGACGACAAGGGCGAGACATGGAAACACGAAAGCAAAGAGGCAGGGCGGGAAGAAAGGCCAAGAGAAAGATCCTAGCGAAGCGGAGAAGTGTGTTGGCATCGAAGCGAAGGCGGATGGCCAAGGGGATGTGGTTGCGCCGGCGATTGCGGGCGGCCCACGCCGAGTACCGGGGGCAAAAAAAGAAAACAAAGGCCAAACATGAGACAATAGAGATAAATTATATCTTACCGGGCCAGCCACTGAGATGTCTTTTAACCACCAACGACTGTGTCTGTTAATGAGTCTGTGCTGCTAACCCCAGCTTCCTGGCCGTGCATCTAGCACCATGCCTCCCCGTCCCATCCTCAAACGCTCGTCCCCCTCCGGACCCTCTGCCCCTTCTCAGCTGGCTGTCCACTTCCCCCCTCCCCCTCCCTCACAACCCATACTTTCGCCGTCTACTCCGCTGCTGCATACGACCGTTCTCCCATTGTCGTCTCCCCCAACTCCCTCGCTCTGCCCGAACGCGGATGCCCGGGCCGAACTTATACGCTGGATGAGCCGTCCCCATCCTCCCCTAAGCGCGGCCACCCATACGGCGGTCGCGATCTCCATCCACGTGCCCTTGCCTTCAACGCATCCCGTCAACGTCTCGAAGACGCTGCGCGTGCTTCGTCTTTGCTTCCCCCGCCGCTGATCCCAGATCTCTCGTCCGAATCCGACGAGTCCGACGGCTTCTCCAGTCCCGCCATCCAATCATACACTCCTACCATACACATTCATGGCCTCGCCATCCCCCAGGATCGCTGTTCAACATACGCGTCCTTCGACGTTGACCCTTACGCTGTCAGCCCCATCTCCCCCTCCGCGCTCTCCTTCCTTCCCCATGCGCCCTCATCCCCCTCGCGCTCTCCTTACGCACATGGCTTGTCTATATGTGACGATCCCCCGACCCCAAAGCCCAAACGTCGTCGGGAACGAAAACATGATGCCTCACGTACTCCTGACCGGATACCAGACGCCCCAGACACCCTGAGCTACTGCTCGCCGACTAAAATTAAGAGCAGCAAGAGAGTGTCTGCTCTTAGCAAGTCTCTTTCTGCACGCCATGCCGAGTCTGGTTTCCGCATTGAGGATGACGGATGCCTTGGGGGTTTCTAATTGTCTATCCTGCGCACCTTATCGAATGCGCTTTAGATACATCCCCGTATCTGTTGACATATCTCGCTTATTATCCTTTCTATAATACAGCGTAATTGTCTCTCTTCTTCGCTCACGACCCTATGCATCTATTCCGTTGCGGACCCCTAGCTCTATCTATCTATCGTATCCCCTCATACCCGTCCACGACCGCCACGACCCCCATCATTACGGTACTCGTTTCCATTGCATTCAATTCATTCCATTCGTCCCCCTTACACATCGCCCAGCACGCCTGTATCACTACCAGATCCTGTCTCATTCCCTTGTCGTCCCATAGCCTGATTCGTGGACGCATCCTGTTATCTCTTCGTTCTTGGTGGCATCGTATTCATTGATCGGATACGTTTACTTCTGCCTGTTGTAGTGCAAGTGTGGATGCCTGAGGCTTCAAGTTTGCCAATGTCGAACTTCAAACCCGAGCCTTACATGCCGCCATTCGGTCGTGACGTCCATGTACGTATGCTAACGTATGATTGAATGTTGATAGATCCCCAACGGATACTACGTCGGACGTCGTGCTGATTCGCTTCGAGGCCACAATATTCCAGCCGGGATTGCGCACACACTATAATGGAGTAGGTATATTTGGAGCACTGGAGGTCCCACCATTCGAGACATCGACAAAACGCAGACCCGGTAAACGGCCCCGGAAAACCCATTGGTACTATTCCCAACTGAAAGCCTCCGCAAGATCTACGACATATTTCAAACACTTGTAGTAACAGCACCCGGCCCCGACCCAGTGGCGGCGTCTCTGATACGTCCCACTTCAGCTTGAATCACCTGTCCTGCGAAACTGGCGGAGTATAATTGGTACCATCACTGTCATAGCAGTGTCAGGTACCACACATATGCTCACGATTGTCACAATTTTGGTCTTGTTTTCTTGCTTCTGGCTCCTGTTGTTGGTTGTTCTGTGAAAGGGGTATATGCAGATCTTGCGATTGATAAGGGGGTTAGGTTCAGCTTCGTGATATCGCATAAAAACATTCTTTTTGGAATCAGATGCGGCAGGCTCGAGACTCGAAAGGTGTGGTGACCTGCCTCGAGGCGTTCTGTCAGCATTGCGTTGTGTATCGACTGGCCGCCTGAGAATGCTGGGGATCTTCAGACTTGCGAGGCTGTACATGCGATAACTCGGATGCTTATACACCACGGGACTCCAGGAAGTTTTCAAGCCACTGGCAGTGGTATCACCGGAGTGTGACACGAATCTCCAGTACTGGTAATTTCAAGGAATGGGATCCAAATTACATACATACTTACACAGCGGAATAGATTGTGGTGATCCTGGTTTGATGTTGCCTGAGGTGATCTCAGTCCGGACCACGGCCAACACAAGCTTGCCACAAGCAAGATCAACCAGGATTGATGGCTGGAGTCCAACCAAGTTTAGCACGTGAGGTCAGCCACTGAAATGGTCGCTACGCCTGGTATTATCATTTGGGATTCTCTTTTCTGCTCTCTCGGTGTACTTGCAAGAATAAAAAAATATATGTAATACATAGATAGGTAACAACATAACAGAAGAAATGGATAACTAATACGTGCCACTTCTGCACATGCGAGCTTTTTGACGAAAAAAAGCACCTAGCTGTCAAGTTCAAGTGAGAATAAGCTCCTGAAGAAGTAATTTCGACTTACCTTATAGTGAACATGGCGGGGAATAAGTCGGCCAGGAATCTGTTAAGTGTGAGTGAGATGGAGTCCTTGCAGAGGCAATTATGACTTACAGGGGACCAGACATGGCGTGACCACCTAAATAGGTTTGTGTAAGGGAGGGAAGATAGATTAGATACATACCTATATAGTGGTTTAGCATGTATTTTATCTGAATGTTGATCATTTCTTACCTTGAGAAATGGCCGTCGTGCCGCCAGTAACTGTAAGATGCTGTGAGAAAAGTAGTCTGCAAAGCCAATTGATGGTCAGTATATTGAGGCAAGAAAGAGCTGGTCGGGCAGTGAAGGGAAATCGAGGCAGGCAGCTATAGACATGACCGAGGGCGTGGCACGACGACATTGACGGTTGGGAAGAAGGACGAAGAAATCATTTTTCAGAAATGCGACGAAGTTCAACATGCACGTGAACTAAAAACACGTGATGACATGGAGGCTTGTTTGGTTGCGCCTGGCGTGAGAAGTAACTTGGCCAGGTTCACCCCGGTCAGCGGGCCTGAAGGGTGCGCAGGTCTGGGTTGGGGTTCATCACAATCAAGCAAACAAGGTCATCTCATAAACGGACCAAGGCGACCAGAATTTTGATTCCGTATATCCTGTTTCGAACATCCTACGCTGCCCAATCTACTCCTGGTTGTGTATGTATTGGACTCGGACTTGACAGCTCCGGCTTCTCTCTCTGCCCGTGACGCTCCTGACTGCGGAATTTTTTCAGAGCATCGCGATACGCGAAACACCAGTCCCGCTCGGGCCCGCATCGCTCGCTTGGGTGTGCTCAGCAGCCTCAGCTCAGGATCCTCGGGTCGAATTGTCCGTCGTATGCATTTGCTGGGCGCTAGAGCCAAGGGTCAAGGCTGGTCAAGGCTTGCTTTCTCTTCACGCATCGTGGCCAGCCGCGATCCTGGGCACGAGCGTGGGAACGAGGGTCCGCGTCTTGGATGATCCGTGGGCGATGGTGGACGCCAGCTCCGGATCTCTCTGTCTTAGCTGGCTTTCTTTTCTTTTCTTTATCCTTTTGTTCTCATCGAGGCCGAGGTGCTTTGCGTGTTTTGTAAGTTCCTGCCGTGGCAGGGTGTGCTGCTTTTACCACCGGGCTACGTATACACCGCCGTTCAGGCGAATCAGCAGACGGAGCATGCACGAGAACAAGGATCTGAAAAATCGTCTATTGAGTACGAGCAGGATCAGGCAGCCCCGGGAGCTTTAGCTGTAGAGACCGCTCCGAAGTCGGCGTCTTAGCTGCTCGGAATTCAATTATTCCGCGACGATCATGCTTCCATGGTACGCGATACCGATATCAATGGAGGTCCATGGAGGACGTTTTCATTTTGATATATGCAAAGCGGAAATGCTAAGGTTCGCATGTACCTCGGCGACGCGCCTCGCGGCCCAAATACGGAATTCGGCGGCGGGCGGGGGCAAATGAACGTCAAGCCTGGGGGAGCCAAGCTTGTACCTTTCATCTAGGTCTTCCTTTTTCTTGTTCTTTCAACGATTTCGATCAGGCTGGACTTGCAACGAGGTAAGTACTAGTAGTAGTTAGCGCCTTGGTGCGGCGAAGACTTATGCCTTGGGGGGCTCAAGGAACGATGTCGATAAACCTAGATCCAAGTTGGACAGACCAGGAGACCTTGGCAGAGCTTTTTTTTATCTTGGTCAGTCAGCTTCGCTTGACTTTTGGAGTATACTGGGCACGTTTCAACATCCTTTTTTTTTCTTTTTTTTTCACCCCTTGCTTTCATGCAGGCTTAAGGACTCGGCGCCTGGGCAACTATGCCAAATGAAAGACCGCACGAGCCTGAGTATGCATTCTACGATTTCGCAAACGGACTTGTTTGCAGCCCATTCTCCAGACTTTGGCTGGGCCGCCGAGCTGGTTATTTACCGGAAACCCTGTCTCTATGTACAAGCGGAAGTAAAGAAGAATGCTGGCAAATATACTATATATACTCCGTATGTAGCGAACGAATATTTTGTCACCTCTTCATCTCCATCCTGACGCGAAGCGTTGCGTTCACGTGCTGGGAAAATTCACGTCGGCCGATTGGGACGGAGGTTTCTCCAGAACGCGTTCGCAACTCTTGCCTGCACAGGGAAACTTGGCTGATCATCGCTGTCGATGTGGTCTTAATGCGGTACTCCGAATTTGCAGATGATGCACTATCATTGTCAAGTTTTCTTTCGGGTAATGGGTAATTTTTCGTTCACTTTTCTCAGGCTTTCAATCCCATTCGTCTCCGTAACGTCCCGTAAAATGTCAAGATAACAAGTAGTAGCTAGCGATCTCAGCGCCTTGAGAACACTTCCGACGGGAGCTCCTGCATATTTCGGAATCCCGCACCGTGAATATCGCGGGCAATCGCGTCGAATCACGTGCAGCGGAACAGCAGATGAGTATACCTTCGGCCTAATCTGGCAAAGACCGACTCGAAACTATCCTCATCCCAACCTCCATCCTCCACCTCGATAACCCGATAACAAGATGGTGAAAGCTGTTGTCCTCGGAGCTGCTGGTGAGCCTGCGATCGCGCTGGATCGCCTCTGGTTGTGCTGATCGCTGATCGCTTTCATGATTTTGCAGGCGGTATCGGTCAACCTCTTGCTCTTCTGTTGAAGGCCAACCCGCTCGTCACTGAGGTGGTTTTCTCTGTTAGCTGTACCCGATAAATAGATATTGAGGCGATGTTGTTATATCAGCTCGGTCTTTTCGATATCGTCAACACCCCTGGTGTTGCCGCCGATCTCTCCCACATCTCGACGCCCGCAAAGGTCGAGGGTTACCTCCCTCCCGATGATGGTCTCAAAAAGGCCCTCACTGGTGCCGACATTGTCGTGATCCCCGCTGGTGTCCCGAGAAAACCTGGCGTATGTGCATTTTTCTCAATGCGGTCCTTTTCTGACCCTGATGCATCCTTTATTAGATGACGAGGTAAGATAAGATCCCTGTGCCACATTTAACCATTTTTTGTTATTGTCGCCCTTACTGATTGGATGTACGATCGTGAATAGAGATGATCTGTTCAAGGTACGTACATGTGAAGAATGCTGGATCTGTATTATCGGCGCTGAGATCTGCGGCAGATCAATGCTGGCATCGTCAAGGACCTGGCAACTGGCATTGCGACCACTGCACCCAAGGCGTTCGTTCTTGTCATCTCCAATCCCGTCAACTCGACCGTCCCCATCGTCGCCGAGGTCTTCAAGAAGCACAACGTCTACGACCCCAAACGGTATGTCTCCGCGATCTACTACGGTGGCGTTTAAGTATCTGACAATTACTCGGTACTTCAAAGGCTCTTCGGTGTCACGACTCTGGATGTCGTCCGGGCCTCGACCTTCGTGTCTGAAATTCTCGGCAACCTCTCTCTGTCCAAGGAGGTCGTCGTCCCCGTAGTTGGTGGCCACAGTGGTGTCACGGTGCGTCACTTTGATATATATTGATAATGCTGCTGATATGGCATAGATTGTGCCCCTGCTTTCGCAATCCTCGCACCCTCTCCCCGCCGGCATTGCGACTTCAGATTACGAGGCCCTCGTCAAGCGCATCCAGTTCGGTGGTGATGAGGTCGTCAAGGCCAAGCAAGGTGCTGGATCCGCCACGCTCTCCATGGCTTTCGCTGGCGCCGAGTTTGCCGGAAAGGTCATCCGCGCTGTGAAAGGCGAGAAGGGCATCACCGCTCCCACCTTCGTCTCCCTGGCCTCCGATCCCGCCGGCGCTGCTGCCCTCACCAAGGAACTCGGGCAGGAGCTCGAGTTTTTCTCTTCTACCGTCGAGCTGGGTGTACGTACAAACTCTTTGATTTCCTTCTCATCGGTGCTAAACTGAGTCCTTTCTAGACTGAGGGTGTCGTCAAAATCCACCCCCTCGGAACCATCACCGACGCAGAGAAAGCTCTCGTCAAGGCTGCCATTCCCGAGCTGGAGACTAACATCAAAACTGTATGTACATTGGACAATTTTTTTTCAGACCTGTAATCATCTCGTTCACAGGGAACTAACTACGTTGCCGAGGCCTACAAGAAGGCTGAGGAGGACGGCCCTTCTAGACTGTAAATATGGACTCGCGAATGTTAGAGCGACTTTTATTTCGATCCTAGAAAAGAGAAATCAATGTATGTACACTAAAGCATTCTGAATGTGATTCTGAAGCACTTTCAATGATTTGAGTGTTTGGCGCTGGTGATTCCGGGGAAGAGCAATGTTTTAGATCCGCGGGCCGAGTTTCGGGATAAACCGAACACGAGGTAATACCACATGACGAGAATTGTGGCGTGGGAAGGCATGTGTGTTGTTTTTTCCAGGTCACAGGGCCTGTGGTCACGACAGTCGTGACTTTCACGTTCTCCCATTTCCCCCCTTGCCTCCTCCTCGTCTGCAGCCTCGTCCCTTGTTCCTCCCTCTTGCTCAATTCTTTGCAGCAACATCGGGCTATTACCACAGCCACAGCTACTCAATCTAATTGATTCCCAACCATTATTTTGGATTAGTTCCAAAATCGAATATTACACGCCTGTGGGCTGCTGACCTTGAGCGACCCCATCTCGCAGGTACAATTATCCCGCACAGGATTTCCCCTCATTTGGCTTATCAATATTGAACTAGAGGATAAGCCAAACCGCTTCAACGAACTCTCAGCCAAGCTCAATAATGGCCCCAACCGCTCCCGTCAATCACGACCCGACGTTGTCTCATAACGCAGGCAATACAGTCCCTCAGCAAGCACCGCAGCAACCGCCAGGAATGGCTCAACAACTCCTCCCTGCCGATCTTGCTGGTGTACAGCTCAATGGGCTCGATCCTCATCAGATCATGACTCTCCTCCGAAGCTTACCCAATGTATTTACCAAGGTGAAGTCCGCTCCTGCTCGCAATCTGTCTTATATCCCCTCTTTTCTTGTCGTACTCGAATTTTTGGGCGTAACACTTCTCGAAAGCATCCACGATCGTTAAATTGGGCTACACGTGACTGTGTCGCGACGCGGAGCGCGGAGCACGAGCGTTTCGTCCTCAGTCACGGGGAGGATGAACGACCCCGCACCTCCTATCATATCTTTTTTTTTCATCCTCGTCCACCCGAAGTATCTGTCGCTGATCAGCACCAACAGCTCACCGAACAAGGCAACCTTAAAGAAGATGCCGCCCAAACCCTCTCGAACCTCTCCCAAACGCCCTTCCAACCTGGCGCTCCTCACCCTGGCACCCACCCCTACCCAGGCCAGTCTCATCCCGGAAGCGGTCTCCCCGGAATCAACGACCCCGGCCCATCGTCGCACCCGCGTGGCCCGCCTAACTTGGGCCAGCTGTCGGCGGTAGCGATGTCTGCATCGCCCGCTTCAGCGTCGGCGCCTCGTGGACAGCTCCCTGGTCAACCCCAGGAAATGGAAGAGGCCAGTGAAGATGATCGTCGTGGCATGAGCCAGGCGAGTGGGAGTGCGGAGATTAAGCCGGCCTCGTCACCAGGGACGACGACGACCAGGCGAGGCGGCAGGAGTGCCACAATGGGCAGTGATGAGTGGAGTCGGCAGCGCAAAGATAACCATGTACGTCCTCTTTTCTTCGTCTTTGTGAGCTTTGTGCTCATGTCTCCTACTTTCTTTTCTTTCCCTTTGATTTACGCTCCCGCAGAAAGAAGTTGAGCGTCGGCGTCGTGGAAACATCAATGAAGGGATCAACGAGCTCGGCCGTATCGTGCCTAATGGATCCGGGGAAAAAGCCAAGGGCGCTATTCTATCGCGCGCTGTTCAGTATATCCACCATCTCAAAGAGAACGAGGCCCGTAATATCGAGAAGTGGACGCTGGAGAAGCTACTCATGGACCAGGCGATGGGTGATCTGCAGACCCAACTCGAAGAGATGAAAAAGATGTGGGAGGAAGAGCGGATGGCGAAGATGAGAGCAGAAAACGAACTAGATGTCCTCCGGGGGGCCTTGAATCAGAGCCAGAGCCAGCCTGGGAACATCCAGCAGCAGCAGCAGCAGGGACAGGCGGTGCACGCCCGCATGGAGAGTCAGTCGCTGAAGCGTGATGCAGAGACTGCAGGTGCAGGCTCGGAGGCAGACCAAGAGGGTAAAAAGCAAAAAGCCGAATAGGAAAGTCCCGCTCTTTCAACATCTTCTTTCTTTCTTTTTTCTCCTTTGTATTTTTGAAGCCTTGACCATCCTGCTCCCTCCCTTGCTCTCCTGTGATATCTATCGAACCGTGTAAATATGGTGACTCTTTTTTGAAATTACCTCCTCCGTATGTCTGTCCTTGTTTTCTCAAACCTGTATATAATACCGCGGGTGTTTAAACCCTGACGAATGGATACATTATCCAATTGTTAAGGTTGGGCCCTCGGTCGCGGCTACCTACCGGGCCGTCTGGTGACTGAGGTCAACATCTTAGAGGATTGCTCAGCAGCTCCGTTATTCACACCACCATGGCGAGGATTATCAGGGCCTCAGTCGCGCAGGCATGTACCGCAAAGTTCTCCCTCAATGAAACTCTAGACAAACTCGAGCGCCTGACTCGCGTGGCCCGCGACCGCGACGGTTCCCAACTCTGCGTTTTCCCAGAGGCATTGTAGACCCCTCTCAAGGCGTTACTAACTCGTTCCAGACTAAAGTCATGTTTGTGTAGCATCGGTGGGTACCCCAAGAACTCTACGTTCGGCGCAGTTGTCGGCGACCGGGCGCTGGCTGGACGCGATGAGTTCGCGCGGTACTATGCCGCAGCCATCGATATTCCCTCACCTGCGATCTCGCGCATGGAGGCTGTGAGCCGCGAGACTGGTGTGTTCCTCGTCGTGGGCGTTATTGAGCGCGACGGGGGGACGTTGTATTGCACCGTTGTCTTCGTGGATCCGGTCGAGGGGTATATTGGGAAACATCGGAAACTCATGCCTACAGGCTCGGAGCGCCTTATTTGGGGCCAGGGTGATGGGTCGACACTTCCTGTTCCTGAGAAGGACTTTGGGAGTGCGGAACGCCCGTTGAAGGCCAAGATGTCGGCGACGATTTGTTGGTGAGCGCCTGCTGTGAGTTGTGAGGGCATGTCGAAGCTGACGCTGAACAGGGAAAATTACATGCCCTTGCGTAAGAGTCTTTGTTGTGCATGTGTTGAGTTGATTCTGAAAGGCTGCAGTGCGCACATATTATTATAGTCAGGGGACACAGCTGTATTGCGCCCCGACGGTGGATGCGCGCCCAGAATGGCAAAGCACCATGCAGCACATTGCGCTTGAGGGACGTTGCTTTGTCCTGGCGGCTTGCCAGTTCGCGCAGGTATGGTGGCGAACTTACCTGTAGCTGCGTCGCGCAGCTGAATGCACTCCCATCAACAGGCAAAGGACTATCCAGACGAGCACTTCACCACGACCAACCTCAGCAATGAGGGCATCCCTGACCCGGAAAAGGTGATGATAGCTGGCGGAAGCGTCATTATCAGCCCACTTGGTAAGATACTTGCTGGGCCATTGCGCGATGCCGAGGATGTCCTCACTGCGGATTTGGACCTGGATGATATCGCAAGGGGAAAGTTCGACATGGATGTCGTCGGACATTACGCTCGAAATGATGGTAAGAGCGTAGTGTTTCCCGTTTTATTGTTCACTCTAAGTGAGTCGTATCCAGTTTTCAAGCTCAGTGTGAATGCGCCACATACATGAAGGTATTTTGAAGCAATGCAAGTACGGATGGATATGCATGATTGTATCATATCGGTACTCCGGTATCAGATATATAAGGTTCATCATTGTGGAATGCATCGTACAGTGGACAGGTCATTGCGCGACGGGGGTTGGTTCGAAGGGAAAGAAGGGAACGATTCGAAACTTTCAAGGTGACAGTATAGCGAACACGTCATTCTTACTGAAGAACATAGAGAAGACATGTCACAAATTAGAAGTGGCATCCGAATGCGAGCCTCGTATTATCTAGTGTCGCGAGCGAGTCGAGGAGATGTACTCCCCAATCGCTACGAAGTGACGCTCCAAAAGGTGATGAGAAAGAGTCTAAAGAGTTCTGAGAAGAATACGGAGGTTGAGTGCTGCTAGGCTTTAAATAATAGTGAGTTCTAGTAAGTTTCTCAGATCTGCTGCAAATTTGACAAAATCTCTCGATAGTCCACACGTTGCAGTATGCAGTTGTTTTACCGCTCGCATTTCGTTTAACCTATTCTTGGGATCTTTCATCATTGAGATACACTTGATATATTCATGGCTATACAATATGATTACAGCGGTCGCGATTCAGGTTAAACCTGTGGGGTTTTCACAGCGTCAGTTACAGCGTCCGTAATCGTGTTCAAATGGACTTCGAGATGTTGCAAGCGAAGAGTCTCCCGATGTCCCGCACCGAGGGCGAAGGTGTGGCTCGCATGCTTCCTTTCGTCGTAGCCCCTGATACGGAGAATAATCATATAAAAGCATATGGATATGATTGGCATTGTCTGAAAAAAAAACCTGGTTGTGAGTAACACGGAGATCGAAGCAAGAATTGAAGGACTGACAATGTCCAACATTATCGTTTGGATATTCGACTTCAATATGAAAAAGACAATCACGAGGATTAACATTGTCGAATATATGGCACCAGAGTCGGCAACAACGCGCAAGAGGTGAAGAAGGGGACCGGCCGTAGTGCGTATCCTGGAAACTTGACTTTCCACTCTCCAAAGGCGATATGCCAGAAGACCTTCAAATCAAATTCATGTAAGTGTGAACATTGATTCAGAGTACTCACTGGTACTCAAAATGTTGGCAGTCAAGGAGCTTGAAAGGAACGCCGTGATCCAACGTGTCAATTGGTCATCGAAGATGACGTTATAGCCACCAACATCGCGCGCGTGCCCAAAAAACCACAAGGCACCGCTCGCGGTGACTATCAAATGAAGCTGGTGTGAGTGTCGAAACTGTCATCGAGTGACCCCGTACCAAGTACCAATGTCCAAAGCATTAAGGGAAGGATAATCACCCAGGCGGAGGACCACACAACGTAACAGCGGTAAATCTGCAGTGCTGGTTATTAGCCTACTTGTTGGAGAGGCTAAAAAAATGACTCGCTTACAACGACACCATCTCCAAGAAGCGTCTGTAGAGCGTACACCAAGTTCCGAGCGAACAAAGTGGAGGAGCCGAAATCACCGAAGTATTTGTCAGGTCCGTCCGACGTATCGCGATGGAAAATAAAACCGTCGATGAATCGGAAGACATCGATTCCCATATGCTGGTCATGGTAGAGATTGGTACAAGTAGATTAGTTATATGAGCGTAATAACTCACTATAGTACTGAATATGAATAGAAGGCATGCTGTCGCGAGCATGGAATAGCTTAGCTGTCCCGACATCGCATGGTGCCTTATGAGGGAATAGACGGTCGCTCCGAACATACAGACAGAGAATCCTTTGAAAACAGAATCGTCAAAACAATGACAGGAAAGGCTCGGTGACGAGAAACAGAAGCACCATATAGGATTCCTTGAATAATGGTGGAGAAAACATTGGCGTAGTCGAAAGCAATCCCTGTGCCAGACAGCATAGAGTGAATAATGAGTGGAGAAGAATTCTCAGCGCTACGGCACTCTGAGTGCGCAATGATGATTCATCTGTGTGATTGTAATCAGTTGGAGCGAATATAATAGATAGCTTGTCGCGGCGCGCCGACAGCTGGCATCGAACCTGCTGTGTGATCCAACTCTATTCCGTGCAACAAATCTATTTAAGCTCGTCTGGTCCTGATTACGGCGCTGGAACAATTGATGTCGTCTGTCTCTGTCCAGAAGAAATCAAGCGACAACAGAATCTTACCACTACTGGGGTTTCAGTTCGGGGCCACCGATTCGCCGTCCATACTATGTGTTGTATTGAAAGTAACGCCATTCTTCACGCGCAAGGTGCAATTCCCAGCCACATTACCAAAGTTCCGGTTTTGCCGCCTATGAATACATTCAAACTGATTCGCCGTTCAACATTTAGCGCTCACCCTTTGAGAAGCGATCTTGCAGCTATCAACCTACTGGAGAGAGAACACCTTTTGTTGGACCTCGTTCGAGTATCAAAATGGACTGCGCGTCCGCGGGAAGTTCGACCAGACTGCCTCGTGATCCTCTGATGGCTCGTAATGCTGGATGGATGGATGGATGATGTATTTCCCGCAGCGGTCCCAAAAAAGGTTGCTGTGTTGGGTACACGACCGACTCCTTAGGGAAAGTTTCAGGATATCAAGTGCAGTTTTGGCAGGAAGTTCCTGACCTCCTCACCTTGTCTCTCTTGCTGTTCTTCATCTTTATCCTCGCAGTCACCTTTAGACGCGCACCTGGCCCACGGCCTCACCCATTCATTGGTCACTTTCTACAGCAAAGAAAGTAAGCACGTCATCGATACACGATGTTCAGAGGCCATGATAGGAGAAGCACAATTGAGTCAGACGGTGAGTGGTTCGAAGGGCAAAAAAGGAGCGATTCGAAACTATCAAGATTACAATATAGCAGACATATCATTCTCACTGAAGAACACGAAGAAGTGTCCTGAATTAAAAGTGGCATCCAAATGCGAGCCTCGTATCATCTAGCGTCGTAAGAAAGGCGAGGAAAGGAACTCCCTAATCGCTACGCTTGTTGCTGACGCTACCCGTGGCTTCGTTGTACTTGGTTGCAAGTCTGTCGAATTCAGCTGCCTGTTGGGCGGCTTGCTTCTTGAGGGTTTCTATAGTAATGTTTGAGTGAAAAGGACGGAAGGACATAATGCCCGTTGTACAGGCGCAACGCCAAAATAGAATTTAAGAACTCACCAAAATCTTTCGACTTCGATTCTTCTGCAGCCAACTTCTTCTTCAACTCTGCAACCTCCTTGACGGTATCTCCGTTCTGTGCGGCTGATTCGGACGATACCTGTATTCGATACGAGATCAAGTTAGTCCTGCTTGCTCCAAAAAATGGTAAGAAAGAACCTCTTTCTTAAGCTTCGCGTATTGTTCCTGGGTATGGATGAGGTCGAGGAGTATGTAGAAGGTGCGCGTAAGGACAAGGGAGAGGAAGAGGGTGAAACCGGTCAGATAGGTATTTCTTTGGGAGCTAAGCTTATGGCATCAGGAGTCCGTTCGAACATAAAATTGCCAATAAACGCACTAGAATTTCCTTGCTGCAAGGTTGGTTTCAGTCCTGACGTCATTGATGCCTTGTTGTGAGGACTTTGCGAGTTCAGATTCTGCGGTGACCCGGAACATGCGCTGTAGAGCATCGGCAAATAGAATCGCTACAAATCTATGGTGATGAAGTGACATGAAAAGGTCAGCTCGAGGCCAAACGACGAGCACGTGGAGCCACAAACATGAAAGAGATCTTGAGCGCGTATGCGACCTTGGCAACGATGGGAGACTCCGAGAGGAATCTGAAGACTTTCTTCCGCACTGTATATGGTAGTGGGGCGACGAGAAGGCAGAATGTGATCATCTGAAATATGAATATTCAGAAAGTTGCCTTGAACAGATGGAGATGTGAGACGCACCTCTGACGCGAGGAGCATGAAGGTAAGGTGATAGCTGGGGAGGTGCATAAGTTCATGGAAAGTATGACAGTGAACAAAAGACTTGCTAGATGGTCATGATGGTCAGTAGGAAAGGAGCAAATTGATCTGAGCGTTGGAAACACGAAGAATTAACGTTTTCACGAACTGCGTGGTCACGCCCCAGTGACGTCACATCTGGACACGTATGCCAATCAATCCACAACACCGCTTTCCACCAGCCTTGCTCGTGAAAATTCAATGGCTTGCTCACCACGTTGAATCGAAGTGGGACCACGCTTTTTTTTTTTTGTTGCAAAGTGATGCAGACAAACCATTTGTCTGAAGAGGCTGGCACGCAGTTAAATACTAACAAGCCTGAAGATTCCAGCCGAAGCTGAGTGGTAACATCGTTTGGGATGCATAAAACACACACGCAAAGTCATGCCTTTCGTTCCGTGCAGAGAAAGTAAAGCATTCATGATGGAGACGAGGAAGCAGTGAGTCCGCATTTTCCTTCCATTGCCTTTCTTTCCCTCACTCAGTTGGAATGCATCCAGATCTGTCAATGTCTTGTTCAATGCGTCAAGCTCCAATCGATTGGTTGGGGATGGAGAATGACATTTTATCAGCTGCCTTGCATTCATCGCGTCAAGCTCGAATTCCTTGGCTACTCGAGAATCATCTGATTCCAAGCACCTTATTTTTCGAAGGGCTGTGCTCTAAACTTACAGAATGCATGGTCGGAACTTGGCGAGTGGTGTGTCGCGTGGATTTTTGCCGCGTATGTATCCTCCTAATTTCCTTCGTGGGTCCTCTGTACCATCGAAACCTCGTTCTCAGATCTTTTTTTCATTAAGTTCATGGGAGATTAGGAATGAAACACACAGTTACTATTCTCAAAAACCTTTTGGCATAGAATCGTCACACCTGTCCTTTGAACTCATTTGAGGTAATTTGAATGCCGTATCGCATGGGTTCGATTCTTTGACTGCGATTGATTGGCCACGCTGTCACAATCGTGAGGAAAATGCCGCGCCACAAACCATTCACCATGAGTTCCCTAGGCTGTGGCAGAATCTTCGGCGCCGTAACGCCCCCAGGCTACGACCAGTGCGGTAGTAGGTCGTTCAAGTCAACTTGGCATGATTTGCTTCTCATCTGATTTCGTCTGATAGGCCAAAACCGTAAAGAACGTGTCGCGCCACGAATCTAGAACCATGTACACCTTCATCTGAACTTGCCTTTTGTGGAGCGAGACTCTGAATAAAAGCAGCGCGAGACAACATCTTTTTACTTCAGTATCTCAGCCGAGGACCTACACGAAGATATGAAGTTCACTTTCTCTCTCACCGCAGCCCTCTTCTCCATCGCTCAAGTCTCTGCCATGGCTCTCGCAGAACACAACATGCTCGAGGTAATTCCTAGCTCATATACTCATACGCCATAACCTGAACTCATTTGTTCCCTCAGGCCCGAGCCCCTGGGCAGACCTGCGGTGATCCCAAAACCGCTCTTCCGCTCTTGAGGGCCTGGAACGGCGGCATCGTCGACCACTTTTACACTACCAATGCGGCTGAAATGCAGCGCGCGGTTTCGAGTCTGGGATACGTCGCCGAGGGTACCACCGGCTACGTTTTCTCCAAACAGCAGACCGGGACGGTCCCATTCTTCCGCCTCTACCACCCAGGCGTCAGAAACCACTTCTATACCACGAATGCAGCAGAGAGAGACAATGCCGTGAACCGCCTTGGATATGCGTCTGAGGGCGTCGTGGGGTATGTCTACCCCAATACCGCGTGCGGAGGGCTTCCCCTGTATCGTTCGTACCATGGTGGCGGGCAGGATCATTTTTATACCATGTCAGCCGCCGAAAGAGACAGCGCGAAAGGAGGAGGATGGGCTTATGAGGGCATCGCAGCGTATACTTTCCCTTACTAGCCGCCTTCGTAGGTCTCCATATCCATCGTCTGAAAGCTTCATCTAACGTCTTTTTCTTCGCTAGAGAATGGCCGGGTCTTGTTCTGATCTCCTCGGGAAAACAGCGTTTATACAAATGTATTCTTCACTTATTCTGATATATGAGGCTTATCGAAGTGTTGTTCAATTATTCATCTTACACCTGCTGGATTTCTGCGGGACTAACTTCTTGCCGTAGATTGTGAGTGTCGACAGCGTGCATGTCTCGCGGCGTAGCCACCCAATCGTCTGACAATTTGAGCCAGGGATTGCTAATGATGATGTTTGCTCGAGGGCAAGTTCTACTACTACCTACCGGCGTTCTAAGCGTCCGACTTCCGCAGCACATCTGATCACTTTTTGATCCCGAGACGACATATATGATCACAGCGTTCTAAGTGATTTCGATGCCCGATCAACAACCGGCTTCACCGGCACTTTATTCTCAAGTCTTCTTTATCACCCTTTACTCGTGACGCAAGGCCTTTAAGAGAAGGAGCTTGCCACGAACCAACATTCCCATCTCCACTATGGATCCCTCCCTCTATAAATCCGTGACCACCCGTCGTAGCCTCAAGTATAGCTACTACTTCGTTGCGCCAACTGGAGGCAAACCTGTCCTTCTCTTCGTCCATGGTTTCCCTAACACATCTAACGACTGGAGGTATCAAGTGGCATTCTTTAAAGCCCAGGGTTACGGTCTCATCGTTCCCGATATGCTCGGGTACGGCGGAACGGACAAACCCACTGATTACCCTCAGTATACGCTGAGTTCGATGAGCCAGGATGTCATCGACATCCTTGATGCTGAGAAGGTGGAGAAGGCGGTTGCAGTCGGTCATGATTGGTAGGTCGACGCGAGCCCTGTCCTGTTCGAAAGCATTGAATTGACTCGCGGTTTTGGGACTCAGGGGCAGCATCCTTGTGAGCCGCCTGGCCAACTACCACCCCGATCGGTTCATCGCATTTGCCTTCCTCGCTGCAGGTTACGCCCCGCCTAGCGAGACCAAGTTTGAGGACCTACTCGCATATGCAAGTTTCCATGGTCAATGTGCTCAATGTAATCGAGACTTGACACCTGCCTACAGACCAAACAGCGCGTCGGATATGAGCTTTTTGGGTACTGGTCTTATTTCGCTGAGGAAGGTGCACACAAGAGCATCGAAAAGAATGTAAGCTGCTTCTTTGGTGCACTGTAGTATCCGCAACTCACAGGTCATAGTTCGACTCCTTCTATAGCCTGCTTTTGGCGGAAGATCCAAAGCTTTGGGTTTCGCATGTCGCGCCGACCGGAGCATTGAAGGCTTGGGTCGAGGCTGACAAGAGGACGCCTACTGCATCGTACCTTTCCGAGGAGGTATGTACTCAGAACCGTTCCTTGGACGTCGGAGGTCATTACAGATCTGCAGGAAGTGAAACTTCAGACGGAGGCCCTCCTTCGGGGTGGTCTTGAGGGTCCGTTGTGTTGGTACAAGGTCAGGGTCTCCGGCGTCGACATCGAGGATGGCAAGGGTAAGCAGTAACTCTCCCAAAGCCGCCGTTTCTCTGAGCTAAACCGTGGGTGCCGGCAGGGATCGCGCCAGAGAGCTATTTCATCCAGAAGCCGGTATTCTTCGGTGGTGCCACGCAAGACTGCGTCTGCCTCTTTGCTATGGGCAAGTTTGTCATTGAGCAGCACACCAAAGGCCCTTTGACCGTAAAGGAATACGAGACTGGTCACTGGGTAATGTGGCAAGCTAAGGACAAGCTTAATCAGGATCTGTTGGAGTGGTTCCAGACATTGTGATGCACCAGCGAAGAACATGTATACTGTAACTTTGAAATGAAATTGCTGGAAGGAAATGTGTCCGGTTCGCGTGGTTGATCGAAGACATTCATTTTATAAACGGAGTGTTTATTTGTCATCCTCTATCTATCCTAAGGTGTTCTAATCTGTCCGGGCATGCCTGCCTCTTCAAATTAGATGCTGGTTACCTCGTAATCCCCTCCGGAACGCTTCTGTGCACCTTTTGTGCCCAATCCTTGTCTGACTCGAAGCGACGCGGCCAGGTTGCTTCAGGAAGCTCAGTTGAATGTCCATTTACACTCTTCAGGCAAAATGACAATGTGGGACTTGGAACATCATGTAATTGCCTATGTCTTTAGCGCGGTAAGAGGACGGTGAATGAATGACCGAACAGATACCACCATAACTCCAATCTCCATGCTTGACCCCGCTGCTGAGTGCGCCACATTCCAGGCCGCCAGTCCGGACCTAGTAGTGTATGTGAGCGCGCGAACTACCCAATCGTCTACAGTCTGAGCCAACTCAGGGATTGCTAATGATGCTTTTGCGCGAGGGCAAGTTCTAGGTGATCCAAGCGTCCGACTTCCGCAGCACATCCTGATTATACTCGCATGGACGAGTTGTGGTAGTCCAGATCGTAACGATTCTCTGGGCACATCTGATTCTCAAGGTCAATTTTTTGTCCCGAGACCACTTGTGAAATCTAATCCCTCTACACTTACAGCGTTCTAAATGACTCCGATGCCGTTCAAAACCCGGCTTCGTCGGCACTTTACGAGCCTTGTTCATCGCCCTCGGGCTTACTCGTGATGCAAGGCCTTTAAGAGAAGGAGCTTGCCACGAACCAACTTCCCCATCTCCACCATGGACCCCTCCCTCTATAAATCCGTGACTACACGTCGTAGCCTCAAGTATAGCTACTACTTATCTGCACCAACTGGAGGCAAACCCGTCCTTCTCTTCGTCCATGGTTTCCCCGACACATCTAATGACTGGAGGTATCAAGTGGCATTCTTCAAAGCCCAGGGTTACGGCCTCATCGTTCCCGATATGCTCGGGTACGGCGGGACGGACAAACCCACTGATTACACTCAGTATACGCTGAGCTTGATGAGCCAGGATGTCATCGACATCCTTGATGCTGAGAAGGTGGAGAAGGCGGTTGCTGTCGGCCACGATTGGTAGGTCGACGCGAGCCCTGTCCTGTTCGACAGCATTGAATTGACTCGCGGTTTTGGGACTCAGGGGCAGCATCCTCGTGAGCCGCCTGGCCAACTACCACCCCGATCGGTTCATCGCATTTGCGTTCCTCGGAGGTTACGCCCCGCCTAGCGAGACTAAGTACGAGGACATACTCGCATATGCAAGTTTCCATGTTCAATGTGCTCAATATAATCGAGACTTGACACCTGCCTACAGACCAAACAGCGCGTTGGATATGAGGTTTTTGGCTACTGGTCTTATTTCGCTGAGGAAGGTGCACACAAGGGCATCGAAAAGAATGTATGCTGCCTCCTTCCTGGCGTATCGTAGCACTCGCAACTCACAAGTCATAGTTCGACTCCTTCTATAGCCTGCTTTTGGCGGAAGATCCAAAGCTTTGGCTTTCGCATGTCGCGCCGACCGGAGCATTGAAGGCTTGGGTCGAGGCTGACAAGAGGACGCCTACCGCACCGTACCTTTCCGAGGAGGTATGTACTCAGAACTGTTCCTTGAATGTCGAAAGTCATTACAGATCTGCAGGAAGTGAAACTTCAGATGGAGGCCCTCCTTCGTGGTGGCCTAGAGGGTCCGCTGTGTTGGTACAAGGTAAGGGTCTCCGGCCTCGATATCGAGGATGGCAAGAGTAAGTAGTAACTCTCCCGAAGCCGCCGTTTCTCTGAGCTGAACTGTGGGCGCCGGGCAGGGATCACGCCAGAGAGCTATTTCATCCAGAAACCGGTATTCTTCGGTGGTGCCACGCAAGACTGTGTCTCCCTCCTTGCTTTGAGCAAAATCGTCGTTGAGCAGTACACCAAAGGCCCGTTGACTGTAAAGGAGTACGAGACAGGTCACTGGATCATGTGGCAAGCTAAGGACAAGCTGAATCAGGATCTGTTGGAGTGGTTCCAGACGTTGTGATAACACCAGCGAAGGACATCCACACTGTAATTTTGCAATGAAATTACTGGAAGGCTGTAGAATGCGAACGCACTGTAGACTGTCTAATTTAGACCAGCGTAGCATAGACAGAGATAAACTGGAAATTGCAGCGATGTCCAAATCGTCCTCGCTAAGATTTGGAAATTATTCTCTTGGCTGTTTGCTGTAATCACTCATTTTGGAACTACGAGTGAACGCTCAGTGGACCCTCCACGTTAGATCCAGACTCCATATGCATTTTGAACGATGTCTTCAAAATCCTTTTTTGGAGTTTGGTACCGAGACTAACTCGCATGGACGAGTTTTTGGTAGTCCAAATTGTACATCTGATTCTGAAGGTCAATTTTTGGTCCCGAGACCACTTGTAAAATCTAATCCCTCTATACTTACAGCGTTCTGAATGACTCCGATGCCGTATCAAAACCCGGCTTCGTCGGCACTTTACCCTCGAGCCTTGTTCATCGCCCTCGGGCTTAATCGTGATGCAAGGCCTTTAAGAGAAGGAGCTTGCCACGAATTCACTTCCCTATTTCCAATATGGATCCCTCTCTCTATAAATCCGTGACCACGCGTCGTAGCCTCAAGTATAGCTACTACTTCGTTGCGCCAACTGGACGCAAACCTGTCCTTCTTTTCGTTCATGGTTTCCCCAGCACATCTAACAACTGGAGGTATCAAGTGGCATTCTTCAAAGCCCAGGGTTACGGCCTCATCGTTCCCGATATGCTCGGGTACGGTGGGACGGACAAACCCACTGATTACGCTCAGTATACGCTGAGTTCGATGAGCCAAGATGTCATCGACATCCTTGATGCTGAGAAGGTGGAGAAGGCGGTTGCGGTCGGCCATGATTGGTAGGTCGACGCGAGCCCTGTTCTGGTCGTCAGCATCGAATTGACTCGCAGTATCGGGACTCAGGGGCAGCATCCTCGTTGGCCGCCTGGCCAACTATCACCCCGATCGGTTCATCGCATTTGCTTTCCTCGCTGAAGGTTACGCCGTGCCTAACATCAAGTTCGAGGATCTACTCGCATATGTAAGTTTCTGTTTTCGATGTGCTCAATATAATCGAGACTTGACACCTGCCTACAGAGCAAACAGCGCGCCGGATATGAGCTTTTCGGCTACTGGTCTTATTTCGCTGAGGAAGATGCACACAAGAGCATTGAAAAGAATGTAAGCTGCTTCTTTGGTGCACTGTAGTATTCGCAACTCACAGGTCATAGTTCGACTCCTTCTACAGCCTGCTTTTGGCAGAGGATCCAAAGCTCTGGCTTTCCCATGTCGCGCCGACCGGAGCATTTAAGGCTTGGGTCGAGGCTGACAAGAGGACACCTACCGTATCGTGCCTTTCCGAGGAGGTATGTACTAAGAATCGTTCCTTGGACGTCGAAGGTCATTAAAGGTTCTGCTGATCTGCAGGAAGTAAAACTTCAGTCGGAGGCCCTCCTTCGGGGTGGCCTAGAGGGTCCGCTGTGTTGGTACAAGATCAGGGTCTCCTGCCTCGACATCGAGGATGGCAAGGGTAAGTAGTAACTCTCCCGAAGCCGCCGCCGTTTCTCTGAGCTGAACCGTGTGCGCCGGCAGGGATTGCGCCAGAGAGTTATTTCATCCAGAAACCGGTATTCTTCGGTGGTGCCACGCAAGACTGCGTCTCCCTTCTTGCTTTGAACAAGATCGTCATTGAGCAGTACACCAAAGGCCCGTTGACCGTAAAGGAGTATGAGACTGGTCACTGGATCATGTGGCAAGCTAAGGACAAGTTGAATCAGGATCTGTTGGAGTGGTTCCAGACGTTGTGATGACACTAACGAAGGACATGTATACTGTAATTTTGGAATGAAATTGCTGGAAGGCTGTAAAATGCGTCCGTTTCGCGTGGTTAATCGATGGCAATACCATTGATCGACCACGCGAACGCACTGTTTGATCGAGCGTCCGAAGATGGCACGAGTGATTCGAAAATTGCAGATCATCAACCAGTTACTTCAAGGCACCGCTCAGGCTTACGCACATTATACCAATATCAATGGATACACCCTGGGACGAAGGTCGTGACACCGACACCGCCTGGAAGGATGTTAGAGAGGCCGAATGGGCGAAGATGTCGAATGAGTTCACTAATGTGCGCCGATCCGCGTAGCGATATATCTCAACCCCTGATCTTACGCCCTCGCCGCCTAGGTTGGCTACCGCGAGGGAATCACAGCAGGAAAAGAAGCCGCTGTGCAAGAAGGGTTCGACAGGGGGTTCGAGGACGTCGGTGCGCCGCTGGGACGAGATATCGGCCTCATAAGAGGACGATCGTCTGCGATCCTGTCGTTCCTGATCTCCACTTCGCCAACCGCACTTAATGTGGCCGACGATGAGAAGGAGGTGCTGGTGCTGGAGGCTCGCGAGATTGTATCGCAATTGGGAAATATCCGATACTCAGATATCGAGCCGCGCGATCTGGAGGCGGAGCAGCATGCGCGGGAGCATCTGGAGACGGAGGGGCAGGAGATGGAGGTAAATGAGGATCTTGAGAAGAAGAAACAGATGGAGGGTGTTGAGGATATGTTGGCAAAGATGTCGGCGGGCGAGAATGTCGAGGGGCCGGGGAGGCCGACGGTGGAGGATGTAGTGAAGCTGAAGGCGCGGCTGCGGGCGTTGAGCTCGCGCCTTGGATTTGGGATTGACAATTGCTGATGTTGTCCCTTGGGAGCTCGAGGAGATTTGGGCAGATCGTATTATTCAATCTCTGCGAGAAGGTTTTTATCTGCTCTGTCAAACGTACGAGATTTACACTGATATTATAGCTCCCTACAGATTCTAAGCAGCCCGACGTGATAGACACTTTCCCAACGTCTGAACCTCTACAAACGGAGTCGCCTCAAGTCTTCGACGACTCTATCACTTCGAGCAGAGGTGACGCCCCATACAGGTTTGTCGTTGGATTTCTGTCAGGAGGACAGCTTCACAGGGATTGAATTTGAAAGTTAGCTTGTGCTATGGAAGGTCAAAGGAGAAGGCTTATAGATAGAACGCATACAAATTCCAGACTTTGCATAGGCGCAGGTCACCTTTACGGTTCTGTAGAAGGCAGTCATGCGCTTCATTTGATAAACATCTGCATATGCACGTCGATGTCCGAGCGCCGACCTGGCATATTGATCAAATTTGTGACCAAAAGTGAGAGGCATGAGGTGCAGGAGCAGATTAACAGCATCGGCGGTCACGTATTCCTGTGTAGATGAGCTTTGACAAGACGTGGAGGGACGAGGTGGCAGGTGTGCGCTTGACGAATTTCAGGCCCTCTTGGTGGATAAATTGAACATATGGCACTAATACACATTGTCAAGGGTATCTGTAGGAGAAGAATATATATAGTGATGCATGCTTGAAGAGGACGCGACATCTCGCCAAGGCACATTACTTTCCAGGAGCAGCATAATCGCGCGAAAGATCGATCTCGCCTTTCATGTGCGTATTCGTAATCCGCACCTGGCGCTGCCGAGGCGCACCGCCGCGTTTGCCTTTCTTCTTTGTCGTCGGGGCTTTGGGTGCGGGCGCCTCCGCGTTCGTAACCTGCAGACCCTCTGTATCGACAAAGTTCAGCAGCCCCGGGGTGGACGAGAACGAGGAAGGGCGATGTACCTGAAGCAAGTTGTCTCAAGAGGTCAACGTCATTAGGAACCTTCAACGAGTGCCACAGGTCGTTGAACTCTGATTCCAGGACGTCAGCGAGTGTCCTCGTAATGCATAGGTAGCGCCGCCCCCCGTTCACCCCCTGAGATTGAATGATGTGGTACACGCACCTTTCTCTACCGGTACACCTCCGATTTCCTCTGTTGGCTTGATCTCGTTCCAGAAGACCATGCGTAACTGACCATCCTTAACCGTCCGCGTCACTAAGACTTCGCCTTCCTTTTCCAACTCTTCTATGGCAGCAGGCGCCTCTTTCCACGACTCCTTCAGCGCACGAACGGAGATGCCCCCGCCTTTCCGAGTTTGCCGTTGAATTTCTGTCAGAAGAGCGGCTTTATTCCGGAAGTTGAACTCGTGCTGTGGATGGTCAGGAGGCAAGCATCAGATTAAGGAAACAAAAATGCAAACCTTGTACGAGTAGAGGTCGGTTTTTGGGTCCCATGCGATACGGTCGTGAGCTTTGAACTTTTCAAGGAGAATGTGGTCTGTATCTAGCGGTGTACTTGTGACAATAGCGATGTCCTGCAGTCGCATTGGATTATGGGTGGACTGAATGCACGGGCGTAACCTATCAGCACAGGATCCTTCGGATAGCTTTTGTGGTCTGCTCACCTTAAGATGATTGACCGCATACACCAGCTGTGTGTTAATATTCATCCCAGTCCCAGTATCCGCCGGCTGCGAGTAGACGATATCTGTTATGAGCATCAATGCAGGCCGTCGTTGCGACCGACAACCTATCCATACTCGTTTTTGGCCGTTTCTTTTTAGGCGAGGAGGACGCCTCTGGGGTGGGGGGCGCCGCCGCTGCCTGGGGCTCCGGCGCGGGCGGTTGGGAGTGCCATGAAGTATAGTCTTGCCTTTTGAGCACAGATTTGAAGGCTGCGGAATCCTTCGCGAGCTTCGACATAGTGGCTGGTAAAGAGCCGACACAATGCGAGTCACGGTTAACAGTGTCACGCCTTATGCAACTCCCATGTCTCGAAACGATGCACAGGTATCGTATCCCTTTATTGCTATAATTGCTAGCTAATTTATAGTACTTGGCCCATTTTTAACAGGAAGGCCCGGCGAGCAAGCGTCGGCGGGTGATGGAGCTGCCTGATGGCTTCGCAAAACGCAATCCTGTGGATGTCATTTCAAAGGCCAATATTCAAGTTCCCAAATTCACGTCGGCATTCGATGAACCTGCTCAGCCCATTCAGCAGAAACCCAACTCCAAGTCCAAAGTCGCTAGACTACCTTACGCTTTCGAAATTTCTTCGAAATCGCAGCTCAAGAAGCCAGTGTCCAAGACGAACCTGAGGCAACTACCGGTGCCCATTATTCCTTTGCCCCCGAAGGAAAAGGAGAAGAATCGGTTACCGGCCTTTCGAATTGTCCCCCCTCCAGATCCTCGAATTGCTGTACAAGCCGAACTCTCGTCCACCACGACACCAGCCTTACAGCTACGACCTCCACCGCTTCCGCCGCCCCCGCGGAATGCCGCGTCATCCAAATCTGGTGTACCCTTAAAGAGTTTATCAGCACCGACGATATTCGCGCCCACTGAGACCTCGCCGGATGACTCCATGCGCACGATATCGACCACGGACATTGCCCTTGCGACCGATCTATTCACGGACAGCGGCGCGGCCGAGCTGGCGCATATATTTTTACGTGATCAGCACCCAGAAATTGCTGCCTCTAATAAGGAGGAGCATATGGAATGGAACATTGGGATGAGCCCCCAGAAAGGCGCGAAATTTGTTAAAGGAAAAGGTAAGGAGACCAAGTTCGTCAAGTGAGTTGCCGAAGTTTACCGATTTTGGGTTCCCCGCTCACCGCACACATCATTATGAAGGGGTGGTATGGCGGAACGTGTAAGGGAAGTCATGGCACGCTCGCATACCTCCCTTGCGCTGTGGCATAAGGAGACTGAGCTCAAGCTTGCGTCTTCTTCTTCCTCGTCTCGCCGTCTCAATCCAGATATTCGTCTGCGCATCGTTAAGATCGTCGACTCACCTGCTGGAGCGAAGTCCAGTTCGCCTCGCAAACCTTCCTTTTCGGCCTCAGCTGGGGTGTCTCCAGGCGTTGCTTTCTGCCATATCGTCTCTAGTCCTCCCGTCAAGCACCCCCATCTTGTCCGTGTATCAAGCCGGACACGAGAAGAACAGCGCCACCTTGTCGTCCTTTCATTTCCTACTACAGCGCCACCGCGTCTTAGAGGCCAGAAAGGAATATACGTCCGCAACCCGGAAGATTTTGTTCTCGGTCGGGAGGTGTGCGTCTGGGAGCCCTGGCTTGAAGTTTCCCTGACGTCTCAGTCACCTTCCGTGGATAATACTTCATCTTTGAATGTTGACCAGGAGCTCGTGGAACTGTCAGTTGCTCCGTTTCCCACTCTTCCCTCGACGTTCCCGCGCTCATCTCCGTCACCGGTCTCGAACGAGGATAGTAATTTACACATTGCTGATACGGTCTTGCTGTGCTCGCGATTTGTAATCCTGCCATGATGTTGCTTGACAAAGATGGATCGTTTCGTCATTCTGACTGTATCCCTAGTATCTGTTGTACTTTTGCTGCTTTACCTTCCCGTAATGTACTCCACCTACCTAGAAGCCACAACATGCTCCATGCCTCGCTCATTCCCTGCCGATACATACTATCATGGCTCGTCCAATCTCAATCAGACTGACATGATTGTGACGGTTTCTCATCTCTTTGCTCAAACGACCACTGTCTCATCGTGCTGAGCATCTGAGGCTTGTTGAAATGACCATGTCTATCTACGTAAAGGCAGAGACAGCTATCAGTATTCCCCATCAGACAATGGCCTGTGAAACTGCTCCAGCGCTCTTTTGGTCAGTGGCAATGTTGCTGTTCAGTTTCGTCCTAAATAAAAAGTTCGTACAAAGCCTGAGTGAGAACGCAGAATAAACTCACTGCTGCGATGCCAGCTTGGCTTCCAGATCAGCAGAATCCTTGCCAGCGGCTTTTGCTTTTGCGATCTGCGCCGCGAATATCAGCGAATACGATGATTGTTGGGAAGCCTGCATGGACCGACCTTGATGTTAAGCACTTGGCAGAACGCGGTGAGCTTCAAGACCTTGTTCTTGATCTTGCCGACCTGAAGGGCGGTAGCTTCAGCCCCGGACGCAGCTGCAATGGCAGGGTTGAAGTCGCCGGTCTCAGCAGCCTCAGCCGCCTTCCTCATAGTCTCCATGTCTTTCTGCAAGCTGGCGTCAATCATTTGAAAACAGTCAGATTCGGAGGAGTCAATTTACAGCAATTTGGTCGTCAAGTATGGCGAGGTCAACATCGTCAAAGGGGTCTGGGATCATATGAGCGTTGCGGTTCGGATAGGAAGTAGGGTTCCACGCACCGACGAATATGGCATTCGCTTCAGCGGCGGCATTCCCGGCGACACCGCCCGATATTTGGAAGTCGGCGTAGCTTGGGGACTTGTTGATACAAGCTTTCAATTTCTGGACATACAGAAGGAGGCTTACTTGAGAAGTTGGAAGCCATCAACAACAGCGGCGGCGGCGTTGCCAGTGGAAGCGGCGACAAGCGTGGCAGCAGCAGGTGCAACCGCAGAGGACTTGTGTGGAACTGGCGCGGCAGATACGAAGCTAGCCAATGACGAAAAGAAAAGAACGATAGAGGTGATTTGAACCATCTTATGTCGTAAAAAAGTGACAGAATTGGAGTTGGTAGAAGGATTGAAGAAATGTAAACGGAGCAGGCTAGCTGCGAAGAATGGGACAAGGGTTGACGGAGGAGGGAAGGTTAAAAGGAATGTGATTCGCCGACAAGACTTCAATAGAGCTCAGTGTCGGGGCGCCTTCCAAAGATATAGGAATGCGGGCCGAGTTCTTTGCCGTTAGGCTTGCGTCAGGTCCAGAATTCCAGAGCGCAGATAATGAGTATGTAGGCGTTGCATAGCAAATGGATCCCATGAGGTCGTTGTTAGAGCACCTGGCGATAATATACTCATAGAATCAGATCCAAGGTCGGAATTTGTGGGGGAGAGAGAGATGCTAGCAACCGGAGGCCGTTCATCCGACGTTTATAACGGAATTCGATCAGTGCTGTCTATATCTCCGATATCCGCTCCGATCCGCTTGCTCAGCCGCCACCTCCTTCGCCAGGCTCATGATGCCAGAAATCCATATTCAACAGGCCGCACCCGATGCCTCTCCTCGAGTAAAAACGGCTCCAACAAAGGCATCTATTCCTACTCCTTTCTCGTACATACCAAGCGACGATGGGACGGACGAGAACCTCCTCATTCTTCTCCATGGTCTAGGTAAGATCGGCCTTTCCATCTCGGAGTCATTAGTGTCAATATATTAAACGGTGGCAATTCAATAGGCGATACACATCTTCCGTTCACGAAGCTTGGACGGCAACTAAAGCTGCCTCAAACTGCGGTCCTTGCCCTGCGCGCGCCGGAACAGTAGGTGAATGCAAAACATGTAGCTTGTGATCGTGCTCATCGATGTCGAACTAACAGGGTTCCTTTCCTATATGAAGATTCTTTTCAGTGGTACAACTCCTTCGACGATCTGGGTGAACTGATCGAGCGGCCAAATCCCACTCCTGCGCTGGATCTAATGACGAAAGTCACGGCATACCTCGTCCAAACTTGTGGCTGGTCGCCACACCAAATCCACCTCTTTGGATTCGCGCAGGGGGGAACCGTCGCGGCTGAGTTTGGCATCAAATGGTGGAAAGAGTATCTCGCTGCCCATCACCGCGGGACTGACGCCTCTGCGTCCTTACCCCCACGCACGAATGGAGGGGCTTTCGGGTCGATCGTCTCGATCTCGGGGCCACTACTATCGTATCCCACCCTGTCTTTGAAAAACCCTACGCCGGTTCTTCTTGTGCACAATCCACCGCCGGCGGAGACAGCGTTGCCGTCGGGAGCGATTGCGGCTTACAAGAAGGCGTTTGAGAGTGTTATCGAGAAGACGAGCAAGGAGTCTGGGATGCCATCGTCCAGGGCGGGCTGGGAGCCTATTATGCAGTTTTGGAGCAGTCATCTTGGGCGCAGGCAGATTGAGGGGTTGTATGAGGTTATGACTGGGACTGCTTCTGTGCCTTAACATAAAGGCCCTTTTTTTCCCCCAAGAGATCTGGAAAACCTCCGACCAGGCACTGAGGATGCAAGTCTCGTCAATGGTTGCATTACCGCAAAAATCAGGAGCCTTATAGTGCGGTATTCTGTTCACAGCGCACAGATCAAGACGAATTACGGCTGCACGAATTGCGCCATCGCGTCTGGGCCGTACCCTCAGCAGTCCATGTCCAAGAGCAAGTTCTGATCAAATTCCCAAGTCCGTAAGTAAAGTAAGGTAAAGTGTCCATGTCCATGTCCGTATCCGTGTCCATAACCGTGTCCATGTCCATATCACGACTTAGTCCAAATTCCCTCACAAGCCCCTCGTCCAATCTCCGCTACCTCGCAATCCATCCCATCCTGAATCCCATGTCCATTCCAAATCCATCCCATATCCATCGTCGGTCGTCTATATGCCCCTGCGCTAAACAGAGAAAGAAATCAGCGCACGATTTACAGAACAGGGAAGCGACGTACCTTTCCACGCGAGCTCGCGCCGTGTCTCCGTACTACAGCCGGCCCTGTCAGTAAAAGATATACGATATGTAATGTAGACTCTATGAAATGAACGCAGGGGAAACGAACGTACCTTTTTGTATGCGGCCTACGAAATCCTCTACACTCAAGCCCTATCCATCCCAAGTCCATCGCGTCGTCCATTTTCTCGTCGTCCATGTGCCCCTGCCCCAGAACTAGCTACGGAGAAATCAAGGGGAAGTCCGAGGGTATCAGCACACGATGAATGAGGGGAAACGACGTACTTTGCATGTGGACCGACGGAACCCTCTACACCTTTGCCCTATCCATCCCGAGTCCGTCGTCGGTCGTCCAAGTGCCCCTGCCCCGATATCTAGCTACAGGAAAATCAAAAGGAAGTCCGAAAGAATCAGCACACGATTAATGAGAGGGAAACGACGTACCTTCCACGCGAACTCTTGAAGTGTGGCGCCCGGTCTCCCCACCGCGGCCGCCTCTATAAGTTGAAGAGATAAGAAATGTACGTAAACTAGAACTAAGAATGGAACGATACGACTAAGCCCTCTACACTGGGCCCTATCCATCCCAGGTCCATCGTCGATCGTCCAGTCGTGCCCCTGCCCCATTACCTAGCTACGGAGAGAACAAGGGAGAGTCCGAGAGTATCAGCACACGATGAACGAAAGGAAAAGGACGTGCCTTCCACACGAGCTCTCGCATGGCGCCCGGTCTCCCCACCGCGGCCGCCCCTGTAAGTCGAAAGTATAAGAAATGTACGTAAACTATGAATGGAAAGAGAAACCCTCTATCTGATGCCCTGTCCATCCCAGGTCCATCGTCGATCGTCCAGTCGTGCCCCTCCCCCGACATCTAGCTACGGATAAAACAAGGGAGAGTCCGAGGGTATCAGCACATGATGAACAAAAGGAAAACGACGTACCTTCCGCGAGAATTCTTGAAGTGTGGCGCCCGGTCTCCCCACCGCAGCCGCCTCTGTAAGTAAAAGAGATAAGAGATGTACGTAAAATAGAACTAAGAATGGAACGATACGACTAAACCCTCTTCACTACATGCCCTCTCCATCCCAGGTCCAGCGTCGGTCGTCCAGTCGTGCCCCTGCCCCGATACCTAGCTACGGAGAAATCAAGGGAGAGTCCGAGGGTATCAGCAAACAATTAACGAGAGGGAAACGACCTACCATCCATGCAGAATCTTGAAGCGTGGCGCCCGATTTCCCCACCGCGGCCGCCTCTGTAGGTAAGAATGTAAGAGATGTACGTAAACTATGAATGGAAAGATACGACTAAACCCTCTACACTAATGCCCTATCCATCCCAGGTCCATCGTCGGTCGTCCATGTGCCCCTGCCCCGATACCTAGCTACGGAGAGATCAAGGGAGAGTCCGAAGGAATCAGCAAACAATTAACGAGAGGGAATGTCGTACTATCCATGCGGAATCTTGAGGTGTGGCGCCCCGTCTCCCCACCGCGGCCGCCTCTGTAAATCGAAGACATAAGAAATGTACGTAAACTATGGATGGAAAGATACCACTACTAAACCTCCACAATAACGCCCTTTCCATCCCAGGTCCATCGTCGGTCGTCCAGATGCCCCTGCCCCGATACCTAGCTACGGGAGAATCAAGGGAAAGTCCGAAGAAATCAGCAAACGATTAACGAGAGGGAAACGACCTACCATCCACGCGGAATCTTGAAGTGTGGCGCCCAGTCTCCCCACCGCGGCCGCCTCTGTAGGTAAGAATGTAAGAAATGTACGTAAACTATGAATGGAAAGATACGACTAAACCCTCTACACTAATGCCCTATCCATCCCAGGTCTATCGTCGGTCGTCCAGATGCCCCTGCCCCAATATCTAGCTACGGGTAAACCAAGGGGAAGTCCGAAAGAATCAGCAAACGATTAACGAGAGGGAACGACGTACCTTCGATGTGGACTCTTGAAGTGTGGCGCCCGGCCTCCCCACCGCGGCCGCCTCTGTAAATCGAAGACATAAGAAATGTACGTAAACTATGAGGATGAAAAGATACCACTACGAAACCCTCCACCTGATGCCCTATCCATCCCAGGTCCATCGTCGGTCGTCCAGTCGGTGCCCCTGCCCCGGTACCTAGCTACGGAGAGATCAAGGGAGAGTCCGAGGGTATCAGCAAACGATTAACGAAAGGAAACGACCTACCATCCATGCAGAATCTTGAAGCGTGGCGCCCGGTCTCCCCCCCGCGGCCGCCTCTGTAAATCGAAGACATAAAAATGTACGTAAACTATGAGGATGAAAAGATACCATTACGAAACCCTCCACCTGATGCCCTATCATCCCAGGTCCATCGTCGGTCGTCCCATCGTGCCCCTGCCCCGGTACCTAGCTACGGAGAGATCAAGGGAGAGTCCGAGGATATCAGCAAACGATTAACGAGAGGGAGACGACCTACCATCCACGCGGAACCTTGAAGTGTGGCGCCCGGTCTCCCCACCGCGGCCGCCCCTGTCAGTCGAAAGTATAAGAAGTGTACGTAAACTATGAATGGAAAAATACCGCTACGAAACCCTCTACACCAACGCCCTATCCATCCCAGGTCCATCGTCGGTCGTCCAGATGCCCCTGCCCCGGTACCTAGCTACGGAGAGATCAAGGGAGAGTCCGAAGGAATCAACAAACGATTGAAGAGAGGAAAACGACGTACCTTCCACGCGAGCTCTCGTATGGCGCGCGGTCTCCCCACCGCGGCCGCCTCTGTGAATAAAAGACATAAGAAATGTACGTCAACTATGAGAATGAAAAGATACCACTACGAAACCCTCCACCTAATGCCCTATCCATCCCAGGTCCATCGCCTATCGTCCAATCGTGCCCCTGCCCCAATACCTAGCTATGGAGAGATCAAGGGAGAGCCCGAGCGTATCAGCAAACGATTGAAGAGAGGGAAACGACCTACCATCCATGCCGAACCTTAAAGTGTGGCGCCCGGTCTCTCCACCGCAGCCGCCCCTGTAAGTTAAACTCTGCATCAAACAGTTCTGCACTCTTTCCGTCTCCTCTTTATAATCGTATCGCCCGCTAATCGTTGATATCAGTGTACGAATTTGTTTTGCAAGGGAGGTGGGGGGAAAATAGGGGAAGTCGGGAGAGTGGGGGGATTGTTCCAGAAAGAGAGAGAAAGGGTTTTGGGGGATCGGCGGGTGAAGAGAGAGATCATTCTGGGGTGGTATGAGGTTGTTTGGGTAGTAGGCGGATAGATTTCGGTTCGAAAGTGGGTGTAACAAGTCAAGAATTAGGTGCAGTCAAAGTCGAAACGCGGTGAGCTTCGTAGTGGTCCACACGTGATCGCGTTTAAGGGGACTTTGAAGACGCAAGACGTTAAACTTCATAGTAGAGCTAGAAAGTATCACGATGGCTCCAAGTTCATGGATGAAGGCAGAAGTGATTGATGGCAGCAACAGACAAGTCAATGCATAGCTAGATGAAATTTGCGTATGCGGACTCCGAGATCACACCATCGAGCACCTTCCTTATCAAGGACGCGATATTCTCATCCTCGCATTTGCTTTTGTAGAGAAAATGGCAAGTCCTCTGGCGTTCGCTTGTAGCGGATGGACACTGCGTCATGTCATGTTCAAGTTCATGCTTGCTGACCAGAGAGCGAGTGGAAATAGGTCCAAGAATATCCATGGCATCAGATAAACGGTGCACTAGCTGCAAGAGAACGTCCGAGTCGGTCAAAAGCAACCACGACACTGACAGTAATAGACATCCATCCTGACAATGACATGTGTCACAGCGCTATGACCCCACGCGCCACTCCTAGTATGTAGATGGGGATATCGTAGATAAGGAGTTCTAAAGCAAGATGTCCCAATCAGGATGCACACGTATAGGGTCCAAAGGTCCCAGTCAAGCTTCTCAAGGCGGCACGCATCATGGTCGGGACTATCCATGCGTCAAGGAGTCCATCTCGCTGGCCCTCCCTTTTCGGTACTACGACAGCGACCGCAAAGAAAGAAAGGAAGCACCCAGACCAGCTCCCCTGATGGTATGCCATTGCAGTATACCATTTTCAACATCGCGATTGCCACGAATGGCATCGTTCCGATAATGACGCGAGTGAGGGCAGATCGACAGGTCATAAACGACCAGAACCCAGTGCCCTTCGCCGGGTTCATAGTTTAAATTCGAGAGACAAGAATTACCGTGCTTTATGTTCTTCACGCAAAGGAACGCATAGAATTTCAAGTTCTGTCACTTGAACAATCTGTAGTTCCTATTCGAAAAGTATCGCGGTATATATTATCCTTCGTATGTCGGAGTCGTAAGGTAGTATCTGGTGTGGGTGGGACCAAAGCTCTATCATAATCATAACAACACATCTTACTTCACCATATTATTTTTCCATTTTGAGTTTTTCCCTGCTGAATAGTGTAAGGGGGTTTTAGTGTTCTTCCGGTATCGCCTTGTGTGTTGGGCTGGTGCTCCTGCTCGCTAGTCGGCTCGCGTAGCGGCTACTGTCGTCATAGTCACTACCTTCCGCTCGGAGCTCAGCGTGGCCCATCTTGGTGAGTTTGTCGTCAAAGTCGCGGTTACGATATCCCGAGACGATGCGTTCCAAGAGATCTGATGTAGATATACCGGGTGTGCGGCGGGTGGGAATGAATTTTCCTACAGAGGAACAGGGTACATCGGTGAGCGTGTGAAAGACAGAGTAGACGACGCGTACCTTGGCTCTTGACATAGTCATATACGTCGTCGTGTCCTCCACTGGCATACGGGTCTTCGTCGTGAGCCACGTAGTCAATCTCAAATTTCTTGATAAAGTCTTCATCAATTACCCAGGGCGCATCTGCAACAATTTCGTCCACCCATCGGCAGTGTCTAGCAGCCTCGAGCCTAGACGTCTGTGTTTGAGTTGGTGTCTGGATCCGGGTTGGACGGCGACGTACCTTTCTGCATGCGTCATGATGCCCTGCGCCTTGTTGGCCCTGACGAGTTCGTCAGAGCAAACACCCACAAGGAGATAAACGGATGGGAACGATAGTTTTGCCTGTCGCAGCTGCAGGGCATGCCTGGCATGATATGTCAGCGGGACCGAAGGATTTAGGAAGGGCGGGCTTACCCAAAATGGAAGAGATCGTAGACACCTGTCATGTGATTTGGAGTCAGTGCGGTGACGTAGTGGCGGGTAAAGTTACGAACCGTCGGCATAGACTCGGACGGGTCGGTCTGTCGCTGGCGGATTGATTTTGTATTTTCGCCAGGACTCGCCGTCGATGGCCTTTTGCACGAAGGCCTGAATATCCTCTGCCGTGAGCGCGGCCGGATTGAACGCAGCCTCCGAAGCAGCGGCGACGGCTGGCTCCTCTGGGACGTGAAGAGGGGCCACGCTGACATGAACCGGAGGAGATATGAACACAGGGTGATTTGAATCTGTCGTGGCTCGCATCGCTGACATTGGGTTGCCGTTCTCAGTGATCGGAGTTGTTGAGGAGGAAGGGAAGTTGGGGGTAATTGGGGTATTGAGAGTGGAAGTTGAGGACGTGTGGTGGTGATGGTGATGTGGAACCCTTGAAGAAAGTACATCCGCACTGGCGGTCGCACTGGATTCGACATCTCCGTCATAGGTGGGTGAATCAACCCCGTCCGAGTCCGATAAGAGACTCGACGCGAGCTGATGTTTTACACGAGAGACCGAGTATGGTTTAGGATGTGAAGAAGCACGCAAATTGCTCGTGTTGTGTCCATGTCGGGACACCGGAATCGATACAGCTGAAGCACCGTCATCTGTTAAAGGGTCGTTGTCCTCCTCAGATCTAAAACCATCAGATTATTGAGTGATGATCGCGTCGCATGAAAGGAATTTACACACGCGTCGTATGCAGGAGAATCTATTACCCTAGGGTATTTTCCAAATGATCTTTTGCTGTGTAGCACCTTGCGGGGGGCTTCAACGGACATGGTGGAACTGGGGAAAGGGCAAAATTCGAGTGTGTCACATGTTGTCACGCAATATTTTAATATCGTTTGCCGATCACACGCGGTCCACACACGGACACGGGCAGGATCCGTTCTTGGGCCTCCAACGCTTAACTGTCATGTCAGAGAAATCCTCCGCCAGTTCAAAGGCCTATAACCGGTTTCCACTCGGCGCGTCGTGGATATTCAGCGCGATTCTCGTTTCATTTCTCGTCTCCGGATGGTTCTTCGACGCGTACGACAACCTGCTTTCGTTGAACAGTTATATCCTATGCTCCGAATCGCACAACATATATACCGTGGACGAGCTGAGACCTCGGGTGGAATGTATCTCGATCAAAGGCTCGACTATCATCGACACTGGAAGCTTTGGTGCCTGGTCTATCATATCTAACTGACAACAGAAGCATAACTCACAAGGACTTTTTAAGATGAAGTCACCGAGCGCGGTCTTTTAAGAAGTGGATTGTTCCCGCATCTTCCGAACTTGGTCTTGAAAATCATCCACAGAAGTCCCAGAGTATTCAAGGTTAATCCACAATCCGTTGTCGTCCCTGGTCTTGCAGGTAAGGGCACTGTGATAATTTACAGTCCCAGTCCAAGCTCACGGAGCTTCGACAGATGCACACGCACACATTCTCCAGTATGGATTCATGAAGGAGCTTTCGCTGGCTACTACGACGTCGATTGAAGGTAATTAACCATAGTGTGGACACTGTATCATCATCCGACCAACCAGTCCCCCCACCCTTTAGGTGTCGTTGAGCGCATTAAAGAATATATCCTCGCCCATCCAGATATCCTAAACGACAAAACACGATGGATCCAGGGAATGGGCTGGGACCAAACTAAGTGGCCAGGCGCTCTATTCCCCACTGCCGTGAGATCATTACCTGGCAGGAAAAATTATGTCTGTGGCGTGCTAATAGGTTGATGTCGTTACCCAGGCTGACCTAGACCAAGATCCTCTCCTAAAGGGACGCCCCATATCCCTCAGCCGTGTGGACGTACATGCGAAATGGGTATCTCCACGCGTCTTGGAATTAATGGGCGACCTTCCGGACAAAGTAGACGGCGGGAGCATCGTCCGTGACACTGATGGTCGACCTACAGGTGACTCTTTGAGTTATCACGCCAATTTGGTACACAGTTCTTACTCCAATTATCAAGGTATATTTGTGGATAATGCGATGGCTCTTATACCGACCCCTGAATGGACGGAGGACCGTATGACTCAGTTCTTCGAAACCACTATGAGGGACGCTCTGGCGCATGGTTTGACATCCATTCATGACGCGATGTCTTTCCCAGACTATATCCAGTTCTACAAAAAGTGCGCCTCACTTTGGTTCAAAACATAACCAGTCTCATGTTGATTCGCTTCGCTTTTCAGGAAAGCCGATGAAGGCAAACTTCCCGTTCGTAGGGCCTCTCAAACTCTTTACATACGCTGATATTTACTCCCGATTTAGAATCGTCTGTACCTTATGGGTCATTCACCATCGAACGATTATTGGGGAGCCCAAATTCCGCAGCTTATCGATTATGGAAAGCACGGACGCCTAACAGTGAGGAGTGTGAAGCTTGTCACAGACGGTACATCCCTTTGTCTATCTGCCGGTACACGATTAAACCTATTGCGCCACGTATAAGGTGCTCTGGGCTCTTGGGGTGCTGCGCTCCTTGAGCCTTACTCGGACAAGCCAGATTTCAGCGGTCTCATACTCACACCACCAAAGGAGCTATCAGACTTGGTACACAAGTTTTGGAAGGACGGCTTCCAGGTCGTGAGTTTTATTTGCTCTCTTCTCTTCTAGATGTGCCGCCCTCATTGAGATCGAAATTGCCACCCAGAACATCCACTGCATTGGTGATCGCGCCAACCATGTTGTCCTTGACATCTTCGAGGATATTATGAGCAATCATGGGGCAAATGCGACGGAGTGGAGACCACGCATTGAACATGCGCAGATTATGACGATGGAGGATCTGCAAAGGTCCGGAAAGTTGGGAGGTACGCACGTTAAGTCTCTTTATGGACTTTGGGCTCATGGAAAGCCCCTCAACAGTGCTGGCCAGTGTTCAGCCCACACATGCGTAAGTCAAGTAAACAAGTCTTGGTTATGCTTCTCAGACGATGTTCATTTTCCTCAGAACATCAGACATGGCATACGCGGAAACTCGACTGGTATGTTCTTCCGCTCTAACGTACCAATACAGTCAATTCCAATCCGTGGCTCAAGGGACCCGATCGAATCAAAGGCGCTTACGCATACCAAACACTCTTGCAGTATGTCCACTCAGGTGTTCTCAACACTCAATCTCCTCATTGTTCTATTTCCACCAGAGCATCGCCTAACCACGTCCTTCCACTGGGCTCAGACTTCCCAGTTGAGTCTATCAACCCCTTGTTAGGGTTCTACGCCGCCGTAGCTCGTCTGTATGTGGATGGTTCGTCACCTCATGGTGAAGGCGGCTGGTGCGTTGTCGGCCGTCACGATCGATGTGTCTCCACATTAATCAACATCTGGACCAGGTACCCGCAAGAGAAGTTGACACGCGCGCAGGCCTTGAAAGGCATGACGCTTGATGCTGCCTACGCGTCGTTCGCAGAGAACAGCCTTGGGTCGCTCACACCGGGCAAGAAAGCGGACTTCGTGGTGTTCGATGGCGACATTATGACCATTCCATTTGCTGATATTTTGAAAACGAAGGTCAGCGCCACAGCCATTGATGGTAAAGTGGTATATGGCTCTCTCTAAGTGCATGCGGACAATTTGGATCGGAATATGACGGTGGCGATTGGAAACTGCAAGCCCGAATTATCAATTGAGGACTATGTGCCGCACCTGGCGAGCCTGCGAGTCAGGCGCGAATTCTTGTTCCCCTGATGTGCCGTATATATTCTCTCTTGCTTTTCCCGCCAATTTGATTCTTATTCCCATTCTCTCTCTCACCGTCCTTATCCTAGTAGATGTCCGGACATCGTTCGATACATGCTCACTATACTCATCTTGCGTTATTTTTTCCCCATTCTCCTCTCTCTGTGCATTTTGACAGAGACCATTGGTAACTGGAGGGCTGGTGACTGGTGCGCACTGACACGAGGTGCTCCGATCGGAGCTTCTGGAAAACATCGTGCTCAAATCAATATCTGTCGAAGACCTCGAGCGAGTGACTCCTCTCAACCTTAGGCTGCCGGACGTTGTAGTGCCGACAGCATCCCATTTCCAATGCCAGTGTTACAAAGGATAGGGCTGGCACCGAAACTCAACGACCTCTATGTCATTGATCTCAGAGATATAGCTCTGCATTTCTGCGTTAGATATGCACCTCGACATGCTTAAACAACGGCGTCAGCATTCATTCCGAGAACACCTCCGGCGTTCGTCCTGCCTTGGCGCGATCAAAGATTCCCGGTGAAGTATTGAAACCTGATGCTCACTGCGACACCCAAGGGCTGTCCCATTGACAAACATCGGGATTGCGGGATTAGCAGTCTCAAATTGGACGCGAGGGCTTTGCGTGAGTTGAATCACGCGAAATACGTTAACGTTGCCGTACCTTCCCCCCCCCCACCCTGCATCGTATATTCTGCCAGAGACGTAAACGCTGGAGGATGTATTGATTTGCCATCATATATTTGCGAAGACTGCTGAGTACTTTTAATCATTCTGAAATACCTGTTCTCAAGGGCAAAAGTGGTGTGTAAGTTATATACATCTACTTGCCGCACCATACCAAAACTACATATGCGACCTTCTTCATTTTACCTACATTTTACTGAACACAACTTCTGCCCGGTCAAGGATAGTTCCCTGAAGTATTGGGACATGTCCTGCACCCCAAAAACCTGACTCGTCGATTAAGAAAATTGATCGAAACCTTTCAGTGTAATGAAGCAATCTGGGGCTCTGCAAACACGCTCAATTTATGGCATGCGGATACCTTTGAACAACTACGCTGGTTCTGGTCTTTATATATAATCTGGAGTCGTTGAGTTTATCATCATTACGGGCTCCTTACCATGTAAGCTGCTTCTCGCCGGCCTTCGCCACACGCAAAGCGTGCGCCCCATTTTGTTTGACTATCTTTGCCTTCCATTCCCCTTTCAGCGATCCATATATCACGTTAAGCACGCCATGTTGTTCATCACCTTTCACTTCAAGGACTGTGGAGAATTCGCCCAGCGTGCTGCTGTTGGGGACCTCGACGACCAAATCAAGTGTGGCGCCAACTGCGTTGATGAGGATAGTGACTTCCTCGGAGTAGTCGTAAACTGCGTCTTTTCGGCCGTGTATCTTTGGTACGTCGTCGCGGGTCACAACTGCAGAGCCTGGCCGCAAGAGTAATGGAAGGCTCGAGAAGTCATGGGTTTCTATGACGAAGCCAGGCCCTTCTCGTAGCTTACCATCCAGAACACCATACCAAGTTCCTTTGGGAATGTAGAACTGGATGGTGCCCTCGGCGCTAAAGACGGGAGCGACCATGAGATTAGCCCCGAGCATGTACTGGGTGTCCACATTCCACACGAACGGGTCTTCGGCGAATTCCACGAAGAGAGGTCGCATCATCGCAACACCAGTCTCATGGGTCTTTATCGCCGTGGAGTAGAGGTACGGCATCAGACTTAGCTTCAAGTCGACGAATTTTGTCAAGACTATATCCGCTTCGCCAGATTCATCGATGAGCCACGGTACCTGGGGAGACGTCAGCTGGGATCGAATGAAAGACAAAGAAAGTGTCAACCCGATAGCTGCCACTTCCATGCAGGCGAGAATGGCTTGAAAGAGAGCCGAAGGCGAACCAACGCTTGTAAAGCGCGGGATCTGGCGTGCCTTCGAATCCACCTTAATGGAGGGATAGCAGTTTATCATAAGATCCACAATTTGGTCGTAATATTCCTACCGATATCGTCTGAGCATTTGAGGGAGGATCAATTATTTAATTGAATTCTGAATTTTAAAAATGCACTCACGGGCCCAGTAGCCATAACCACAGAGCCCCAAACTGAGGCCGCCTCGTAAAGTTTCCGCCATCGCTTCAAAGGTAGACATTGGATCGCCGCCCCAGTGTACAGGGAATCGCTGACCACCGGCGGTCGTAGATCGAGCGAATACAATGGCTTGATGTTTTCCCAACCTTTTCTCGATGACTTCGAATGTGACTTTGTTGTAGAGGAACGGGTAGAAGTTGTGCATCTTCTCTGGGCTAGAGCCATCATAATACACGGTGTTTCCTGTGGGGATTCGTTCTCCAAAGTCGGTCTAAGGGTTTTGTTGAAGCTTCGCCTGGAAGCTGAGAGATGCAAACGTACCTTGAAGCAATCAACGCCAAGATCGATGAGCGCCTCGAGTTTGGATTGATACCATTTGCAAGCGTTTGGGTTTGTGAAATCGATGATTGCCATCCCAGCTTGCTGATGAAAGGTCAATAGAGTGAAGATGTGATATATCGGACATTGTGACTAACCCAGAAATCATGTTGCCAGACGCTCCCATCAGATTTCTTGATGAAGTAGCCGTTCTTCACACCTTCGTCAAAAATCTTGCTTTCTTGCGCGATGTAGGGGTTGATCCACACGGAGACCTGATCGCAACAATGATTGATATGTGAAGAAAGAACGTAAGTGACGTCTTACCTTATATCCCTTCTCCTTAAGCCGCGCGAGTTGTCCTTTAGCGTCGGGGAAGAACTCATCATCAAACTCAAAATCACACCAATGGAACCCCTTCTGCCAAAAGCAGTCAAAATGGAATACGCCGACAGGGATGTCCCTTTCGTTCATCCCTTCCAGGAATTGTGTAACGGTCTTTTCGTCATAGCTGGTCGTAAAAGAGGTAGACAACCATAGTCCAAATGACCACGGAGGAGGGAGGGCAGGACGACCAGTCAACAAGGCGTAGCGTTTGATAATATCTGCTGGCGACGGCCCATGTATGATGTACGCCGATAATGACTCGTATGGGATGGCGATGTTGACTCGAGTGGTTCCTGGAAGGTTATTGGATGAGGAGAGGATTAGAGATATGATTATTTTCCATACGTTCGCTCTGTACTTCAAATGTTACGAAACCAGGGCATGGTATGAATACACCGTATCCGCGAGAGCTGATGAAAAACGGAACGTTCTTATATGTTAGCTCTGAGGAAGTTCCACCGTCTTCGTTCCACATATCCACGACCTGAATAGAGTATTAGTTGGTGACGTTGAGAGTATCGAGGGCAACCTACTTGTCCATTCTTGATAAATGGCCCGAAACGCTCTCCCAGTCCATAGATCTTCTCGCCTACAGAAAGTTGGAACTGCATCGTTAACCACCGCTCGCCCTTGTCCGGGTCGGTAAGAGACAATCCGGGGAGTTGTGCGTTAGTTCCTTTCTTAATGTATCCGATCGAACGCCATCCCAACCTCGTTAATAGATGGTCAGTGCCAGGTGATACAACTGTCGGGTTTTGAACCCCGTGGGACATAATGTCAATGTTGAATGAGGAGGGACGAGTATCGATCGTGGCTGATAGCGTGCGTGTCCTAAGATTAAGGGACGTGTCGGTCTTCGTCGTTGTTGGGGAGTCCTGTCGTTCGGCAGCCTACAGCATCCATGAGCCCGATGTGCTTATGTGTAGCCGACGCTGACCGTACCAGGCTTTGATAGTCCACGTCCGGGTAGAGTTCATAGTCTGGCCCTTGCATCGTTCGTTGCTGTCCTTTCCAGTGATATGCGGTCAACAGTAGGATATCCGGGAGGGGCGATGAGCATTCAACCGTGATAGTGGGGGTGTTGAGAGTGTCTCCGCGATGATTTACATGCTTGCTCGTCTATTCAAGCCTAAATGATCAGTGCCCATTACTTCAAAGCCATAAACTTACTGCGACGCAGCGTATACTATCTTGCCTTGCCTCTGATTTGATGGCCTCCACCGCCCAATCAATGGCTACGCCATCGGAGTTCCACCACATGCCATTGGAAAACTTGACCATAACTATCAGCGCACTACGTGGTGCCTTCGTCTACGTCTGGGCTCTGGGATTCAGGACCTCACAGCCTTGGTTGGGACTGACGTCTTTTATCAGATCCGTCGCTGATAAATAAGAAGCTGGTCGAGGAGCATTTGTCTGTGTTTGCAGTACAGGTTCCGAAGTGACTGCGATAGAGCAACAAAGGAAGCATCTGCGAAACAACTTGTGTCTGATGCACAGTAGGCTGTGCAGGTTCAATGCTTCCATGTGACCACTGACGGTGACCTTTGAAAGTCCTTCAGAACGAGCTCTTCAGCAGCAAGGTCGTCGGATACATCTGTTACGCCATTCTCGTGCACAACGGCAAGGCTATAAACGTCCTTGATAGTAAATGGCGGAGATACGTGGGAGATTATCTTACGCGCATCGGAGCTGGTCAGGCAGGGAATGCCAAGGTTGGAAACACTTAGAGACCGTCACGAGTTGATTTCATAGCCTAGAGTGCAAAGTTGAAAGCACCGGACCGCCTGAGAAGCTGAAAGTTCTACAAGGTTGTCTAAAGGACCTAAGGAGAGGAGGTGCATCCAGATAAGATAGACTGACTATTCGAAGTGTTCAGTCAGTATAGGCTGGAAGGAATACCAGCCAGGATCACATTACCTTGTGAGTATTAGACGAGCCGCAGACACGGCCACGGCGCTGCGCAGTGTGACATGTCATTGTTATTCAAACAATGGGAGTAATAGTACGTCTTCTGCATGCCAATGGTACTCACCAGGCTCATCGTGGTCCAAGGACTTTGTATTTTTCATTGTCTGTCGTTATAAATGTCTATAGATTCCGAGATCGAACGACTAAACGAGGTCAGGTTCGTCTGGAGGTTGAGGTGGTGGAAGTTCGTGATCACGGCCAAATTACCGGCAGGACGGCGGCCGCGGACCGGGCTACAAAGTCGCAACTTGAACGAGTCGGCAAGCGAACTCTCGTCTCTGGAATATCTAGTAACGACAATGCGTCTGTGGACTTTTTGCTATTTAGGTGCAGCGAAAACCGTCTTCCATCTCATCCCACTGCATCAGGACTATGAGCAATGATATATTGAGAAACGTTCGCGAAACCTGGCTCAAGAAAAGCCTTCCCCGAACGCTGAACAAAAGCTTGACTGGAATACATCTAAATGTGCCTCACTTGCAGCCGTCGGGTCGCTTCTTTACGGTCTCGACTCGGGCATCATATCAACGACTATTGCGCATCCCACGTTCGCGTGATACTTCGCCCCGTACACCTGACCGTATGCAATTTACATTGATATGCTGATTAACAATGTCTTACGAACGATATACGAGTGGTATAGATGTACCGACGTTTGAAGCTGGAAGCCCTCTTGGAGTGATGTTTGTAGGCTGGGCATCGGATGCATGGGGGCGCATACGGGCCATCACATTCACTGCCTTTTGGGCCCTTGTAGCAGGGGCTGTACAAACAGGATCGGCACAGTTGGAATATGATCGCAGGTCAAATCATAGGTGGACTTATTTTCTGTCGAATAAGTCGCGTGGTCTTTCGATATTTGGTCTAGAACTCATTGCCTTCCGCAGACATGACCATTCCCATATGTAACGCCGAAATATCACCACCGAACAGAGTAGGTGAGAAACCATGATCAATGCGCAGTGCAACTTATTTACGGTTTGGTCCCTAAGCGTGGCCTCATCAGCGGACTGCATGCGCGATTCGACGTATTCGGCTTTGCGTTCAACGTGAGGCCCGCCGTCGGTTGATTGATATACCTGGATTTTGGCTAATAGTATATTGTAGTGGATGGCTTTTGCATGCTCCTATGCTAAACACGAGTTCCAATGGAGAATCTATCTCGCCGTTCGTATGTGTACCAGGCTGCCGGTCAAATCATTGTCGCTGATCATCACCTTACCGCGTTCATGCCAATAGAATATATTCTAGCTCTTGTGCTTTTGGCTGGTAAGTAGTTGGTTGTTGAGAAAGGGCGTGATGGCAGCGCTGGCCGTCGTCAAGAAGCTGAACGGAGCACAGCCGGATGATGCATTTCTCGCCCCATGTCGCCAAATGCAGCAACAGATACAATACGAGAAGCTGACCACAATAGTCAGCTTCTCACAGATCATAGCACTAAAAGCGCTTGCAAGAGTTTTCTTCTCGCCGTCCTTGCGCAGTTGTCCGGGATCAGCGTGACAACTGCGAGTTTCATTCCATTCATTGCCCCATCGACTTGACCTGTTATCTGTCTTAGATTGTACGCCTGTGATTCTTATTCGTGGATCAGACCACGCTTTGTAAAGGCGTCAGGATAAGCGCGCACACAGTCTCTACATTGTTAACATGAAAGGTGATCAAAATGACACCGATGCCTCGATATCAGGTTACACTGCTTGCAGCCCTCTATGGATGGATGGATGGATTATCCGCATGGTCTGCGATAAGTAACAAGCCATACCATTGAACCTTAACTGAATCCATACCTGACTCGTCATCCATTTTAGGCATAGTAGGGCCGGCTGAAAATATCATCTGCCTTCTCTGTGTCGACAGATGGGGTCGCAAACTCACTGTGTGGATTACGGGAATCGCAATGGCCTGTGATATCATGGTACTCATCATGGATTTCACGGCGAGAATGCCAACACAGACGACAAAATGGGGCAAGGCTTCACCAGAGCCTTCATATTCTGTTTTAGTATACTGCGTGAACGTGTCGCATCCTCATTCTAATTTTTTCTGGACGTTGACCAGGTACGACTCGAAGGATTATATATATATATGTTCCGAGAGCATGACCCAGGCTATCCAGGCGGCTTGTACTATTATCCGGGCATGGGGATCTAGTATCTGTGTGTTCAACATCCTCGTCGTCAGTCAGTGTTCGCTGATCCTGATACCATGCGCAACACATCTGATGGACCTGTGCGGATCCGGTGTACAACCATTACCATTCAACCAGATATCACCTCGGGCATTCACCAGCATCAGAAGAAGTATTATTCGGTTTATGTTGTAGTGGGGGTGATGTGTGCTCTCTGAATCAGGTGCTTCCTCATTTCGAGCGGCGAACATTTACTGATACTTCCTATCAATATATCAGTGTAATGTGGGTCTTAGGCAAAGACTACTTACCTCAATTCGTTGATTGACAGAGATGGGCCTAGCAAGATGTTCATCGAAACCTAGTCTGGAAGGATCAACAGGGGCTTAGTGATCGTAACTATCCATCCAGGGCCAGAAACTGCGCGAGAGATGAATCTAAAAATAGACGGAGGGGAGTTGAAACCTATCCATTTGCTTCATTGGCGTTGATCAAGGTATACGGAAAGCGGAACCGGAACTGGTCTCGAGTTCCAATGATATATTTTTAACTGCAACTGACCAGATAGATATGATAAGTAATCGGGTAGTGTCATATGACAGAGCACACCATCCACTTGGTCCATGTATCCAGAAAGAGTATACAGTGACAATGCAAGAAGGAATGAATGGGATGCCAATAGGATATATACAGATAGCACGATACCGCAGGCAAATAAAAATGAACATCGCAAAAAGCCAAGAACAAAAGAATGAATGGCAGGAAGGGTCGAACATCCAGAGGGAGAAACAACAAGAGCGTGGAGCACACCTCCACGCAGGGTATCCACACCACCTGCGCCTACGCGTAGGAGGAACTCTCCAATCCAGCCTTGCTAACTCTCCGCATAGGCTGCAGTGTGTTCGCATCCACCGGCGCTCGCCGCGCGTGGCGATACCGCCCCGACGCATCCTTAATCTCCATTTCCTGTCCCGAGTCCCCATTGACCCTCTCGATCAGTCCGCCCGCCGACATCGACCCCGACGGCGCGCCGTCTGAGATACTCTCCATGCCAGTTAACGCCGTGGGCGGTAGGCTCTCGCGTACATGGCCCCCACGTCGCATATGCCCGCCGCCGCCCATAGCGGCGCCGAAAGAGTCATCAGGCCCGGGATGGTCGTGTTGCGAGTTGCCAGCGGGAGCGGAGGGGTGCACGCCGATGGACTTGCCGCCGAGCTCTTGCTCCTCGAAGGTCATGAGCTCTGAGACGAAGCCGATGTTAGGAGATATTCCTTTGCGTCGTTCGAGGACGAAGTGATAGGCACGTGAGAGCGTCCAGTGGTTGGCGTGGATCAAGTACGCCATGACTGCGGTAACGGAACGGGATTTACCCGCTTTGCAGTGCACGTAGGTGGGCGCGGAGTGAAGGCGGGCGTCGTCTAGCAAATGGGTGGTTTAATTTGAGAGGGATGGATAGACATGATGAGACAAGGGAAAACATACCCAGGATTTCGCAAGCCTCTTTGACTCCGCGGGCGATGTTTTCCTCTTCCACTATATCCCTCATAGGAATTTTGTGGTATTTGAAGGTGCCCTTTAGGTTAAGGCCTTGGTCATCGTCGCACTCGATGGCGATATTGAGAATTCTCGTAACGCCAAGGTCTTGGAGTTCCTCAACATGTTCTGAAGAGGTCAGCTCTGGACCAAGATAAAGGAAATTCGGAAGTATCGTAGAGATTGTGAATGCGGGAAATGTCTCCTCCGTCGTCGGGGGATTGTCCATGTCTGGGCGAGCAGTTGAGGGTGATGGAGGGAGAAATGGCTTCGGGGTTCCGGGTGTATGAGGCGGGGTGTAGTACGGCGTCAAGAAATTGGAGATGTCATGGGCAGGAGAGGTAGGAGTGAAGCGCGCTGACCCTGGTGGGGAGTGATTGGAATAGACGAGACTTAAATGAGAAGGAGATGCGGGCGCTTGGAGATTCAATGAAGGTGGGACCGCGAGAGTCGCTGATCTTAGGGGCCGCGTGCGTACAGATAAATTAGGAGCGTTCGGATTGAGACGCTCAGCGGATTTTGTGTCAATTCGTCGAAGGGTAGGTATACTGGGCCTTCTGTGAGGAGGTGAAGGCCGATGGAAACTGACTTGTGAGGGTGGTGGAGAAGGAGTAGAATCGGCAATGTGAATATCATGATGGCTGCTTGAGTTGGTAATTCGAGAAGACGACATCGCGGCGGGCATCATCGGTAAGGGAGACCTAGGCAGCGGAGAAGGAGGATTCGTCGACAGTGTCAACGAAGGCTCGATCTCTGGTAGGACCTTCGAACGAAGCGCGGACTGAGTATCGAGTTGGAACAGACCACCGCCCTTCTTCAATCCCCCGCCTCCAGCCTGGGGAGGCGGAGAATCAACGTTGAAACCAAAGTCAAATTCGCCACCTGATATAATCAGAGTTTCGAAATCTGGATGGTGACCGGCTTCTGAGATTCCGCCCTTCAGATAATCAACACTGCCATTGGTCACTAACGGCGAGAGAACTGGAATCAAAGCCCAAGCTGTTACCCCCATGTTATCTTTATCTTTGAGGTCCATCTCGTCATCGTAGATGACCACATTGCCATCCCATACCGAGGCGCCTGGTGACATCAATTCATCCCAGGACTGTTTGCTGCCATCTGTGGTGATAAACTGACGCAATGCATCAAGTGATTGGAAACCACCGCCAGGTTTGCGGCACCTCTTGAGAATGAGAGATGGGATGGCGATGTTCACGCTGTGCCTTACGTGAAATGAGACGTGGGAGGTTGGTGGCCGAGTGTCGATCAAGAGGGGGCGTTTTGGAGATGTGAGGCGTTCATAGAGGTCCTCTGCCTCGATGGCACGCGGAAATGAAGAATCAGAGGGAACATCAGAGGTGGGCAATCGCGCACTGCGAGGCGTCGATATATGGGTTTCGGATAATGGCGTAAAATAGCTCGATGCAGTGCTTGAGGCTGGGCTGGTTGCACTCAGAGGATCAGAGTCCCTCCAAGGCATGGCAGATGGTGGGAAGGGTGATTTTGGAGTCGCATGGAGATCGACTTTGGGTAGGGCACCATGGGAGCGTATAGGTCGCAACCTCAGATTCTGCTTTACACTTCTCCGCAATTGCTCCAACGCTTCGAGGTCTCTCGAAATGTCGTCTGAGCTGCTCTCGTCGTCGGACGTGTCGAGCTTTAGCGCTGGTATGGAGGGCGGCGTAGATGGCGATGACTCGCCCGATGAAAGCTGCAGCGTATCCTCGAACTGGTCGTAGTCGTCGTCATCATCGGAGAGGTCGATAGGCGACTCGGCCTCGAGCTCAATGGTTGGCCCGCGCTTCTGGCTGGCCAAGGAGAGGTTTATGTTTGGTGGTCGAAAGCGTTTGGGAGCAGACATAGTGGATAAAGAAACGGCGGCCCCTGACAAGATTTGAGTTGGCACCCCCATATGTTGCGACATGTAAACAACCTCTCGTGCGGATTCCGCTCTTTCGGATCATCTTGCATTACTTACCAGCTTACAGACAGACCGTTAAGCAGGATCAGGGAGGGCTTGCCTCGTGCTTTATTTTCCTATACAGTAGGCTCCCCCTACTAAAAAACTCCTCGACTCGACCCATCTCTTGTCTGTCGTCCCTTTACGTATCCGGCGGTATCCATCATCTCACACAAATATTGCCAAATACCGATTGAATCCTATCCTCGTCGTCCATCTCAGTCCTCCCAGTATTCTCAAAGAGGAGGCCATGTTGCAAAAATCTCGGCTGCAGGAAAACTTACAATGTTAAGGCTGAGCAATGATTCACCGCCGATTCGCTTATGCTCGTCGCCATCACCATGCAGGGTTGTCGACAACGGGTGCCGTCTTCCCTGCCAGCACGCATCGTGTACGGCGCAGAGGCCTGGGCTTGTTGCGCACCGATCTCCTTATTATTCGATGTGCTTCTAATTTCTTCTTTCCTTTTCCCTTTCAATTACACGACAGTGACGACACTTTGCGGCTGCATCAAAGTATTCGACTGGCATGCGTGTATCTTTCATATTTCTTCGACTAAAACTCTGACCACGATCCTTAGCACTGATTGGGATACCTCGCTCCATCCTCCAGCAATTTCAATATTCTTTTTCCCAGCCATCTATGTAACGCGACCGAGTCTCCCTGTCTGTCATATCACGTCCACCCTTTCTAAGTTCCGCTTTTGATAGAAACATCATGATCAGCTGTCATCGATTCATCACTCATTTGAACGATCGTACTGTATCATTTTTCGTTGCAAATAACTGCCAGAATCCCGATCCCATTTCCTCGTCGGAAAATGTCGCGTCAGATCAACGTCAGATCGTACGAAACTGGGTTTTTCGCTGAGGATCATAATGCTCCCTCTTTCATCGACATCGCGCAAAGCTCATACACCTTCTCTTACCCAGCTATCCTCCACCCCGAAGTAATTACTTGCTCGAAACGACGGTATCGATCAGGCGATATCATTCTGGAGCGTTCGAGGGACATGGGGTGGCACGAGTGTTGATCCAAAAAACAGTGATATTCATGTCCACGATGAATGTACATACTACACCATCGCGGGGTTTATTGCAGCTATTTCCCTTCTATAATGAGTGATTTTTTCAACGAACGCTGAAAGTCAAAGGGGTCGAAACACCGTTGTTTGCCTGCACCATCACTTGTAAACATGAAAATTACTTGTTTCCGTGTTCACGTCGTGGTTCGCGTCTAGATTCATGTTACGGTCAACTACCTCTCAGCTATGTTCCAAGGCTGACCACACTAGTCGCTCTCTTCTTCTTCACACGAGTGCTTCATTCTCTGCCCAGCTGGTCAGGTCTGGCGGTCGAGGTAACTTGCCTTTTCTTAACGCGTGGACCACCTTTGATGGAGATTTTTTGGAACTTAGATGGGTCACGGACTCGGTTGACGAAGGATCTGAACCCTGGCTCAAGGTCCACCAATCTAGAGGTTGCGCCCAAGTCAAGAGGCCAAGACCATCCGCGAGGAAAACACCCAAGCTCTTCGAGAGAACCCTTCACACAGGACTCCAGGCGTTCTATCAGAGATGATTCGAGACCGAAACGAAACTTTGCCCGAGACTCGGTTCCTCATGCCGACCCAGAGTATGTGTCCACAGTAAAGAAGGAGGAACGCAACCCTTCATTCAGGCGCTGGAGCCGGCAAAAAAACGAAGTGAATGAGAGAACCGGAAGGTGGAAAAGCGAAGAGGAGTTTCACGGAGTAAGGCAGAGGGACGCGACAAAGGAAAGAGGTGACAAGGAAACCATGCGGGATGGTAACAGATATTCAGACCATCACAGAGACCGACAGAACGATCGACCTGGCCCACCTCGCCGCGTGGATACAAGTTCTACATCCAAATTCCGCAACGCCATCCCCATTGTTTCCGAATTCTCTGAAACAAACACCACCACAGGTTCCAATGAGCTCGCGACGACATTTACTTCTCCACCACTCATGCCTGGAATCCTCTCCTGCCTTACAGACGTCCTCGGACCTAGGGCAACTCCCACTCCCATCCAAGCGCTAAGCATGAAGTGGCTTCTGAACGAAACGGGTCAGGTCAATCCTAGTTCCGGCTGGAAACAATTTCTTTTGGCGTCTGAGACTGGTTCCGGAAAGTCAATCGCATATCTCCTCCCCGTTCTGCAAAACCTCAAACAATCCGAACTTGACGCCGCCTCGTCCCCCCGCTCTCCTTTAATCACCCTACCCCAAGCTGGTCCCAGACGTGCACTGAACCCCCGCGCGTTAATCCTCGCCCCGACCCATGAGCTTGCACGCCAGTTGGCCGGTTTCGCCAAATCGCTTCTACATGAAGTGAAGTTACGCGTCCTTTGTGCTAGTCGAGCGAACGTGAAGAGCAGCAAGGAACATGATGCAACTGCACGGCAGATGGTGTCTCAGTTCAATGCGAGTGCGGCAGAGAAGAGTGGGGAGTTCGAGGTGAAGGAGCGCTCAGGCTTCCCAGTGGATGTGGTGGTGGGGACACCCATGAAATTGCTTGAGATGGTGAAAGGGAGGGGCTGGGATCGAAAGGAGATGGATGTCGAGCCTGACGTTAATGAGCTGGATTCCGAGCACATTGGAAAACCGAGGAGAGGGAGGGACAAAATGATTGGTTTTGGAAAATGGAGAAGTCAGCCAGAGATGGGGTTGGCGAATGTCGAATGGGTCGTGGTTGACGAGGCAGACGTCCTATTTGGTATGCTCAAATTCTGCCTTCCTGATTGTTTCTAAAATGTTATCCAGATCCTGACTTCCAGGAGACTACGCGACTACTACTTGCAGATATAAGTTTGGCTCGCGGCCATCCTGTCCCTATCTCACCCGCCTCTGCTCTGTCCCCGTCTCCACCTTCTGCTGCGACCACGCCCTCCACAACGTCAACGCCACTCGATTACCCTTTCAACCTTATACTGACGAGCGCGACTATCCCCACCGCCCTCGCCACCTATCTCGATACTCACCACCCTAAAATGATGCGCATTGCATCTCCTCACCTTCATCACCTTCCCAAGACGCTGCAGACCGAGTACGTGAACTGGACTGGCGGCAATAAACTTGCAGATATTGAACGGCGGATTCGCCGTGTCTGGGCTGAGGACGCGTCTATGGCTGGATTCAATGGTATTGGCGACGGCGGCCTCAGCAAGATTTTGATCTTCTGCAACAAGAGCAGCAAGGTTGACGAACTGGGAAGATACTTGGAAGAGCGGAATATCAAGAACATCGCGCTGAGTAGTACGAGCGATCAGAGGAAGAGAGGATCGAACCACCATCTTGATGGGTTCTTGCGAGTGCGCGAGACCGGAGCGAAGGAATCAGAGGGCGCACCTAGTACTGGTTCGACGGAGACTTCGCCGGCTGTTCCTGACACCAGCATCAGCTTGGATCCTAAATCCTCGCCGCATGTCATGATTACGACTTCTCTACTTTCGCGGGGACTGGATTTCTCGCCTTCGATCCGACATGTGTTCATCGTCGATGAGCCGAGGAACATGATAGATTTCTTGCACCGTGCTGGTAGAGCTGGGAGGGCCGGAGAGAAGGGAAAAGTTGTGGTGTTTGGTAAGATGAAGGGAAGGGGCAGTTCGAAGGCGAAAGATGTTAGGAAGAGGGTCGGCTCTCTGGTCCCGCATTAGACCGCCTGCATCATGTGGAGGCTCACCTGCTTCGTACCTGCTTGGTGGCCGCACATCGGATATTTTCCCTGGGTCGAATGGAGCACGGAAGTATAACACTACTCAATCATTTGTTTTACAATACACAACTTGACTTGTGAACAAGTCTTTTTAAATATTTTCGCGATGACAGTTTTACCTCTCCATTTTCTACGGTTCAGAGTAGTCATCTGCAGTATCTGCAGAGGATGCAAACAGTGGCTGGCGTCCTTTCCAGAGGATATTGAATACACTTGAATCTGCCCGACACAAGAACAAGATATGCATTGACCCCGGCTTTCACTGCCACACATGCTGAATATTCCACCCTTCTTTGACCATACGGCCCAAACGAGTTACACCGGATATGCGCTGAGAGGTCATCAACTTCAACTGCACATCTGCGATGTGGCTCGCGGCCGTTGTCTTCTCCCTTCGCTTCTCAAGCATGTCGAGGTGCAGATCCAGCGCACCAATGTCATCGACGTCTGTCACGCCGATGAGACACCTGAGAGTTCTCAATTTTGGTAACAAGGCTCCGCTTGCCATCTCTTCCAAAACCGGTGGTGTGATCATGCGGCCTGATGAAATGCCCAGCTCTAAAAGGTGGGGTGTACCATGGAGAAGTTGCCCAAGCTGTTGGGAAGACACTACGATATCGTCGAGGACGAGTGTCTCCAAAAGCCCGGAACGAAGGATGCTCGGTGCCCACCAGTTATCCCAATCCAGTATCCTGCCTGACTTTAGAATGAAGTGGCGGAGATGTGGAAGAAATAATTGCTGGATCTCGTATACCTCGTCGCATTTTGAATGGAGATCGAAAGTCAGCGACTGTACATTATGGACAATGGGGGCGGCGAGAACCAGGGACGAAGAAAGACGTGGGTTGAGAGGGGCAACGGCTGCAACGGCAAACGTACATTGTATCAGATTGGGCGATAGCTTCATGATCGCCAACACCTGATCAGGAGCGAATCTTGCGTATGGCAGGGTGAGAGTCGTAAGCTGGGAAAGAGGAAGGGTGTATATCCATGCCGGTGTGATTTGAGACGCCGCGAGCAACAATTCGTGAAAGTTGGGAGCGCCTTGCAAAACGGCGCTGTGCTTCAAGTCAATAGCCCAATTGTCAGTGATTTCCAACGAGCACAATGATGGGACCAGGCCAGGAGGTAGAGCGAGGAAGGCTTCCACGGTGCGGCCACTTCTGTCTAAGTGAAATTTTTTGATGCGGCTGAGGTGAGGCATGAGGGAGTCGAGAGCGTTAACCAGATAATGGGCGCTTGTGATTCTCAATGAGAGCGCAGCTCCGCCGGACCGCCGAAGCACTTCGTCTATCGATGCGAGGTAAATGCTGCGATGCACCTCTGTGGGATCTTTGTAACGAATGATTAGGATGAGGTGGAATTGGGCGTGGATCGTGCTCCACAACTGAGGTGTGGTGAGGGACACGTGTCGCCATTTTGAGGAGACACGGCCAAGAATCCACTGCGGTTCGTCCAGTGCATATGGGATTGTTACGCCAGAAGGACAGCATAGCACGAATATATATGAGAGGAGCTCAGTTGGCAGTTTCCGAATAGGCGCGAGCAGCGAGCGGTAGTGGGCAATTTTATCAACCACGTCGCGCTGACGGGCATAAAGGCCGTGAAGTATTGCTTGGACGCGGGTAGCTTCCTCTTCAGGATGATAAGCTCTCTTTCAGTCTCAGAGAGTGCTTTCTGCACTCCTGCCGGTAAAAAATTGTCGAAATCTGCTGTGATCGGGCCATCGATATTGTCCAAAGTAGTATAGGCCGACGATTCGAGCTGCTGTCCCCTGGTCATGCTATAGATGTTGCGGCCGGCTCGAGGTGCGAAGCACACACGTGTGCGATGTGACGGATCAGGTGCGACTGTCACACCGCGTTCTCCCCGATGTCGCTCGCCTTGTGTCTGCGCATTTCCTTTTTATTACCATCAGGTCTTGCATGACGAGATGCGGCCGACATAATCTGCAGCAGCCAATGGCGCAGTCTGCGTCGAACCTGCGTCATGCCCCACAGCATGACGTCACACCCGCTCGTATATAAGACACCGAAGCGACGTCCTACTCTCCCCATTTTTCTCTTTCTGCACAATGAGACCCTCTTTGCTCCTCCTCTGCCTCGGCTTATCGGCCACAGCCCAAGCATCTTCTTGGTTTGGCTCATCTGAGCCCGCCCAGCCGTACACAACATGGTCTGTTAGCGAACTCAAGTCATGGCTCCAAGCACACAACATCGATGTTCCATCTAAATCCCCGTCTCAAACTGAGCTCAAAGCTCTCGTCGAGGAGAACTGGAACTCCGTTTCTGCCTGGACGTACGACCAGTACGCCTCTGCTCAAAAATCCTTTGCCGATATCCGCGACGCCTCGTTCGATAAATGGGACGAGTCTCGCCTGCGTGAGTTCCTTCTTACCCAGGGAATCGTCGCTCCCAAAGGCCCGAAGGAGCAGCTCGTCCATCTCGCCAAATCTCAGTATCGCGCTTATACAAATGCCGCCTCCACCTTTTCCGCTCGCGCGAGCACTGCTATCAGCGGCGATTCCTTTCACCAGGCGACTCAGAGCATGAGTAGCCTAGCGTCTCAGGCGACCGATAGCGCAGCTCGTGCTCTCGACGACACTAAGGATTACGTTTATTCGACCTGGGATGACAACAGGATCAGAAGCTATCTTGAGTCGAAGGGAGTACAGGTCAAGGATGAAGCGAAGCAGAGCCGCAACCACCTGTTGGCCTTGATGCGCGATACATACGCAAAGGTCACCGACCCTATCTATGACGCTTGGAGTGATTCATATCTCGTGCGTCACTTTCTTCTCAACTTCGAGATTATCGTCTAGATATTTTTTACAGCATGATTGGCTATTGTCTCACAACATCATATCACCTGCCCCTCCGTCGCCGTACTCCCGAGAGTACCTTCTCAAGAAGATGAAGCAATATTACTACGATGCGAACGACACCGTCTTTTCCTCATGGTCCGATTCTCAGCTCAAAGAGTGGCTCGTCAAGCAGGGCATCGTCAAGGGCGACGCCCAGATCAAGCGCGACAAAATGTTGAGGCTCGTGCAGTACGTATCCAACATCTCTTTTCACCTGTTACTTAATTTTTTGACTGGTCAAACAGGGACAACTATCTGTCTGCCAAGTCTACCGTCTTATCTGCCTGGTCCGATAGCCAAATTCGTGATTGGCTCGTCGAGCACAAGTATGTTGATGATCGCAACGCAGCACAAATCAAGCGCGATGAGCTCATCAAGCTCTTCTCGGACAAGTACGTTTCTTGCTGCATTCTCTGTTGTGGCGATCTAAAGGCAATCAGATATAATGCCGCCACCACCCCGTCTTACCATACCTGGCCCGACGCGCGCCTCCGCGCGTACTTGCGCCAACACAACATTCCGGAAGACAAGCTACCAACGTCTCGCCCTGGGCTGCTACAGGAAACGCGCATCCGATGGGTGCAGACGCAAACCAACACTGAAGCGCTGTGGGCGAAGGTAAAAGATATCGTCGGCGGCGTCGAGGAGGGTGTTGAAGAGCGGCTTTGGCGCGTCTGGAGCGTGCTCAAGGGGAATTACGGTCAGGGCGAGAAGTACGCCGAGGAGAAGTACGATCAAGGCAAGCGCGAGGCTGGAGAAAAGTATGCGGAGGGAAAGGCGAAGGTGGGCGAGAAGGCTGAGCATGGAAAGAAGCAGGCGGGGGAAATTTACGAGGATGCGAAAGGGGAGGCTGGGAGAAGGTATAGTGATACTGAGAAGCAGTATGAGAAGGAGAAGGAGAGGGCGTACGAGAAGGGCCAAGAGGCGAGGGAGAAAGTAGGTGAGAAGGTTAAGACTTCGGGAGAGAAGATTAAAGGCGAGCTCTGAGCCATGTGTCGTTGCTGAACAACGTAGTCGCACTGTACTTGGTAATATGATAATGTCACTGTATTATAGCATTGTTTCCTTTTGTAATTGAAGTCTGCGGGTAATCCATCCACGCGACGCGTCACGCACGTGAGTTTTTGTTGCAATCGTGATAAACTCCCTCAGACTTGAGCTTGACTATCGACGTCCAACATAAGCACTAACGCTTCTTCTTCTGTTACTGGGATTTGCCAGTCTACAGTTTGTGCGTGCTTGAGCGTCGAGCCTTGGCTGTCACCAATCCGCTTTCGCGACTTTCTTGAATACGCTGAGAGCACAACCGCTACCTCCCTGGATGCAGGTGGTTTGGGGAACGAGTTCGAGACTCGTCATTGAATCCAAAACTGTTTAGGGCAGACCTCCGGATCCTGCACAGGCTGCGCTTTGGACTTTCAAGCTGAGCAACACAGGCTTTACTCGCACCTCACTGTATACTCATCATCGAACTCATGAGCATTTTCGCGTCTTCCAGCAGTTCAGGACCCGTTTTCACTTCCTGGATATCTACAGAAGACATGCTTTTGGGTCGAGCATGTTCGAAGTGGAAAAAAGTGGCCACGAGTACGAGGCGGATGATTGACCCTATCGAAGCTTCTGCGCACAAAATGTGTCGGTGGATAAAATGGAGGCGGTTTTCCACCTCGATGAGCATGCTGGAAGAGTGCTGCGTGCGTCGCTACATGTTACATCTCGAAGGCCTAGCATGACTTTGTCGCCTATAACGGTCTACTCTGCGTTGACGTGTTTCATCCGGGGTTCAAATGCTCGTAATTGTCGGAGGAAATAAAGAGCGGGAGGTGGTCCGGTGCGGCCACCAGGCCTTCGATAATCTGAACTCTTCTCTGTGTGCTTGGCAACATGATTTCTATGGCAGACTTGTACAGCTCTCAAATCCCGTTTGCGACCGTCTGCTACGACCTTGGGATTCTGCACAGATTGACTTTCCATTTCATGCCTGTTATTGATCTGTGTTGCATCACTCTACGCCGTCCAAATTCTCCGTTGCAAAGCAAAGCTTCAAAACGATCGACAGAGCCTCTTTGACATGATTGAGTGTCACTGACTGACTATGACAGGTCGGGGGGGTCGGCTACCGAAGCCTAGGGAGATCGCAATTCCGAGCCTTTCGGCAGCCTGAGGCTTGAAGACGACGACAACCAAGGAAAGTAGATCGGGCTACACAATTATATGCACCATGAAGGTGAGCGCCCGTAGCAGTATATCTTTAGGTGCTCAAACCTCGATGTGATAAACTCCATCACACTTTCTTTGGCAATATGACCTTTTCTTCTCACTTCAGTCATTCAGTGAATCACGTTGCGTGCAGCCCCTGCCAGGAGAGCGGTGATCCGTGTCACGAAGGCCTTCAGTATGTTCAAACCGTTGCCATCGAACTAACATATCGTGTGGCATGCCATGTAGATCTGCCAAACGTCCAAACGAATGCACAGCGCTCGTCCGACATTTGGTGGGATTTGACAGTGAGCAGTCTAATAATAACCAGCTTGTAATGTGGCTTAACTCTTTTTGGCAGGTAGTAGTCCCAACTGGGACGCCAAGACCATCTTCGTGATTTCTCTCGGCACGCCGCCTAGCGTCAGCAGTTCAAGTCTCCGGGACGTCTCGATAATCTATAAAGAGCTGGCTTTTCTCTGTCTCGATGCTTCAGTTCCCTTTCGTTCGCTCTTCCTCCTTGTTCGGCCAGGTTGCCCTCTCCGGTCTTTTTTCTTTTCGTTCATCCTCATCCATCTTTGGTCGGCCTTACATCTTTGTTGCAAGCAAGTAAGAACAGCTGCTGGGTTTACTTCTACATTCCTGATGGGTTGTCTTCTAGCTTAAATTCTCTCTTTGAAAACCAACACCATGTTCGCTAAGCTCGCCGTTCAGCTCACTTTCCTCGCCTCCGTCGCCACTTCTGTCTTCGCCGGGCCCGTAGCGCTCAGGCCCAAATACGATTTGGGTATGTTCATTTGAAAATTCGATTGGATTGAAGTCTAATCTACGATTTTAGCCGTCCGTGGCTTTACTAGCTTCAACAATTGGGGCGGCCACGCATCCTTGGCCAACTTCGACAACTTTTACGGCGTTGATAACTTCGATGGCTCTCACTTCAACCAGGTCGTTGTAAAGCAGGAGCATGAGCTCGTCTGCCACACAGAGCGCATTGAGATCATCCAGCAGCGTCTAGTCGTCCTACAGGAGATGGCCAAGAGGTCAGAACTTCTCACTCTCCAAAAATGATTTATCTAATATTGAGTCGAATTTCCTGATAGAATCATTACCGAGCAGATCTGCGAGGTTGAGACTCAGACTATTGTCTTCGAACAGTGGCACTCGGGTCTCCATGGATTCAGCCGTGACCTGCGCCGCCTTACCGGTCATCAGGTGGGCTTCGACCGCAACATCGTCCAGCACTTCGGCGAAATCGTTAACGTCGATGGTTCGTTCAACACCCACGATTTCGGCTTCACTGGTCACGATATTGGACATGCGACTGTCGTTGTTGGTGGCCACAACTGGGACAACACCCGCTCGCGTGTCACTGTTGAGGATGCCTACCGCTCTTCCCGCAATGCGTACCACTCTGTCCACCCGAACCTCCTCTAAGTGCGTCTTCCGACTGAACAGTCATTCCAATCTTCAATGCTTATACATGATCAGGTGTCAGACGAACTCGGATACAAGGCTTGACGTCTTTGATGGATAGATACCGATATTCTTGGACAACTGGCGGACGTGTGAACTTTCTTGACGTTTGGGTTACATTTACGTCTGGTGTATCGTTGAGGGACAATTTATCTTGATTACGATGTAGACCGTTTAGCTAATAATTAATCACCCTTGGATGGTAAATAAACGAAAACGCAAAAGTAAGTCAGCCGGTAATGTTTTACATGAACTTAGATGGATGGCCCGGGACGCCGAGCGCGCCCCAGCGTCCCCCGACTGCCCTCCCCAATCCAACCCAATATACCCACCATCCTAGCCTTGCTCCTGACAATCCATAGACCTGTCTGTTCTCGTCAACCTCGTTGCAAAGACGTTCACCACGATTCAACTTGGAGAGAAGTGCTCTTTCTAAAATTTGGTTATGAGTGAAATTTGGTCGCGAGATCCTTGATGCGCTCAGTATCTGGGATAATGGGTGTTCATTTCTGTGCATTACGAAGACAAAATTGGAAGATCCTTACAGTAGCTTTGTGCCGTGTCGATGTGGCGGTATCCAGCCTGCCCAATACAAAAAGAAGTCGGCGACTTGTTTAAGAAGATGGATGGTAAGCTCACTTGGAAAGCGGTTACTCCAGCTCTTAACCTTGGATTATCCTTCCGCATTCGCGAGCGCCCATGCGCCGTGACCCTCACACTCGAGATATTTATGGTATGGGGATGATAAATAACATCGAGGAGAGACCTTGTATGTATCAGAGGCAAAGCTTTCTGTAATTACATAACACAGCTTTCTTCTAGATTCAAAGGTGCTATACGCCTAGTTAGTGGTAGTAATGTCAATTATATGCTGATGTTCTCCAATTTGGGTACCCCGTGGCTGCGGAAACTTGTGGGTCCAAAGGAGAACATTTTCAAGTCAGATGAACATCACCGCACGGCTATGTCTCGAAGAGCTGCAAATTGATTTTTGGTTTTTTCCCCGAAGTCTTCGGGCCCTGGTAGGATCCCTGAGAGTATGGAGGTTCATCAAATGAAGGACGAATCATTGGGTGGTGCTAAATTTCGAATCCACAGCCTATTGCCATCAAAGCTAGTACCATCACCACCAACACAATCAGACAGGTGGAGCAACGAAAAGAGGGACAGCGGTGTTTTTCCTTATGCATGTTCCATGAGCTGTTTGGGCAACCGTGGAAGTCATCGGAGTCACAAGGGTGATGCCCGTCGGTGGTGGTGGCGAGGCGGACCCGCTGTAAACGAAGACCGGAGAGAGAACACCAGGGGTGCTCGTATCAATATAGGTCTCATAACAGTCGGCCTGCACAGGATTATTTCCGGGCAGACTGGCTAGCGTTCCGGTCGCTGGAAGAAGCACAGTCGAAAGCACAGTCAAAAGAAGTTAACACGGATGCATTCTGAGCTCACTGGCTTCGTCGAAGGTGTTGGTGATGAAGCAGTTTGTGTGTTGATCAATAGTGAAGATGCCCTTGGCCGCACAGCACGACGGATCTCCGTAGGGGTTGCAATTACACTCGTTGACCGCTCGTTGAAGGACTTCAGGCTCCCACCCATTGATGAAATCTACTTCGCTTGTCAAGAAAATTGTATTATATGAGTAAACGCACATAGGCTTGCCTGCAAGGTAGCTATATCCCTTGGGATCTCCGTTCGAAAAACTGCGAGAGCTCAATTAGAAATTGTATAATACAGGCATGCATCCTTACACGAAGGGCTGTGTTGGTGTCATAGCCTCGTGGCGGACGTCGTCGAAAACCTGGGTATTCCAATAAACCTGATTTTGGGGGTCGATAGGCAAGTGACGAATATCCATTCGATAAAATGATGCTTACCTCAATAAAAATACGGGGAATCGTCAAGGGGAAGTGGGAATCGTTGCATGTTCCATTGTCTGGGCCAGTGGAAAGAAATGCAACATGGGACTTGTGATCCGGTGAGTCGGAGTTCTGGTTGAGCCACGGAGTCAAAATGACAGGATTTGCATTGATCTTGGGCCTTACTTTGCCATCCCAACAGCTTGGAAAATTCTATGTATACCGGTCTCAGCGTTGTTGCAAATTCAAAGTTTTCAAAGAATCGCCTACGATCTGGGCGCGAATACCAGACGGGCATATGCCGGTTGGGAGCTCGTTGAACCTTCGCGATGCGCCGGTAAAATCGAGGCATAAGAAGGTAATGGCTTGTTGTGCAAAGCTTATAGGGTCGAGAGTGCGGAGATTTGGATCTCCTACATATATGGAGGATCGACATTTGGCCCGGGCAAAAAGGAAGTGGACGTACCAGAAACCATGCGAAACTGCGTGACATTTCAGCTCAAGCAAAGGATCTAGCTACATATATTGACTGACGTTGTCCGGAAATGGTGATGTGTATCCGGGAACTTCATTAAAGAGATAGTCTTGTGAGATTGTCAGATGGAGATCCTGATAGTAACTCGAAACATACATCTAGAAAAGGTGTCATGGAGAACCAGCCGTGGTTGAGACATAGACATAGGGAGCATACATTACAGCACTCCCATTCATGCTCGTGAACGTTCCATTTTGCCACCTGCACAACGAAGTTAACGGGCTCATACCCAGACGGTAGACGCACTGATTGGCGCACTGGAAGTATAGGTGCTGTAGAACACAGTCAGCGCCAGGTAGACCACTGAGGACGCTGCCGCACCGGGAACCAGTAATTGCTCTTGTCTTCAACAATAGGTATCGAAGTGCACTCGCTCCGGCGCAGGTCCTCAGTTGTGACGTTGAGCCCAAAGTTGCTTCCTCCGAGAACTAGAAATAATTGATCCAACATCGTGTGGCCATAGATATGCACGCGTGCCGCACCAGAGTGAACATGCGTCGAGACTCTGCCAGGGTAAACCACAGGATCTAGGCGCTGCGTCGTCAGAATATTGTCTGTGATAACATGTGAGCGTGGACGAAACGATCAAAAGAAACGGTACGTACTTGCACCCATGAGCCAGTACCCGCGCCCTAAGCCAGCCTCTAGGACAGTGACAAGGGTTACACACGATATTAAACGAAATGGAGATCGCATCTTCAAGCTTCAAAGTCGCCGATGTAAGCAGGCGAAGTGAGAAGTGACAAGAGCAGGAAAAGTGGAAGGTGGGTAGGTTATTTTGTTGCCTAACATGCGGTTTATGCGTTGACGTGCGCGTGGAGTAAGCGTGGAGGTCAAAGGCATCAAGCTTCATCCGGTTGATGGAGAAAGTATGGGTCTAATGTCGTTGCGACCAAAAAGGATCGATGCTGTGAAATTCAGGCCTCGGGGCGAAGGTTGCTTGCGGGCTTCAAAAGGTTATCTCATGTTGAGCCGTAAATTTGGAAAGTTGACAAGGTGTCATCGTCAACATAACAGCCGCAAAGAAATATCGCACTCATGACGGTTCTGTAAATTATATTATAGATATCAGTATGTTCTAGAATGTTATAAGATAATTGATATCCCCCATTATATGGCCAGATCCTCACGACGAGGGCGACGAGAGGCGCGCAGCAGGGCTTGGCCCCTGAGCCTCCATCGCGCCAGGCTTCGACTTCAAGGCCGCATCCCTCCTCACCCGCAGCGCGCCCTCGTATGCCTTGCAGATGTAAGACAGATACGATATATCAGCCCTCGCGTTCTGCGCAACGAGCCGGTGGTGTAGGATCTCGACATCGTCAAACATGATGAGCGGTGGAACGTGGTCGTCGGGCACCTCTACGGCGGAAGTCATGCGGACGAGCGGGCGTTCCCCGATGAGGGTGGTGCGTGTAGATCGGAGAGCGGGCTTTGGGACGGGGGTGCGGATGTCGGAGGGCGGGTATCGGGCGGCGAAAGCGCGGAGGTGCTGAACTGCCCTGTCGACGTTGCCGGTTCTATTTAAAAAGGAGTCAGGATCGTCAGTCAGAAGACATACCAAAAACAAACTGCGCCGAAAGACTTACAGTGAAAGTAGCCGAATCATGGCTATATGCGCCTTTTCAATCGTGCGTCCGCTCAGTGCACGTTCACCCTCCCGCCCCGTCTCCTCAAGTCTCTGCCACTCCGCCCATACATCATTTCCGAACTCCAAAGCAACGATTCGCTCATGGCCGCGTCGTGCAATGGCGCATCTCTCGAGCGCTTCCACATAGGTGCGGCCAGTTCGAGGGACCCTACATTGATCGAAGATCCGTTTATATAGATCACAGGCGGTCTCGAGCGATGCGTGTTTGTAATGAACGGAGAGATACGAATTGAGAAGGCGCGGAGTAAGCTCGACATCTCTGAATTTCTGTTGAAGCGGCAGAGCGGCGTAGTCGGTACCACGGTCAGAGATTGTCTTGATGCCGGTATCATGGAGGATACGGTCAAAAAGAATTTGTACTTCGTGGATGACTTCGGCACCACTCTGCGGGGGAATCTGTGTGAATGTCGGTGTCTCATCATAAGCCTCAACGCCATATGTTTGCGCTGGACCTTGTGCTGCGGAAGTTGAAGCCAACTCGCCGGAGGAGCTCGCTTCGTGAACCTGTGGTACGGCTGAGGAACCCTTGAAAGGTTGAACCGCGCTCCGCTTGAATGGCGGACGATATGACGCATACGCATGAAACACATGCATCATGACCTCTTCATTCACGCCTTCTGATATGCCCTCAGCGCGCTGCTCCGCAATCATCTGCGCCAATATCCACCGTGCTCTTGCCAGGTCGCCCAGGCGCTTCGCACCCTCCAGCAGCGCACAGAACGTCCTACGTGAAGGGGCGAAGGCTGACTCGCCTCGCGCGTCGCGGTGAGCGTCAAGCATTTGCTTCGCCAATCGGAATGCCTCGTTCACGTACATGGGGGATCCGGATCGGGCACATGCAAGAATGATGGCGTCGTATGCGCCGGCCGTGGGGCTCAGCCGGCGATCGACAGTCATCTCCGTCCAGAGGTCCAGCGCCTTTTCCGGCTCAGAGGAACGGGTGTTCAGGGGGGAGGCGCAGGCGCGGATCATCAACGTGTAGAGTGGCACATCTGGGTCTGCGTGCGCCACGTAGCGCATATGGCTGAAGAGGTCCCAGGCTTGCGCGCGCCCGAGGGAGGATTTTGTCGAAAAGAGGGACGTGATAACGGAGGTGTAAGCCTGTATAGGCGCAGGCTGGGCTTGGGACTCGTAGGAATGCAGGACTTCGAGGGCGGAGGTAGGGATTGATTCGGCAGGGGTTGAGACTAAATGGGATTTTATGTGGAGGTAGCGTTGGTGCTCCGTCGGGAAGCCTGTGTTGGATGAGGGGGGAACCTGGGTTTGTGGGTAAGAAAATGAACTGACCAGTAAGGTACTTAGCAATGAATTGTTCAATTCCTGCGACATTGCGGGTATGTGCATACAGCTCCATTATGCCGGTGGCCATATTTTCTGGTATCGCAATGCCACTTCGCTGTAAGAATGGCGTGAGTGAGGTGGTTTGTACAGTGAACAGCTCAAACCACCTTCATCAGACTTAACGTCAGTTCAGCCGCATCCACATCCCTAGCTCGCGTCTGGAAAATGTTTAATGGCCGAGAAGAAATTTGTAGGTTATTGAGACCTACGGAAACTCGTAAGAGGGACTGAAATTCTGCGATAGACAGGACTGTCACGGGAAGGACGCTGTTCTGTGAGACCGAAGATTCAGTATCTGAGAGGGGCTTGAAAGTCGCCCGCACGGCTTCTACACGCGAAACAGCGTCATTTGCGAGCGACAAGACGCGCCAGTAGGCTTGGCGCGATGGATTCAAGCTGGTTGAGTTGATGGCCTCATCGGTGGATGAGAATGCATCCTCCTTGTCAGAGCAATATAACCGTTGCTCGGCAGCATCGATGGCTGCTATATCCTCTTGGACTTGCTGTTGAGCGAGTTCCGCGGGAGACATTTCAACCTTTTGTTCTTGTGCAGGTGCAGATGGAAGAGCAAGGAGGTCTTCGTAAAGGAACATGAGCTCTTCTTCGGTGTAGCTTGGAGGATCCAGGGCAGACATCTACAATTCATCAGTCAGTCACATGCGTCAACTACAGAAAGAGATTGACGCGCCTCAACAGACGCTGCTTCTTCCAACGCCTTAACCCGTCTCTCAAGTTCCGTCCGCGCATCCGACATGATTTGGCCAGAACTCGTCGCCAAGCTTCCCACCTCCATTGGACCATGGCCAGACCGTCGCTCACTGAAGGGTTACGAGTTAGTCTTGCTGAGCTACGGCCTTCGACATTGCGCTCATACTGACCTATTGGAAAGTTCTTGGACAGTGCGGCCAGGACCGTGACTATGGCTGTACGCGAACTGAGGCGGCGGAGGCGGCGTGGCCAGTGCAGCTTGATGCATGCGTCTGGCAGTAGAGACGCGTCTGGCTCCGTTGACAGTGCTTGAGATAATTCGCACAGAACATGTGGGCCCACTAAGACGAAGCAATGTCAAATCGAGTAGCGCAGGGGGTAACATGATAACGTGAATCACAGCCTGAGGCTTGAACAGAACAATTTTTTGGATTCGCAAAGGAGCAGCAATACATGCACAAACAATGACCTCCGAGTCCATTCCATCGACGCCGACAGGGAACGCTCGCAGTCTATCCCTGCGCTCCAAGCGTTCAACATCCAGTGACTGCAAGAATTCCCATGTTAGAGCGCCATTCTTACAGTTGGGATGCTCGGCATTGCGGACTAAGTATTTTTCAAGGTTCTTGTGGCGCGCAAGCTCAGCAGTAGATTGAAGTGCCGCGGCCCAAGAAAATCTACAGGTTGAGTGATGACGAGGGTCTTTGGTGGCTGCTAGCACAAAAGTAGCAAAAGCAGGATTGTCCTCAAACCTTCCATCAACAGGAAATTTCCTGCTCAAAAGCTCCGCAAAGTTCGGCACTTTCATGATCAGTGATCAGTGGACTGACGGTGAAAGGCCGAATGAGGAGGAGGTTTCGACTGGTTGGATTTCGAAGTTTCGAGTCGTTACGCTGCATTTGACCCTCCGACGCTTGCCAGACAACACAGGAATTGACATGAATGAGGGGGCCCATGCAACAAGCAAAATTGTGGTACGCCATGCTATCGCGTGACTATCGCGCCACACATACTCGGAGTCTGGTGGGGAAAAGTTTGTCGCGAGACATTAATTACAGTACTCCAAGGCGTATATATCAGTTCAACGCGTGGAAGTCTTCTACAAAGGTACGACATTGCGAGCCAACCTCTATACTAAGTTATAGGCTTGCGATAGCGGGATCAGCCGGCAGCAGCCGATCTCAGCAGATCTCAGTATGCAACGCGAAGAGCATGTGTCACAACGGAGGTCATGTAGCAGAGAATTACCGCTCCGGGACGACCTGCTAAAGCAACGAAGTGATGAACATATGGATGATTCATTCTCCCCCCACCAATACATCCCTTCACCGATTATCAAAGATCCCCCCAAGCCACCGCTCGTAATTAAAGGTGACGGGCAACCTGTCCCCATACCCGCCATCTTGGTACTGCGTGTGCCCGCGTTCGATGTACAGCACAAACTCCTTCGGCGGAAGCTCATCTTGCCAGTCCGACAGCTCTCCTGTCGCCGTGCGGATCGCCGTCGAGTACACCTCCAGATCCTTCCGCTCGCCCATTGTAGTGGGCGCATCCAGAAGCTCCTGGCACTGGTCGATGTATCTAGAGATCATCCATTCTAAGTTTAGAACAATTTGCGTGAAGAGTAGGGACCTGAAAAACGGACCCTTGGTATTCTGCCTCCTCGGTTTCTGATACCGTCGGCTCCAACAGCTGCTTCGCAATGAATTCAGTTGAATGCCGATCCAATTCGGGGACCATAGCGCTGCGCTTCGTATCTGGCCGCGCGATAGGCTTCCCGGGTGGTTTCTTGGGCGCCGAATTGGGGTGAGATGTGATCCATCGGCGTACGCCCTGTACGACACTAGACGCTCCGCATTAGTTGAGTAGTACAAAGTTCCAGGAGTACTCATTCCTTACCTGGGATGTCGGGGCCTAGTTCTATGCCCATGCGCCTCGAATGGACTATGATTTATATCCTTCGCCGTCTTTCTAGATGAATATGTACACATAATCATGAGCAATTATTCGAATTCCGCTTCCGAAGCGCGGCTACGCACCCAGGGAGTTTCAACGTGCTGTTCATGGAATAGGCGAAATGCTTTCCCAGAGACGTAAAAAGCAGCGGCCGATAGTATTCAACCCAAAAATCACCCTTCTGCTTCACATAGTCCCTGAGGGCCTTGTCGCATTCTTCCAGACGATATGGCGGCTCGAGATATTCTTCGTGGAACCACTTCTGGTAGCCGCCCCTCACAGGCGGATGTGTGATAGTGCGCTCGCCCTGGACGCCCAGAAAGAGGTTAATTGCCGTTTGCTTGTCTGCGTCTACAAATGGACGTAAGCAGGCAATTTCGCGCATAAAAAAATACAAGTGCTCACCAAGAAGGGAATTAGTATAGAAACGACGTATGTTCTCGATGATGTCCCGTGAGTGACTGTTCCAATGCGGCATCCGCCTATAGGTCTCCACTCGGTTGACTAGCGCACTTCCCGTATACTGAAGAGCGACCGCTATCCCCCAAATTCCCCTCAGCGACAAACTCATATTACCTCGTCAAAAAGCACTCACTATCACCATGATCGTGGTACATCTCCGTCAACATATTCACTGCGTCTGAGTCGAACGCTAGGTTGGGGTTATCCACGATCCCGAGGGCATACAGCTGATGGCCTAGCGCGCGCTTGCCGAACACAAACTGCGCAGCGTTCGTGCGGTCCAGGCAGTCAACACAGTTTGTCCGACATATACCATTCTGCAGCGAAATCGTATTTCGCCAGGGTGTCCTATCACGATGCAGGAGTATGAGCCACAAGACAAAGGACATGACCTGCGAAAGGGACTTACTCGCCCTCATTTTGAAGGAAGTGAGAAAATGGTTCGGAGCCGGAGTGAAAGAAGCTCGTCATCTGTATGGACTCCTCCGCGATGTCCTCGAGGTAGCTGATCACGTCCTGCGTTTTCCTAGCCCAGTGCGTCAGCGATTTAAGCAATCAAATTCCGAGCGCTATATCGTACTCTTTGTATGCGCGTGACATATCCCATGCTCGGTACACCATCTTCTTCTCACGCGGTAGAAACTGGTTGAGGTACCGGACACATTGTGTGTACTCGTCGAGAAGTTTCGATTCTCTCGGCACGGGTTCTCGTCGCTTGATGAGGTTCAGAATCGTGATAGGTGCACCATATCGTTTGAAAAGGTCATCAAAATGCCGCGAGGCCGCTGTATAGAATGGGTCCACTACGCTGACTACAAGGCGTAAGCCTACGGGTGAAATCAGGAAGAAAATGCAGAGCTCACTTTCTATTGGAGGCTTCGGACTCATACTGGTGGTCTCCTGAGTCCAGTATATAGGAATGCTCCCCCGATACTAATGGTTTCTTTAGAAGCCTTCAGCAAGGAATTAGACGTGACCCACCTGAACATAGCTGGTATAATTCGGGCTCGGGCGACGGTCTGGGTGCTTGCTCGATTCTTCGCGACGCGCTGGGTAGTAGAAGGGAGTCGTCAACGCTTCCGCGACAATTTGCTCTGTCTCCACTTCGTTCGCGACGTTGCCCTGTAGATGCAAACAATCAGTTAATACTTGGAAGGCGTGTAAGAAGAGTTTGACCTCATCATTGACACCTCGCTTTAGATACCGGGCACCAGCGAAGTGCCGAGACCTCCGAGCGATCAAGGTAACAAAAACAACACGACCCAGGACAGTTAATTCTGGGATGGAGACGTCAGGAGACAGGATGGGAGGCACATGTGTTGACGTACTTGCTTGATCCACGTGTCCGTGCACCAGAGGTAAAAGCCAATGTGAGCTCAAAGACGGAATTTCCTGATTTGAGAAAGGTGTAGACATGAGATGGAAGTTCCAGGCGAATCGATCGGTGAATGGCCATTTGTCATCGAGTGGACGACTAGATCCGGTGAGATTGTGCTGCAGCGTGGATGTAAGGTCATAGGTATAACTTATGCAACTGTCAGCTGAAGACTAGGGAGCACAGCATCCAGAAACAGGCAGACCTAAAGTAGAAATTCTTGGACATGTCAACTTGTTTGAAGATGTTCATGAGACGTTGTTCTTCTGCAGGCTTCTCGACCTTGTGATTAAAGCAGACTGGAACAATGTCCGTGTTTTCGCAGTGGTAGAGATAATGCCCTCCGAGGAGCGCAACGACGGATCGTTTGGAGATGAGAACCATGTACCAACCAGCCGTAAACCGAATGAATCCTGAGGAGAGTCCATGTAAGTTGGTTATGAACTGCGAAAAGGACGTACCGGCGATCCCGAACACTACTCGAGCCTTACCCAGACCACCCGAGGCGCGGTTCCCGTCATCCAACATCTTCAGCATTGCACTCATTTGCTTCCCACTGTACTCGGCTTCATCTTCTACGATTGTCAGTTCGTCTTGGGTGGTGCGGTCAATCTTGATGATGCGGTGTCTGGAGTCAGCAGCATTTGAGGCAATGATATAGAAACGCAAGCGGTTCTCATAAAGAATGAACTTGTTGAAGGCTGAATGTATGCGAGGAGGTTGCTTTGCAGGTACAGTAATGCAAACGTCGGGTGTCGCAGGCAGAGCGGGGTTTGGCTCGTCGGGAGTCATCACATTGAAGTATGAATCTGAAAGAGGCACGGAACTGACGCTTTCTTCCCGCGTGCCGATCAATAGTAGATTCTGACTCCGACCTTTGAGTCCTCCCGACGTTACTTTCGACTTCATTTCTAGGACTCAACGCACGAGCGAATTGAGAAGACGATGAATTGGATCCGACATAACGCCGTGGTCTTGTTCTCGCTAGCGTACCCGAAAACAGGAACCACGGCCTCTTCCTGCTTGACAGCATCCACTGAATTTCTCCTCTCCTGACAGCTTTGTCTCTCGCTGTGTATGCATAGTGTGACGACATAATCAACAAAAAACTGATTTCCAAGTCTTCCACTGGCACTGGCAAGCTGTCTCGACTCTCAACGTTCTCCTTAAAACGCGGCCACGTGACCGCATCTGTAATAACTCGTCGCGTTCGAACTTTGACCGCACCTATTCTTGATTCTTTACTCCCAGCATAAAGCCAAAACACATCCCTATTCAAAGACTTTCTATCACCTTGAATTACAATGCACTTCTCTACAATCTTGCGTGGCTTGACCAACATCCACACCACCCGCCCCATCCCCGGAAGGCATGATCCTACTGCTTTTCCCACTACCCCTATCCTTCATTCCTCTCCTGGCCCTCACCCCTTCTCCGTCCACTGGTGGGACGCCAACACTGTCGGGGTCATTGGAGTAATTTCCCCAACGCCCCAAGAATTCTCAACCACCTCCGGGGCGTCGTACCCATTTGATTTCGAGGGGACTCTCACATGGTCAAACATCGCCGACTCCGAGAGCGATTTCGACACCCTCATATCCCAACGTTCCTCCCTTTCCACCGACTCTGTAGACTCTTCGGCGTCCACGTCCTCATCTTCAACGCTAGACCTGCTCGACAAATATGACTTCCCCTTTACCGTCGATGGAGAAATGGGCGTTTTCGGGGATGCAGGACAATTGAAGAGGGTTTTGACCATCACCAAAGCTGTGGGCGCCGCCAAACGCGATCGTCGGAGAAGCGAATGCAAGGCTGCATACGACGCCGAACCCCTTGCACGCTGGCGCCGCGCGCATAGTGACCACGTTGATCACATCCTCAACTGCATCATAGAGGAAGATGAAGAAGAAGATTAGAGATGGATGAGGAGGAGATGGAGTAGTGGGGAGGAGGACTAGGACATTTAGACGTGACCGTCGCGGGCGACGGTCCATGGACAAGTTATGTATGGCTAACATATACCCTCTATCTTTATTTTTACAGGTCACCAACCCCCCCCCCCCCTCTTCGCTGCCCCGATACCTCAAGACTCGCCGCCTTGCCGCCTGCGCATTGCACTCTCGAAAAAGGACAGTCTATACCATGCCCCTTTTGATGCCAATTTTCTAACCTCTATCTTCTAGCATCGCCCCTCCCCACCCAGCCCCACCCATCAGCCCTACCCCTTCAAGTGTTCCGACTGATTATGTAGTATTAGAGTACCTAGAGCACAGACGTGACCGTTGCGGGCGACGGTCCATGGACAGTTGTGTATGGCTAACACATACCCTCGTATCTTTGTTTTCACAGGTCATAAACACTTTTTGCCCCTGCTGCCCCCCCCCCCCCTCGCTGCCCCGCGCCCCGCCCGCCTCGAACCGCCCCGTACTGCCACCTCCGAATTGCACTCACGAAAAAAAGACAGTCTATGCCATGCCCTTTTTGATGCCAATCTTCTAACTTCTGATTTCCAGCGTCGCCCCTCCCCACACAGCCCTACCCAACCGTTGCGGGCGACGGTCTATGGACATTTTGTATGGCTAACATATACCCTCGTACCTTTGCTTTCACAGGTCGTAAACGATTTTTGCCCCTGCCCCCCCCCCCTCGCTGCCCCGCACCCGCCCGCCTCGAACCGCCCGTACTGTCGCCTCCGAATTGCACTCACGGAAAAAGACAGTCTATACCATCCCCCTTTTGATGCCAATCTTCTAACTTCTGATTTCCAGCGTCGCCCCTCCCCACCCAGCCCTACCCAACCGTTGCGGGCGACGGTCTATGGACACTTTGTATGGCTAACATATACCCTCGTACCTTTGTTTTGACAGGCCATAAACACTTTTTGCCCCCCCCCCCCCCCTCGCTAGCCCCGCGCCCCGCCCGCCTCGAACCGCCCATACTGCCGCCTCCGCATTGCACTCACGAAAAAGGTAGTCTATACCATGCCCCTTTTGATGCCAATCTTCTAATCTTTATCTTCTAGCATCGCCCCTCAAAGGCTCCTAGACAACATATGTGACCGTTGCGGGCGACGGTCCATGGACAGTTATGTATGGCTAACATATACCCTCGTATCTTTATTTTCACAGGTCAAAACTTCCCCCCTCGCTGCCCCGAAACCTCCCTATCTCGCGACCCGCCCGCCTCGAACCGCATCGTACTGCCGCCTCTGCATTGCACTCACGAAAAAGGACAGTCTATATCATGCCCCTTTTGATGCCAATCTTTCTAACCTTCATCTTCTGGCATCGCCCTTCAAAGGCTCGCTGGTGCGCGCATACGATCAACATATAATCTCATAATTTCCTTCAGCATTTCAGATCGACCGCTTATTCGCCCCCGGCCCACGCCCACCCCTTTACAAGCCCCGATACTCAAGCCTTTACGCCCTTGCCACTTTGACCGTACGCCCCACCCAGCCCCACCCATCAGCCCTACCCCCTCAAGAGTTTCGACTTATCACATAGTGTCTCAGAGTACCTAGAGTACAGACGTGACCGTTGCGGGCGACAGTCCATGGAGAATCGTGTATGGCTAACCTATACCCTCATGTCTTTAAATTCACAGGTCATAAACACTCTCTGCCCCTCGCCTCCCCTCGCTGCCCCGCGCCCCGCCCGCCTCGAACCGCCTCGTACTGCCGCCTCCGCATTGCATTCTCGAAAAAGGACAGTCCATACCATGCCCCTTTTGATGTCTTTCTCTAATTGTTATTTTCTAGCATCGCCCCTCAAAGGCTCGCTGCTGCGCTCGTACAATTGATAAATAATCTCATAGTCTTTTCTTGTTCTCCAGATCGTCCGCTTATCCCCCACCTCCTTCCTTACTACCCCTTTACAAGCCCCGATTCTCAAGCCTCTACGCGCTTACCACTTTACCCGTACGCCCAGCCCTTCCCCCCAGCGCCACCCATCAGTCCTACCTCAAGGGTTCCGACCGGCCACGTAGTGTTAGGTGCCTCCTGCTCTTCTTACTCCCCAAAGACGTCGCCGCTCAAGCACAGTCTGTTTCGCCACTCCCGTCCAACGCACGCGACCACAATCCAGGTCTTCCAATGGGGATCGTAGTAGCGATGTGGCAATAAATAACCTATGTCTCTTCATACTTCATACTACAGTCGCAAACTTCAAGCCCATCAGCTCTCCGACTCCTCGTCAACTCTCATCCCGCCTCGTCGCCTGCCCCTAGGCCCGGCGAAGACTCCGGCAACAGCTCGGGTACGGTAATTCATAGGACTGTGTACGGTTTTCGAAATTTAGGAACACCCTCCCACCAATTGCTGAAGGCCGTCCTCCGCTCGCAGGCGTCAATTTACACCGCCTCCGTAATCGTAGCGTGCAATCTAAAGATGCTCGAGACTGTCATCCACTTTCGCTTTTGTTTCATCGGTGGTTGCGGGGAGACCGGATCAGAGTGCGGGCAGGGGAAAGGTGCGGTTTACCGAATTTTCGATGATTTTTTCTCCCATGTTCTACAGCTAGATTGGGGGGGGGACACAAGGACGACTGGGCGAATACCACCAGGAAGGGAACGTGGATGACGGGGGCCGGCTGTTCGTCGTTGCGTAAACTTAATATCCTGAGTTATATAATAGCTAACTTCGGGGCGACAGGACAACATAGCGACAGGACGATATGATGACAGTGAGCCGTGGACGAAGGACGAGGAACGCCAGAGGACGACATGCGAAACAGGGACTACAGCGCTCAATATAACGTAGGGCCCTACTTCTAATAAAGGCGGGAAAATGTATGTGTTGTGTCTTTAGTCTCTTCGTTGATTTCATAAACAGCTTGGAGGCAGGGACGAGAGGACGGCGATGGACGACAGGCGATTCGGCGACTAGGCGCAAGATAAAAGCTCTCAAAGGTAAGGCGGGCGATTATTCTACTCCGTTGCAAAGTCTTAAATTTTCAGTCAGACACATTCGATATGCAGAAAAGGGCGGCGGCGATACGAGTATATCAACAGAGGATGCGCTCCAGTAAAAAAGAGTCGCCAATTAGGGTCTATTGAATAAGGACTTTACATGTATATCGCAATATTTGGAGTGAAGGTAGTGACTGTGTAACTGGATATCGAAACTGTCGTGTATCTGGGAGTACATAGGGTTGTGATTCTCGTCATTCATCAGCGATCACGCTCCTCGAGTTGTCGCAAACCCTGGGGGGCGTGAGCATGCCTAATGAGAGGAACTTTTACCGTTCCAATTGAGAAGGCTGCTATCCTTTGAGACCTGCGATGGAGGCACGGGGGCTTTGGCCAAATCAGCATCACCGGTCACCCCACATACAGCTAAACATACGGTGCATGGTGGCTGGTTTTTTGCTCGTGTTGCCAGTACCTTGGGTTTTGCCAGTATTTGCTGGAGCCTTGGCTGCACTCTGGCCGCCGTCCCAGTTGTTGAGTGAGCTCTCTCTCGAGAGTTGGGATGGGTGAACAGGAGCTGTGTGTCGCATGCCAGTCAGTCATTGAGCCTAAGTGCGAGAAGGAGCACGGCGTACCATGAAGCGGGTCGTTGTGCCTTGCGCCACGGACGCCAAGCCTTTGCTCGGCAGTGATTGGGGCGCCGAGAGTTGCGTATGTGGCGGCAGCTACGATGAGCAAAGGGAGGCCGATGACCAAGGTAAACTTCATGGGTGGATGATTGAGTGGGTAGGTGAACTGACCAGCAGATGAAGGATGCGAGCAGGGAATCGAGGACTTTTAAGACATATGAACAAAGGGCTGTGACTGATGCCGCGATTGATGGGGCCAGAAGCGGCGCCTAGTGGCGCGAACTCAATGAATGGCAGCCTTAGGATTAGTAGAATGATAGATGGTCGTGGCTGCCTCCATAACATTGTTACTACCAAACCTGATGTGCTCGAGAACAGCAGCAACGATTGCGCCAACATCGCGATTCCCTACATCATGATAATCATGGCTAATGCAGAGCATTGGGCAGTGCATCCTTGAGATCGTATCCCTCTCAAATCTCCCCTTTCCACTCTTGCAGGGGGAGACAGTCACCTGGTGGCATCATGCCGAGCGGGTGACGCGCTCCCAAAACCTCGGCGGACTCGACCACGGCGCGGATTGCCTTGACGTCGTCCGCGCTTAATGGGATCTCGGCACCGTGCGCATATTCCTCGAGGCGCACAACATTGCGAATGCCGGGAACTGGAACGACTTGTGCATGGAGGGCGTAGGTCAGGTGGAGTGTTGGACAGAGGTGAGATATGGCTCACTGTTCGGATGTTCGGCGATAATCCAGGCCAGCGTTATTTGGCTGGTGGTTGCATCGTGCTTCCTTCCGATCCTTTGGAGCTCGTCGACGACGCGAAGGTTCTTGGGGAAATTCTCAACAGAGAAACGGGGCGCGAGGCGGCGGAAGTCGGTTTCTTCGAAATCGTCAGGTGAACGGAATCTGAAAATGATGCATCAATAGATGCTGTATTATTAATTGGAGTTCAGTGCCGAATGTGCTCACCTTCCAGTAACAAGGCCACGTGCGAGCGGAGAGCACGCGACGATCCCAATGCCAGCTTCATTGATCGCGTCAATGAAGCCGGCCTTCTCGACGTATAGTTCGAAGGGGCTAAATTCCATTTGCGCGGCAATTACCTTCTCCCCGATGCCTTTGACTGCCCGTGCGCGCTTCAGCGTCGCGATGCTCGGCTCCGAAAGCCCAATCCACCTGAGCTGTCCGCTCTCGACGAAGGGTCGCAGTGTTTCAAGGACGATCTCAATGGGGACCTCGGGGTCGACGCGGTGTTGATAATACAAATCGATGTATTCCGTGTGTAGCTTCGCCAGCGACTTGTGGAACTGGTTCCGTATGTAGGAAGGCTTGCTGTTGGGCTTGCTGAACTCGGTCCCCTCCTCTAGATTCCTGGCACCAAACTTTGTGGCGAGAAAGATTTCGGAGCGCCGTCCAGTTTGGGAGAACCATTTGCCGAGGAGAACTTCGCCTGGAAATGCAAGGAAAGACTTGGTAAGCGGGGAGGAAGGCATCATTCTCGGAAGAGGTATGCGTACTGGTACCGTAGATGTCGGCTGTGTCCCAGAAGGTCATTCCGCGATCGGCTGCGTACGTTAACGTCGCAAAGGACTCGTCATCGTCGCTCTGGTCGTACAAATCCCCCATTCCTACGATTATCCAAACCTTGACATGAGTAATTTGGACCTAGAGCCGGTTGGACATGGAAACAAACATACCCATTGCTCCTAATGCAATAGCACTGACGGTGGGACCATTCTTCCCGAGTTTGCGTGTGGGGAGAGCTTTGGGCGACATGTTTGGTTTGAAGAGATCGGTGGGTGAAGAGAGTGTATGTATTTTATTGAGGCCGGTGCCAGGTTTTACATTTGTCACCAATGCAATCAGCCGCCGCGTCCTCAAAGTCGAACCTGTGCTGTTAGTACCACGGCAATGAGCTCAAACCGCTTGTACAAATGTTTGCGGCCGAAGAACGAACGACTGACGTGTGTCACACGTCTCTCCAACATACCACTGGTTTATCGCCTCGATAACCGAGGTACAATACATCCATCATACCAAAGCTCATATATACTCCTTCTTAGTCCTCTCCTTTCCACTCAGACAGCGGAATGCAATCGCCTTTGACCGTTGCCATCATCGCCGGCTGATATCTCTCCCCAGCCACCTCAGCAGCCTCCACGACTGCGCGGATCGACTTCACGTCTTCTGGTGCCAGCGTTATCTCTGCGGCATGGGCGTTCTCCTCGACGCGGTCGACACTGCGGATGCCCGGGATAGGAATAACTCGCGTACCATAATCAGGATGCGGCGAAGAGCACGCGAAAGGTTAGCAACGCACATCTCTCGTGCTCAGCCAGAATCCAGGCAAGAGCAATCTGGCTTGTAGTGGCGTTGTACTTGTCCGCAAACTTTATTAGCTCGTCGACGATCTTGAGGTTCTTGGCGAAGTTTTCCTCTGAGAATCGCGGTAGCATCTTCCGGTAGTCCCCTTCGCCGAAGTCTGCAGGAGAGTTGAACCTGTTGGGCTTCAACATCAAAATCAACTATCCGACACGCGTCGTTATTGACCTTCCCGTGACCAAACCACGCGCAAGGGGCGAATATGCCACCACTGCCATACCAGCTTCGTCTATCGCGGCCGAGAATCCGGTCTTCTCAACGGAGAGCTCAAAGGGGCTGAATTCCATCTGGGCTGCGATTATCTTGTCGCCAACGTCCTTTACACCTTTTGCGCGCTTCAGGGTTGCAATACTGGGCTCCGATAAGCCGATCCATTTGATCTGCCCGCGCTCAATGAACGGTCGCAGGGCGTCGAGGACGACCTCGATGGGGACGTCGGGATCGACGCGGTGCTGGTAGTACAGGTCGACGTAGTCTGTTTGGAGTTTCGCGAGAGATCGTTGGAATTGACGTGCGATGTACGACGGTTTGCTGTTGGCCTTATGGACTTTGGTTTCGAGATCGAAAGCACCGAACTTTGTCGCGAGGAATATCTCGGAACGGCGACCTGTCGCATTGAACCACTGGCCGATAAGATCCTCACCTGGGAGTGGACGTGTGGATGCGGATACGATGAAGACAGTATGAGCTTACTGTGACCGTAGATATCGGCGGTGTCCCAGAAGGTGATTCCACGGTCTGCAGCGTGTGTTAGTGTGGCGAGAGATGCCTGATCGTCGCTTTTGCCGTAGAAGGCGCCCATGCCTGATGTGAAGTTGACCATGAGAACAAGAGGGTTCATTGGCTGTTATACGACACACCCATGGCTCCTAGGCCTATGGCACTGACAGAGGGTCCATTCTTTCCGAGTCTGCGTGTAGGTATGGCTTTAAGGGACATGATGGAGAGAAACTTCAACGACGAGGGAGGTATTTATCGATCTGCCATGGGCGTGGTCGAAATTCGCGAAATTGTCGGGGTGTCATTGGCTTGTGGATTGGCTGTCCTCTGATCATGAGAGCTGCTAGAGCACGACGCGCGAGAAGATACGAACACGTGACGTGACACACGGCTGCCATGGACCACCATCAGCCGCCGCTCTATGTATCTCGGGGTGGCGAGCACTTCTACCATCCTCCACTCAGAGTTCTCCCTGGAGCATCGCGCCATGCTCCTCCAAGCCCGTTTCTCCCCAGCAGCCCAATGGTTTCATCTATCATTCACGCCCAATCTCTGTCGTACCAAACGACCCAACGCATCCCCCTTGGGATGGACCTCAATCCATCAACTTTCGTCCAGATCCTAGTGGCTGGTATTCTCCCGTTCTATCGCCTCCGCAAGCTGCTCCTCTGCACAATCGTTCCGCGCCTATGTCGCCGCCTGGTCTCTCACGACGTCTGCCGCCACCCCCTCCAGCACTTGACCCAGCGCCTCGCGAAACTTTCGAGCTTCATGATTTTTGGAAGGGAAGATTTGCCCCATTTCCTGGATTTAGCTCCCGCCCAGGCCTTCTTGCGGCCCGAGATTCATCTAAAATCAAGATCAGCCAGCCTGTGCAGAAAAAGGCGGTGACACCACAATTGCAACTTCTTCCTCCACGGTCGTTCATGGCCTCTCCAGAATCGCCCGAGCTTCTTTACTCCTCAAGCGATGTTTCAGATGATAACAAGGTGTGGCATACACTTTCTCTGTCCAAAAGTAACGCTCATCTCTTGCACTCAGATAAATTTCCACCTTGACAAATATGTACGTCTCGCGTCCCCTTCGCCGAAGTCTGCAGGAGAGTTGAACCTGTTGGCCTTCAACATCAAAATAAACTGTTCGACACGCGTCGTTACTGATCTTCCCGTGACCAGACCACGCGCAAGGGGCGAATACGCCACCACGGCCATACCAGCTTCGTCTATCGCGGCCGAGAGTCCGCTCTTCTCAACGGAGAGCTCAAAGGGGCTGAGTTCCATCTGGGCTGCAATGATCTTGTCGCCAACGTCCTTTACGGCTTTCGCGCGCTTCAGGGTTGCAATACCGGGCAAGCCGATCCATTTGATCTGCCCAGATCTGCCCGCGCTCAATGAAGGGTCGCAGGGCGTCGAGGACGACCTCGATAGGGACGTCGGGATCGACGCGGTGCTGATATGTCATGCTGGCAAAGTGTGTAAAATGCGTGGACGAAAGCTTCTGTTTGTGAAGTCATTACTGCAAAACCGACTAGCTATTGCTGCTAGTTAATAATACATGGGAAGGCCAGCCCAACGCGTATACGTCGACGTTGCACCTGGTTTAGAGTGTCATCCTTTGCTGTCGTATTGCAGCTGCAGTATACACACCAGATACAGTAAAGAGACGAAGTAATCGCGCCCGGGGAGTCAGGTTTGAGATAGTTGGGGAGCTTTTTAGCCCCGGACACTGACGGTATGGTTCGACAAGGAGGACAATGCGTAGCCGAGCACGTCACCTGAAGTGCCGTCAGGTGCCAAGACGCCTATCTCATCTGCATCCCGATAAACCATATCTATCCACTCAGCAGCACCAGAGAGATGAGCTACTTTGCAGCACGTAGCGTGTAAGGCAAGAAGCTCGGGCGCGGGGACAGGAAGATACTCTGGATCCTTAGTTGTGAATGTGACGAATTGGCGCGCGTCCCTAAGAGGAATTGGGCCGAAAAATTTGGCTTCGTAACGATCTTTCTGGGACTATAATGACACGGCACCCCAACGAGTGCATATGGCTCAGAGAATCCATAGTGATATCAAAACTCACAGTGGCTTCCAAGTAGAATTTCAGCCGATCAAACGCATCGTGCATATCGCGCTGCATGGTCATGACATTGGTCAAGGAATGAACTTTTTCCCCATTGAAGCTGCTGATGTCGTAGCGGAACCGCGAGAGGACATCTAGTATGGAGGCAGAATAGTCAAGCTGGACATGTAAGTGAGTTGCTCAGCATAATACGAAATGTCCACACCGACGCACCTTAGGGTTCTGTTCAGATTTAGGGTTCACGCCAAAGAACGAGGCCTCTGGAATGATGTGGGCACACTCTGTGTGGATTGCGAATTCCGGCGGTGGATCCTCAGGGACGGCAGAGTCGATTAAACCCGTTGCGACACATCTCCAGTTGTCTCGAATGAGAGCCTGTGGAAGGTAAGCACGAGAAACAGAGTGAGGAGTAAAGTTGCCTTGTTTACTGACGCGATCCTTGGCATCCTTGTGATTCTTGGGGGCCTCACGAATATCGACTTTCAACTGTCTCTTCACAGCCTCGAAGGAGGGTCTTGACGGGTGCGCGCTGGAATTTGGCGTTCGACCTTTGAACTCCTTGACTAGAGAGGAAAGACGAAACATTAACCTGACATCCAGCATCCAGGAAGTGAGAATGGCAAAGAGAACTCACAAGGTAAGATGACGTAGCGTTCGAAGAATGACCCGAGATTGACAAGGTCGCTCTCATCCTTGCATGAGAGTATGCACTTGGTGACTTCCATGCGAACGTCTTGATTGGGTGCATTGAGCAGCAAGAAACCGAAAATTCTGACACAGCGTAGTTTGCCCGCAATCGCGGTGAATTCCTTTTCATACTCGAGACAAATGAGGTAAGCCTTCACATCGCTAGCCTCATTGACTATACGTTGCGCTTGGGGATCGTCGAGGGCTGGAAGAGGAGGCATATGATTGACACAATGTGGGAGTTGTCTGTTGGGATTCGCGAACTCCAAACGAGAACGGCGCCATCAACATTACTGAAAAATACTTACCAGTTTTGCGGCCCTGTAGAGCACAGACGCGCGAGAAGATACGAACACGTGATGTGACACACGGCTCTGCCATGGACCACCATCAGCCGCCGCTCTATGTATCTCGGGGTGGCGAGCACTTCTATCATCCTCCACTCAGAACTCTCCCTGGAGCATCGCCCCGTGCCCCTCCAAGCCCCGTTTCTCCCCAGCAGCCAAATGGTTTCATCTATAATTCACGCCCAATCTCTGTCGTACCAAACGGCCCCTGGGATGGACCTCAATCCATCAACTTTCGTCCAGATCCTAGTGGCTGGTATTCTCCCGTTCTACCGCCTCCGCAAGCTGCTCCTCTGCACAATCGTTCCGCGCCTATGTCGCCGCCTGGTCTCTCACGACGTCTGCCGCCACCCCCTCCAGCACCTGACCCAGCGCCTCGCGAAACTTTCGAGCTTCATGATTTTTGGAAGGGAAGATTTGCCCCATTTCCTGGATTTAGCTCCCGCCCAGGCCTTCTTGCGGCCCGAGATTCATCTAAAATCAAGATCAGCCAGCCTGTGCAGAAACAGGCGGTGACACCACAATTGCAACTTCTTCCTCCACGGTCGTTCATGGCCTCTCCAGAATCGCCCGAGCTTCTTTACTCCTCAAGCGATGTTTCAGATGATAACAAGGTGTGGGATACACTTTCTCTGTCCAAAAGTAACGCTCATCTCTTGCACTCAGATAAATTTCCACCTTGACAAATATGTACGTCTCGCGTCCATACCTTTGAAGCGTACTTTAATGCATACAATGTCACAGGCAGACGTGTTTATACCCCAGTACCTTAAAGAAATCCAAAAACAACCACATAATCTTCTTCCCCTCCCCCCTGTACCTGTATTTCCCTCCGTGCCTTATCTTCATTCATTTCTTCCTCCAAATCTTATTGAAGAATTGTGTAAACCCCGCGTTATGACCATCCTCTCCGGGCCGCCGCCCGTGGAGTGCCCGCCGCTGCAGATCGCTACTTACCATCCACATTGGCAGGCCCTCATTGCATGGGAGCTTGATCATGCCGCCCTCGAGAAAGAAAAGATCGTTCTGTGGAAACTTGGGATCAAAATTGCGATTTGGGCTGACGCCGAGTTTGTCCTTGCCGTTCCTGGCATTCGAGAGAACTATCCGCGCCTCGAGATCGGGGATCTTGTCCATTTGCGCGAAGTGTACGATAAATTAAAACGAGGGAGCGGTACGGCATTTGAAGGAAGGGTCATCGCCTTGCGGAAAAGAGACGGTCTTATACGTGCGTTACATCTCCGTTTTCCATCAAATGGACTTACGGTTTGATTCATCCAGATCTCTATTGCCCGACCCTCAAACATCATATTCTGCACGTCTTGCCTCCCAATGTACGCTCTGCCGATGGTATATATACCCCCGAAGACGCACTACCTTTCTTGTTCAACATATCTTTCATCGCGAATGCGCGCCCTTCTTTTGTGATGGAGACCGCAGCAGCCACAATGGGACAGGCGCTTACGAGCAGAGGCGCGCCGGGTCCCCATGACCACAACCTTGCACGCCACTGGCTGTTCCCGGAACCGGAAGACTTGTGCAGTCCACTTTCGGTGTATGCTGTGGATCGCGTGTTTAGGGATGAGGATTGGGTCGACCAGGGGCTGAATCCTGAACAGAGGGTGAGCGCTGGATCTATGACGCCTGCTCAATTCAATAAGGTTCGATGGCACAGCTGGCAGCATCTTCGATTGCGCTGCACCAGTCGCCTGTGCCATACCTTATCAGTGGTCCGCCGGGTACAGGAAAAACGAGGTCGGTGGATTGATATCTGTGATGTGTGGATGTTAGTGAAAGAGGGAACTTTCTGACTGGGTTGGTTTGATCAGGACTGTCGTGGAGACGGTGCTGCAGATCCTGCGCATCCAGCCGGAAGCGTGCATCCTCCTCTGTGCACCGTCGAACCCGGCGACGGATACCCTCGTCCTTCGTCTCCGCCCGTTTCTCCAGCCCCATCAGATGCTGCGGCTCAACGATCAGAATAGGACCTTTGCGGAGGTGCCGATAAAGATCACACAGTACTGCTGTACGTCCGATCAACCGTCCTTGTCCCGCCATCTCTTTTCTTTTTTGAAGCCACAACTCCTAACTTGTGAACAGATGTCGAAAACGACAAGTTCGCACTCCCTCCCTGGAAAACGCTCATGAGGTATCGGGTGATCATATGTTCCTGTTTGGATGCTGGCATATTAGTGGCGGCGCAGTGCACTAATACCGCGCTGATGCGCTTGGAGGAGCAGGTCACGCATTCATTGCATCCGCATAGGCTTCCGAAACAGCAAGTGACGCCGCATTGGACGCATCTTCTCATTGACGAAGTGAGTCTGTGCGTCGGTTTCACGCACGCTAGCGAATACTGAGTCAAGGCGGCGTGTACCAGGCTGCACAAGGATCTGAGCCGGAGCTCCTCGTTCCGATGTCGGTGGTGTTCACGCATGTTCCGCCGGAGACACGACCGCCGCAGGGTATCGATTCATCGATGCGGACCCCAATGTTCGCGCCGCAAATCGTGCTCTGTGGAGATCCTCAGCAGCGTGGGTTTTATCTCTTTTCGCTTTCGTTCTTGTTTGAATGGCGAAGAAGGAACTGTCCTGACAATGTTATCATGATTTTTGTGCAGTCGGGCCTATCGTTACTGCAGAAAAGGCGAGGACCGGAGAGCTGGATATCTCCTTATTGGAACGCCTTTTTGAACGGCCGTTGTATGCAGATCACGCCCATGCCAGGTCGAGAAGAGACGTGTATCGCTCGCCGGTTGAGGCGTTGAAGTTCACGCCGTTCAAGCATTTGGTCAAGGTGCGTTCAGAGGGGCGCTGTATCCGACTACGGACCTAATGCGTGATATCAAGAATTATCGCAGTCATCCGGCGATACTGATGCCACCATCGGCAATATTTTACGATGACTCGCTAGAGCCGTGTGCTGCTAACGGAAGGATAGCTTGGACGGGCTTAAAGAACCCGGAGCTGCCGCTTATGTTTTTCGGGCATGAGTTCCCGGAGGAATGTGTGGATGAGGTAAGGGCAATATTTGTCGCTGTTCGAAAGTTGAGCCCTGCTGCTCACTAAGCGTGTGTACAGAGAGCGACGTGGTATAACAAGGGCGAGATTGACAAGGTTGTGGAGGTGATAACGTCGTTGATGCAGGAGGCGCAGGCGTGTTCACCTCCGCTTCGGCCGGCGGATATTGGGATCATGGCACCGTGGAGAGAGCAGGTTTGGAAACTCCGTGAGCGGCTGAGGAACGAGAAGTTTAATGCGGTGGATGTAGGGACTGTTGAGGTGTGTTTGCGTTCATCTTTGCTGTCGAAGCCTGGGTTCTTCATGTGTGTTTCTGTCCCCCGCGCAGGATTATCAAGGGAGAGAAAGCAGGGTTGTTATTATCTCTTGTGTGCGTTCGAATCCGCGGTTCCTGGAAGAAGATATGACCAAGGGCCTTGGCTTGGTGTTTGAGAAGAAACGGTATGGTTCTGGCATTCGTACGTTCGGGGTAAGAGTGATGTCGATCTAATTGCCCTTTTGTGCAGGATGAACGTCGCAATTACTCGTGCAAAAGAGCTTCTTGTCGTCATTGGGAACGGCTCTGTACTCAAGCGGGATCCCTATTGGAAAGGATTTTTGGAGTTCTCAATCCGCAATAAACTGTATGTTTCTCCGTTTGGATCTTGATTCTCATGTCTTGATCGTTCCGTAGTTATGCGGGACCTTCTTTGGAGCTGGAGATGAACGGCAACTACGTTTCACGCTTGGAGTACGTTTTCCATGGTTGCGTGTTTAAGAACGGTGCCTTATTATTTTTTCAGGTCGAACTACATCAGTATGCAGGCAGTGGAGTCGGAGGAGGATCGGGGCGTTGTGATTGCTGGGGGAATAGCGCGTGATCTGCTCTCAGAGAGCTAAGGATTTAGAGATGTCGTTGTGTTGGATCAACGTCTAAATCTCGTTTGGTTGCATGCGACTGTTTGACTCACGATTGACCCTGACTCGGAGACGCGACGCGACGTGAGCTCACGTGAGTTTTCAGACCCAGCACGTCTGGAGCCTCCTCTTCTCGTCTCATTCTCAAGTACTTGTCTCTGCCTTTGCTTGGTTTTTTTTTTCCATCATGATGGCCAAGCTAAGGAGTCAGGCGCCCATTGAAATATCCTCCTCGCCTGAACCAGAATTAAACTCGAAGCACAGACGTGCTCAACGCACAAAGCCCAGTGCCAATGTCCCAGTGATTGAGCTCACTGACTCTGACAGCGACGACGGCGCGCTCTCAGCACGCGTTCTTCCAGAACTCTCCATAAATGCCATAGCAGGGCCCTCTGCTCGCTCAGTACCAACAACGCAGCTGCAGCCCAAGGTCGGGGGCGCCAGTTCAATTGAGAACATCTCTACTCCGCAACGAAACGTCAAAGCTGCCTCTAGACACGCGCCTCTGTTCTTGCCGAGTGACGAAGAGAATACCCCGCCCCAAAAAAGCAAACGCGCCCCCAGCCCAACGCCTCTGATGGCCGTCGTAGGATCACACAGCCCAGCTCGCATCAACGTTGATTTGGAGGTGCAGGAAAACGTCCCAGCACCTGCTGCGCGTGATAGTACACAGCCGGAGGAATTGGAACTTGAACAAGCTCCTGAACCTGACCCGCAATCCAGTGCCATGGCACGCATCCTCGAGATTATCCCCGACATCGAACCCGACTACCTTCTTGCACTGGTCGCCAAATACATGCTCGAGCACCCAGAGCAAGGACTGGATATCGTTGTCGAGACCATCTTGCATACGCTCTTCGACGATGCCAAGTACCCTAAGATCGACCGCATGGGGAAGGGGAAGCGCAAGCAGACAGACGCTGAGGCTGACGAGGCGCAAGCAACGGGAAGTCCTGCAAAGAAATCAAAGATCGACTATGCGGACAAGAATCGGCCGTTCAAGGGCGGAGTCCACTACGCCGATCTTGCTTTGGTACATATGACTGTTTTCCTTTCGCCGGAGTGCGTGCTGAACGCGAATTCATCAGGAGCAACTTCAGACAGCATTCCCTTTTATCCCCAAAGCTTACCTTCGTGGTGTTTTTATGCGAAATGAAGGCCTATACGCACCCACGCACCTTTTTCTTCTTGAGCAGGACAAGACACATCAACGCCAACGCGAGGCCAAAGAGAAAGTGACCCTTCCTTACAACCGGCGCGTCACACCGTTCCGGCCGAAGGGCAAGGGGGTTGAAAAGGCAGACGATGAGCTTGAGGCAGAATGCAAGTGGCTTGCAGACCATCTTACTGGCCAAGGCGACGATGGTACTGCTACCTCAATTGACGACGCAGCTAACGATGCAGACGACGAAGATTGCGTAAATGGGATAGAATGCGGGTGTTGTTTCTCCAAGTGTCCCTTCGTAGGTGCTTTTCGAGTAATCGTCATTACAATACTGACATGCGATCTACAGGACAAGATGGTACAGTGCCCCGAAACACATCTCTTCTGTGCACCGTGCATGACGTCCTATGCATCGACCCTGCTAGGCACACACGACCCGAACATCAAGTGCATGGACCAGTCCGGATGCACTGTCCTCATCCCTGCGTCAGAGCTTAAGCGCTTCCTCCCGGAGAAGCTCATGGCACTGTGGGAGCGTGTGAAGCAGCGCAAGGAGGTGGAGGCGGCGGGCCTTGAGGGCCTAGAGGAGTGCCCCTTCTGTGAGTGGGGGTGTGTGATTGAAAATCCGGACGAGAAGCTGCTGAGGTGCGGGAACATGGAGGGCTGCGGCGCTGTGAGCTGTCGTGGATGTAAGAAGCTGGTGAGTTCGCGCACTGGCAGTGCTACGTCGATACATGAGGTTCCTGATAACTTCCTGCTAGGATCACTTACCGAAGAGTTGTAAAGGTACTCGCTTGATCTACGTTCTAATCATTACCTTCGCTCACCTTTTTCTTAGAAATGGAGGAAGACAAACACCTCGACGGGCGACATGCTGTCGAAGAAGCCATGAGTGCGTCTCACCTCTCATCGTATCATTCGATACCACTCACCCCATTCTATAGCCCAGGCCCTGATGCGCAACTGCCCCAAATGTCAGAAGTGTAAGTCTTTAGTTCGTCCTATTTCGCTTTACCTACTGCCTTGCACTATTTTGCCAACGGCGAGGATGATGCTGATCCTATCATCTTCAGCATTCATCAAAGAAAGCGGGGTATGCCCCTTAATTCTGGTCCCCTGGCAATTTAATGATGTCATTTCTATGCTACAGTGCAACAAGATGACATGCCCCAACTGCCAGACCCTCTCGTGCTACGTGTGTCGACAGGTTATCAAAGGTTATGATCACTTCAATCCGGTACGCCTCTCCCCCTCTCCCTCCTCGACCTGCGTCCATTTATCCTTGACTGAACTCTACAGTTGCAAGCTGGCCAGGCGGGAAGAAGCAACGACCCAAACGCTGGTAAATGTCTCCTCTGGGACTCCGTGGAGCACCGACATGTCCAAGAGGTTGTATCTTATGTTCTGCCATGTCGCATCTGTTCAGTGTTGCTTAGTACCGCCAGGTTAATGCAGCCGCCGAGCGGGCCCTCGAAGAGTACAAACGCACCAATCCCGATGTGGAAGACAAAGATATCAAAGTCGACCTCCCCGTCGCCCCTCCCGACCCGCATGCCACACACAGGCAACAAATGCAGCGCAACGCCCAAGCTGCCCTTGATCGCGCTGTGGCGGACCACGAGCGATTACGCGCGATGGAGGAGCCACACCGTGTCCTCATGCGCGATCGCGAGGCGGACATCCGCCTTCTCAATGAGACCTCGATGCGCATGCCGCAATTGGCCTATGACTATGCAGATCGCGCGCGGGAGCTCTCTGCTGCTCTTGGGCATGACCAGGCGCGGTGGTACCAGATGCGTCTCGAGCTGCAGCAGGCGCAAGTACGGGTCGGCCAGGCGAGGGCACAGGTTGCGGCTTATCAGGCACAGGCGGCCATTGCGCCTGCGTGGAATTACAATTTAAATGTGAATATGTATGCGAACCTGCCGCCGCCGCCGCCGCCAGTGCTTCCGCGCGTTCCTGCTGTACCAAGGAGAGCTAGGCCCCGGGCGAAGAGGAGGCGGTAAGAGTGCGATACTTGACTGCTTTGCTACATACATACTGTATTATACCTAGTACTCGTACTTAATGATGCACTTCGTTTAAGCTTTGTGACATTGACCCTCTTTCAGCACTTTTTATTTTTCATGTGACACGCTGTGGCTGAGGCTGCCTGCCAAAATCTGCGTGTCAAGTCGCTTTAACGTGAGCTTCCTCTTGCTCTTCCTGGCCTCATTCAAATCGGTAAAAACTTTGTTGCAATGGGTGTGTTTTGCTTGCCTCCACTACCTGCTCAGGAACTGACGAGTTATAGGGTTTTTGCAGTGCTGCAAAAACTGGCTTCGACACCAGCTCCGAGCCATCGTCCGTTTGCGCTGCCAGCCACTGCTGCAGGATGTCCTTTGCCGTAGAAGGCGCGTGCAGGTGTAGGCTGGCATTCAATGAGGGTGGGTGTGGTGGGGAACTCTGCGGCGTCGTCGTCGTCGGCTTTGCTACTTGGGACCACCGTTCTTCTGGGCCGTAAGGCGAGTTCGGAGGGTATCGTGCGATCCAGGAGGAGCTGGGGTACGAAATTCAGAGGATGGTTGGAAGTGTCGTTTTCGATGCCAGCGCCGACTTGCCATCCTCAGAGCTCTATTTCCGCGAGGTCTCGGCTTTACAGCGGCAAGGGGATTCATCTCTGGGCTTTAATTGGGAGGCAGAGCACCACGTAAGTTGAAAGTATCTTCGAGCATGTACACACCACTCAGCTGCCTGTGAAGTCGCGCCCTCGCTATCTTCGCATCTGCCAATCGATGTCATGCCACGAACGCGAGCCCGAAGTCTATCTACACACACAGAGATGGGGCGCACTTGTTGAGCAGTACGGAGCACCTCGTACGTTCATTTCTTTTCGTCATCCGAGCGTTAACTGACCCTGCTCTCTAGATTTCAAGGCTCTGATCGCGTTGGGAAGTCGCGCTCTCGAAACCTTGCGTCCTTTCACGCCACGGACACGCCTTCATCCGAGCCCGAACTCCATCCGCACGCGCGACACGCGCGGGACCTGTGTAATGAAGATACGGCGCAGTTGCGAAGTGGTACGGAGCCCCTCATATGTGTGTTCTGTTCTTCCTCCCATGGCTCAGTTCCTCACCGACTTCTCTCGTCGTCAGCCAACTCCTTGCCAAGACGCTGTCGATATTCTCGATGCATGTGGGGTTGTCTTAGAGGTGGGGATAGTGGAAGGGTAGAAGAGCTCGTCACGAAGCCGACAACTCCACTGGGAAATGGCTCGCCGCCAGGTATGTCTTTCTGATACTTTCAGAAACTCGGGCCCTCACATTATCAATGACACCAGATGATTGCCAGACTGGAGACCCTGCCATGGTCATCGTTCGTTCGTACGATGCTCGAGGAGGACGAGCTCTTCTTCGCCGCGTTTCCACTTGCCAAGCAGGCCGCGATCGACGCATGGATCTCGCATATGCTCCATGGGCAATATGCTATGCCTGCCACGCCCCTCGTCGAGGCCTCACCTACATCATTCGCTCACGAGAGCCACCCGCCGCCGACCTCCCCAAATTGCGTCATAGAGGGTATTCCACATCACCATTCACATCCAACCGAGGCGTCGCCGCCCTTGCCTTCGGTCCGACTTGATTATGACTTCTACACCGCAGATGCTCAGCCGAACAATCCCGGAGCTGTTGCACAGGGCCAAAGTAGCAACGCGCGTATCATCACTCGGATCACCCAGTGAGTATACTCTTCTAAACGTCAGTCTTTTCTAGTAATTGGACATTTCTGGTCCTTGTCGACCACAACAATCTAGATTCACCTTCGAGTCCGCCGCTCAAGGTAGGTACATACTGCCCTGCGTTCCTCCGCTCGCTCACTGCCCCTTCCCCCCCCAACAGCTCCACTGCACCGTCCTCAACACCTCTAAGTGCCGCCCGGCCCGGGCTGGCGGCCAGCCCTTCTGCTACTCAGACATCTTCGTGCACTCCTTCCGGCATCCACACTAAGCCTGCCTCCACCCCTCCCCATCGCAGCACCCGCATCACGATCCCGCGATCCCGCGCTCTTCGTCGCACTTCAAAGCTGTGAGTGCTCCTCTCGCCGAAGCAGGTACAAGGGAGGTGATCAAGATATGGTCGACCCCTTGTACTAGGACCACCATCATCTATATGGTAGTCCGGCGTCTGGCCTCTCCGCGGCACAAGGGACTAGTACCCGTAATGGGGAAGCCAACAGACGTCTCCTGCTCTTCGCTGAGCAAGAGAAATGCAGCTCGCAGTCAGCGACGCCCCACGATGAGGAGCCACGAGTGGCACCCATCACACGCAGTCAGCGTCCCCCCACGAGCCTTCAGGCCTGGGTCTAGATATCATCCTACCCATTATTATGTCTGAGTAGCCCTGTACTCACGCGCGCATTCACGCCGTCTACATGTACCTCACGATGCATAAAGCTCGCCAACTTCCACCCAGTGTACGTCAGAGGGGATCTCCCCTGTCACCCCTGAATCCGAAAGTAGCGACGTATTTCTCGTCTCCACTCCTTACTAGTGAAGACCACCTATCTACGGGAAACCCTCCCCTCATCGTCCTAGACGATGCCCTCGCCCCAATCAGACCCCAAATCCTCCTCCCTTTGACACGAAAGGAACCTTTCGAGAAAGGAGCCTGGAACGTGTTTCCCCTACAAAATGGAGAACAAAGACCGCGTGTCGAGATCTGCTTCATAAAACACCCACTTACGCTGTCGTCCCCACCCAGCTTTTGAACTGTCGCCCGCAACCGACCCCGTCTCCCCTCCTCTGCCGCTATCTTTCCAAGAAGCGACTGCACTTGCGAGGAAAAGAAATAGGAAAAATCACTCGAGCAACCCTAGGGACGAGGTACGTGGCAATATCTCTAAATTCATTGTATCCACTGCTGAGCCTCCTGCCCCAGAACGACGACGAGGACCAAGTCGACGAACAAGACCAGACCATCGACGACCCGGAGTCCCGCCCGAAAGTCCCCCTGCCAGCTAGAAGGATGCCTGATCCTTTCATCTTCCCAAACGCCTTTGACGCGTCTGTACCTCCTTCCAACTTAGATGAAAACCCCTCCATCCAGTCCTCCCAACGAGGCCCAGAACGCCACATCCCAGCCGTCTCATCCACAACCTTCACTCGCGCTGTGTTCCCTCGTGTAGTTTTATCCTACTCCCAACTCACTGCCAACCTCGATTCCCACATCGTCGAGCAAGTGGATGCCGCACCGGACTCCTTCATAGCCATCGTTCCCTTTGGAGCCGGGAACTCTTTCTACCGTGAACACCCTAAAGTGAACTCCGAGGTCCTCACCTTCGTCAAATCACTAGGCATCGGCGAGAACCTTGCCAAACTCTCCATCGCAAAGGCAACCCCTCGAAACAAGCCCAATGCACGCCGTGACTTCGAAAAGCCCTGGACTATGATCCTGTCCGGCGCTAGCGATGAACTGCGCGACTACCTGTTATGGCACCAGACCTTCGCCATCCACCCGGAACTCACTTTCCACGCCCTCCCCTTTGATAAGGACCTCCAATCTTGGATAATTATGAACATATCTGGGGATGCCGTCGAGGACAGCGCAGAGGCCAAGACCAAGGCCCTCGGTGCTATCAAACATAAGCTCTGGTTCACGTCTGGTTTCCGCTCTCTCGCCGACAGACTCTTAGCCGCTCTTAAAGTCCCCGCCTCCACTGCTGAACGCGCCTACCTCGCCACCACCTCGTTTGACCTATCCTACATCGAATCGAACGACGCGCAAGGCCACAAAGCCCCCATCTGGCAGCTTACAGGCAAACCTCTTACGACCGACCCCGATCTCCACTGTCAATTCCTTGAGGTCATCCGTAGGCAAACGTACTACGTAGGCCTTCACATCCTCGAATGCGAGAAGCGCCTAGTCGAATGTGTCTGGTGCAAATCCAACACACACCCTGCCCACGCTTGCCCATTCCCGAAGACGGAGGACTGGATGGGCCTGAAGCCAGACAACGCCGAACGCTTCCGTAAACGGGTCGAAGCGTCCAAGAAGGATAGCCCCGCCCCCAATTGCAGAGGCCCACCTGGAGGCAAAGGCAGTCGCACCCCCAAGGAAGGCAAGCATGGCCGGGGTGGTGGCAAGGGAGGGTGGACCTACGTATCACACAGGAAATAATCTTACAAACTCGCGTTATCCTTTATGCCCTCCACTTCGATCAGATATATTGTCTTTTGCCAGTAACGTCCTGTACTACTCTTGTGATAACAAATGATTTCCCTCACGTCATCTTCTCCCTCGTCTGGGCCCGTTTCTGAGAGCGGAAGAAGTCGAATTGTGTCCGTGGCTTATACCACGCTTTTCGCAATGCCCGAAACTAGGAGGTAGGTCGGTTTGTGGAAGGCATATATAAACAAACTTAAGGCTGCCGGTGGAGCCATGTCGAGTTGCGACTACACCTTTCATCCGTGACCCGCTCAGCTAGGGCACGGATGTGAGGTGATCCACTAAACCTGGAGGGGGCCTCGCGAGCCTCATCTATGGGGCAAAAATTTCCAAGCTACTAACACACTCACTTCACAAGAACAAAACTCCAACTCGACGGATTCTTCGGCAATGGACAACGGGCAGACGGTACAAAACCTACGGGAGCCGGAGAGTGTCCGGACGTCTTCTGGCCTCTCTGGTCAGGAATGTAGGCCTACCGCACTAGACACCGTCAGTGTTCTAGATCCCTCTGCAAGCCTCGACGGCGGCAGAGACGCGCAGTCAGCGCATGGCTCCAACCAAGCCAACAGGGCGGGATCCCCCCCTGAGCAGTCAGCTAACATCCTGCAGTCAGCGGGAGGACCGCAGTCCGCGAATCCGGAGCCCGATTATCAGACCGACTCCAATTTGGCAGGGCCTCGGGCCAACCCAAACCGGCATGCCCGTAGGGCAGCCGCACGCGCCTGTAAAGCAAAGTCTAAAGCCGCCATCAGAGTCGCTGCGCTTAATATTAGGGGCTACATCCATACCCTGAGTCGCCAACCAAAGTGGCACCATGTCAATCAACTACTCCATGACAAACGAGTTGGGATCCTTGCCGTCGTGGAGGCCCACCTGACCGAGGAACGGAAGGACAAACTCGAATCCCTCTTCTCGAAGAGAATGAAAATCTTCCACTCTGCTGACCCTGACTCTCCACGCGCAAAAAACGGGGTCGCAGTGGTCCTGAATCGTGGCCTCGTAAATGTCTCTGACACCGTTGCAACCGAAATAGTTCCAGGCAAAGCTCTATTAGTACAAACTAACTGGCATCGAGGAGAGAAAATCTCCGTCCTAGCGGTCTACGCACCAAATGTGACTGATTCAAGAGCTGGCTCGGAGGAGAACGTAGCCTTCTGGTCACAAATACTTCAACACTTTAGAGAACACCCTGGCACAAAAGTCGACCTAATGATAGGTGACTTTAATATGGTGGAAAATGCGCTAGATCGCCTCCCAATGAGCGAGGACCACTTCACTGCCATCCAAGCGCTAGGGGAACTGCGTGAATTCCTGAGACTAAAAGATGGCTGGAGAGAAACCTACCCGGATTCCAAGAGCTACACGTTCCTAGCGGATGGTAATCGAAAAGCCCAATCCCGCCTCGACCGAATCTATACAACCGATAAGATCTTCGAAACAGCAAGGGAGTGGAAAATCGAACCTACGGGCATCCCTGGGACTGACCACGATATGGTCTCTGTTCAAGTAGCACACGAGGATTCCCCCCTAGTGGGTAAAGGCCGCTGGTCACTTCCCTCTCACATTTTGAAGGAAAAGGTTTTCAAAAACCACGTCAACCAGAGTGGACTGGATGCCCAAAAGAAAATCGACGACCTACAAGGCTCTCGCAGTGAAACAAATAACGCACAGTTGATCTTCCTTGAATGGAAAAAAGATGCAATGTCAGTAGCACGAACACGGGAAAAAATAATCGTCCCAAGGTTTAAGAGACAAATAGGGGATCTGCAGAGGAAGTTGGACAAATCCAACAACGACCCTCACATGAACGAAGAGGAGAGGAAGACCACCTCAGCGGAGCTCAAAGAGAAACTACGCTCCCTAGAGCGAAAGAGGCACCTAGATATCTGTGTCAAATCTGCCACAAAGAATCGGATGGAAGGTGAAACAATATGCCGGTATTGGACACAATCGAACAAGGAAGCGAAACCACGCGATATGATTTACGCACTCAAGAAAGAGCAAGCCGCTGATGCGCCCGCAGACGCTCCGACCCTCTATGAGAAACATTCCCAGAAAATGGCAGACCTCGCAGGAGAATACCACAGCAAACTCCAGGATGAATGTCCCCAGGTAGAACCCGCTCTACGCCAACAGAAGATCGATGAAGTGTTGGGAAAAATCACTAGTCACACCTCAGACAACCAGAAGGAAATATTAGCTTCTACCGTGTCGCGTCAAGAGGTGGAAGACGCACTGAAAGGGTCCAAGAGCAACACTGCTGCGGGCCTGGACGGAGTAACATACGAATTCTTCAAAGCCCTCAATGACCGCTACAAAGAAGGCTCCAGACTCAAAAGGCCCACTTTCGACATCGTTCTCCTTCTGAAAGAAGTATATGCCGACATCCAACGCTTTGGAATTGCCCCCACCTCGAAGTTCGCTGAAGGGTGGATGTGTCCGCTTTACAAAAAAAATGACCGAAATGACATAGCAAATTACAGGCCAATCACTTGCCTTAACATAGATTACAAGATTTTCACGAAGACCCTCGCGTCCCGTCTAGCCTCGATCGCCCCCTCCCTGATCCACCCAAGCCAAGCGGGCTTCATACCGGGACGGAAAATCTCTGACCAAACGAAGCTAATTCGCCTGATGATGCATTACGCGGAAGCAACTGAAAAGAATGGTCTAATCATTGCCCTCGACCAGGAGAAAGCCTATGACAAAATAGACCATGCGTACCTCTGGATGACCCTCCGGAAATTCGGAATTCCAGAACCGTTCATCGCCTCTGTAAAGTCACTATATGAGAACGCCGAAACTCAAGTAATGGTGAATGGTCACCTAAGCAAGCCTTGGAAAGTTACAAGAGGTGTTCGTCAGGGCGACCCACTATCTTGCCTTCTGTTTGACCTAGCTATTGAGCCCCTGGCCGCGGCCCTTCGTACGTCTGACCTAGAAGGCTTCGAAATACCCGGAAGTGAGGAGAACCTAATTGCAACACTCTTTGCGGACGATACAACAACATTCCTGTCCGCTAACGACGACTTAGATACCCTTCAAAAAATCCTGGATGACTGGTGCATAGCATCAAAAGCTAAATTTAATACGAAAAAAACAGAAGTCATACCGATTGGCACCCCAGCTTTTCGCGCTGAAGTGGTTGACTCCCGCAAAACGGGTGATGATCGATCCCCAATCCCCGACTACATCCACATCGCCAAAGAAAAAGAGGCCGTCAGAATCCTGGGTGCATGGTTCGGAAACTGTCTATCCGGGGAAGAACCCTGGCCAGCCCTGCTCGACAAAGTCGACAGGTGTCTTGCGCAATGGGAAAAGAGCAGGCCTTCGATCGAAGGACGCCGCCTTATCGTACAAATGGTCGTGGGGGGTATGACTCAATACCTAACACAAGTTCAAGGGATGCCGGATAAAATTGAAAAAGAACTCACCAAGAAAATTCGCGACTTCATTTGGGCTGAAAAACGTTCCCCAATTAATGCCGAAACCCTCTTCGCACCCATCGAACTTGGTGGACGTGGCCTCCTAGACCTGTGGGCAAGAAATGAAGCCATAGCGGTTATGTGGCTTAAATCATACCTAAACCTTGGCCCCGATCGCCCGCTATGGGCCCTGGTTGCAGACACTCTCCTCGCAAGGGACACCCCTGCCTCAGAAGGAAATGTAGACCCTAAAGTTAGACAAAATATCTTCCTCCAATCGTGGACATCGAGCAAGCACAAGAAAGTCTGCCCCGACCTTCTCGAACTTCAAGAGATAGGGAAGAAATACGGTGTCCGCGCCGAAGGCATCGTCTTCCCGAAGAACATACTGCGGGAGCGGGTAATATGGTATCATAGCGAAGCAGACCCGAAAATCCGCCGCCTAAACTCAAGCAAAGCCAGCGCATGCCTAAAGGACAATCACGGCCTAATGACAGTGGGCAATGCAGAGGTGATCGCCGAGATGCTCCTGGACCCCCATCACCAAGCTCACAACGAATGTGAATGCACAGGCTGCATACACATGGACGAAATCCTTGGATGCAAGTACCCACACGCCTGCGCAACCCGCGCACGCGACCTACTTAACACCCTTCCACCTAAATGGGACCCAAGAGTAGTTCCCGATAACCTAGTCGAGAACAGAACACCAGATGACGAGCACGATGAAGATCCTGATTGGATCCCGTTCCAGAGATGTCTCCCTACCGTTGACTCGCTAGCCGATGTGTTTCGTGTGTTCACTGAAGGTGACACCACGGGTGCCCTGCCAGTGCTAGAACCACCCGTTGACTCCGAGAACACGACCACAATCGCGACGGATGGCTCATGTTTCAACAACGGCGACGATAACGCCTACGCCGGTGCCGGTATTTTCTACTCTGAGAACCACCCAAGAAACATGAGCCTCCGAGTCCCCGAAACCTTTGTCCAATCAAACCAGACTGCCGAGCTGTTCGCACTCAAAGCAGCTGTAGAGACAGCAGATGACGATACCGCCCTGAACCTGGAACTTGATTCTAAGTACGTGATTGACCAAGTAACCAAAAACCTCACAAAGAATGAAGACTCTGGGTATATCGGTTCGTCGAATCCAGAACTCATTAAAGTCACCGTAGCGCGCCTCCGTACCAGGAAGACCAAGACGAATGTTAAATGGGTCAAGGGCCACGCCGGACATGCCCGTAATGAAGGCGCAGATAAACTCGCCGACGAAGGGACCAGGGCGATTGCTCAACCCCCAAATGATCTAATAGATCCCACCCTAAGGATAACGGGTGCGAAGCTCTCGAAAGTTACTCAGTCGCTTGCGCAGAAAGCCATCCAAGCTAAGAAGAGGCGCTCGAAATGGTCAGAAAGAGAACGCACAAAACGAAACCTAGAACACACCAAAGACTGTCAGGAGGACATGTTCAATACTCGCCCTACTTCCGGTAAGATCTGGAAAGCCGTTAGGAACAAAGACTTCTCGAGGAAAACACAATACTTCCTGTGGATGACCATGCATGATGGCTACATGACCGGCTCTCACTGGCTTCGCCCTAACCTCCGTCAGGACCTACAAGAAAGAGCTACCTGTAAACACGATGGTCAGCTGGAAACAATGGACCATATCCTCACGAAGTGTGAATCTCCGGGCCAAAAAGAAATCTGGGACCTTACCGAAAAGCTCTGGGAGAAAAAGAATAAAGGATCTTGGTACTGTCCAGTCCTCGGCACCATCCTAGGAGCCCCCCTCGCGAAATTCCAAAACGGCAGAGGGAAGAAAAAACCAGGAGATGATCGCCTATACCGAATTATTATGGTGGAATCAGCCTACTTAATATGGCGCTTGAGATGCGAACGAGTCATTCAGAACGACAACTCACCTTTCCTTGCCCGAGAGATCCACCTGCGGTGGTCCCACATGATGAACGAACGACTGGCCCTCGACGTGAGAATGTCCAGTGAGAAAAAAGGAGTCCCGAAGAACAGGGTGAAACAAACCTGGAACTCGGTCCTGCAGAATGAAAGCGAACTTCCTGACGACTGGTTGGGGGTTCCCGGGGTTTTAGTGGGTATGGATCCTATTGCCGAGCTCGAGGAGGAGGTAAGTTTTGAGGTGCAGGAGGAAGTAGATGATCTCTGGAGGTGAAAGAGCTACCGAGCGGCGTTGAAGGAGGTCCCGAGTCCCACACAGGAGTGCGTAAAGCATTTCCCCGGAGGTGCAGTTGTTTTTCTTGATAGAACGGCGGGGTTCCTATCCCCCGCCACGACAAGCGGGCTATGGAAAGTGACTATGATCACCGGACCTACGCTGTTATCGCTTCCACCAAAAAAAAAAAAAGAAAAAAAAAAAAAAAAAAAAAAAAAAAAAGATATGGTCGACACATCGAAACGCCTGGCTGGCGAAGGCACTGCTTCCGGTGCAGAGCCGAAAGTGCGTGCTCTGCCATAACAACTCTGGGGTGCCGACACAGAAGACACCAGAACATTGGCAGGGATGAGGATGTGGTGCTGGTCTTTCGGAAGGGACCGGGGCCACGGGGCCACGACAACGAGGTGGAAGGGGTGGGTCGCAGAGGGCGAGGGGGCAGGGCCTGGGGGAGCGAGGGGGCAGGGAGGGCACGCGCAGGATGCTGTCGTCGTGTGCCTATGTTCTCGGTGAGGTGGGGGTTAGCCGGGAGATCGAGAGTTTCTGGCGTTCGTCGCAACAAATCCTTCCTTGCTAGGGGTGTTGATTCAACTTAGTTGGTACCTCGCCATTCAAATATCACAAGTCATGTTTATGTATCTTCTGTTCTATCTAGTCAACCCAAGACAGTCTACCCATTCAGGTTCTTTCCCCACAGAGTAGCATCCTCTATGCCTAACACATACTGGTCCACTTTTCCAGCCCATTGACCACTGCTGGAATCTCCTTCAAGGGGTTGCGGTTTGAACTGATCGGCGTTGTAGCTAGGTACCGTGAAAATGAGACGCCAGTGCTTGCCCGAAGTCGAAGGACGAAGTTCAGCAAGCAGAGTTTTGTGTTTGAGCCATCCTTGAATCTCTTGAAGACCCGAGACAGCCACAGGGTGCTCATTACGATGTGTGACTTGGATGCAAGTGAGAACAGCACCCGGATCATATAGGATTGAATCGACTGTATGAAAGTTTGGATTAAGTGGTACCAAGTGTAGAGGTGTCGAAGCTTTGACAGCGATTTCAAGAGACGAGGAAAATGTCTGTGACCGGAAGTTGGATCGTTTGGCAGGGCCAGGATATCGCCACAATGAGATGGTAGAGTCAGCGAGGGAGCGGATTATGAAGTCTTGTGGGCCTTGAAGACTGTCAAAGTATTTCAACACCTGCCTCTCTAACACACGTCCATGAAGGGATTCCGCATGCGGCATGGATGAAATTGACATGTAGAACTCGGCGGTAGCATCCACTTGGCGGGTTTCATACTGAGATAGGAGGAGATCCAAAGCCCAGGGGGACACTGCTCCTACTCGAGCATCGGATAGGATACGTAACTCATCTGCTGGGGAGAGCTCGAATATCGAATGGAAAATACCATTTGTCGAGTAGGTCTCGTGAAGAAGGGTTAGAAGTTTACGCTCAGATGGGATAGAACGTATTTTTTCCCGGATTTCGCCCTGAAATTGGCGCAAATGATTGGAGGAGAGGGAAGCATGGTAGCAGGAGCGAGGATTAAATCCAAAAAATGTCGCTGATTCTGTGAGGCGCTCTAATGTGAGGTCGTTTGGGTTGAGCAATATACTAAGAAGTGTATTAGCAAAATGCTCAGGGCTGCAGTGTATAACAAACCCAGTCAAGAAGAACTCCTTGGGTGACCACAGAGCAGTTACATGCTTGGCCACATATCCGAAGACACCCAGTTGCTTCATCCAGGTTTGCTTTGTGTCTTGGGGTGACGAGACTATGATGATTTGGACAAATCGAGAAAGTAGGAATGGTTTGGGCACGCAAGAGCCAGGTTGAGTTTGGTCGCCATCCAGGAAAGCCGTTATCCCCTCTTTCGATGACCACGAATCAATCTGTGTCACGGTTTGTGAAACATGATAAACAGTGCCATGCATGGTTTGATATAGGAATGGGTGACTTTTGATGATGCACTGGACCATTTTGAGGTGAAGAAAAGCAGTCTTTCCTGGCATTCACACATGGTCAGGTGCATAAACATGAGAAAGGTAGGATGGTACCTGTTCCGGGTTGACCACTAATGATTGCACAACCTGCGTTGTTCCTCGGTCTACTGTCTAGTAGCCCAGAGATGAAATCATACTCTTCACGAAGGAGAAGTGGCACAGGCAAGCGTTCTGATGTCTCCTTGAGCTCCAAGCTGCTGAAATCTAAGAACTTGATTTTGGCTGGAAAGAGCGAGCGAAGCTCAACATTAGTATCATCGCCATCATCTTCTCCCAGGTCCTCGTCGTCCTTGCTATCAGTTTTCAAAGAAGGTTTATAGGATAGGAGGATATCAAGTTTGGTCGATAGAACGATATGCGCGTCACCGTTGTAATCTGGGGAGTTACGATTTGGATGCAGCTCCATGAGACGCCTTTGCAATTCATGATAATGTTCGTATGTGACCTCGACCTCGGGGAAAAGTTGGGGCGCTAGGTCTTGACGATCCCAGATCTTTGAATGGAGTTCCACCAGCCAAGCATCTCGCGGGTCATCATCAGTTCGCAAGCGTTTAGCATCAGCAGATGCATAGGGTGAGTGAGGACGTTTGCCTGAATAGGATAACCAGAAAATGAAGATGCCAGCAATGGGATCGGAGAACACAAAGATGGACCAATGATGTGCGGCGTATATTAGCAAACCAGCAATATGGAGATGATGGGAATACTGACGTGTAGACGGGACTCCCACGATGATATGGAGGTGCTTGGGAGGAGGCAGTTCAAAAAGTCTCGATATTTTATCGAAGGGGTTTAATTCGGTACAGCCTTGAATCTCCTTTGGGCTTCCAACATTCCCGAGCATCGCACCAATTTCTGCCGAAGGAATGGGCGGGGATAACTTTCTAAGCATTAGATCTCCCTCCCAATGGACACATGTGGGAAGGATTTACTCACCTTCCAGATGCTGAGAGTGTCAGCAGCAAGATAATCAAGTTCGGGCTTTTTCTTCTCCTTAATTTTGGCCTTTAGCTCGTCCACGGTCTCACTCTTCCCAATCTTAACCGAGAAAACGTTAGACCTGCCGGGAATCAAACAGAAGAGTCTGAACTCGTCATCTGAGTGATTTATTGAGTAATTTACAGCCCTGACCACTGCTGATGGCTTACCGGATGGATTTGAATTGGAATCTATTGATGAACTGGTAATCATTGTTTGTATGACTGTTTATATCGCAATGAATAAGCTTAGAGTCAGGACGCGAGTGGGCAATAGGATATGAAGACGATCAAGGCAGCAAGACAGATAGGGAGAGCAGGCGGGAGGAAAGTAAATGAGACACTGATCAGGATTGCGAAGCAGAACCACCCAAAGCAGACTCACCAGCAGGAACCTCGAAATCCTGCACAACGAGCTCGATTTTTTCGGTAGAGTGATCTAAGGACTTGTAGAACTGCTGGAGCTCTTGCTCGTTGGTGATAATAACTGGCGCTTTGGCTTCTTCCAAAAATGTGAAACGAACTTCATGATCCGAAGTGATGGTAAACAGTTCTTTGACTTTGGCGGCAAGGTCCCTCCAGCTTGGCAGCCCGTCAAAGCACGCAAGTCGAGTCGAGGCGTCGGCCTGCTTGAGTATGAATGAAACAGGGGGCATGGTCATTAGTAGAAAGACGATAATTGTTGTGACAGATCACGTTCAAATCCCTCAGCCTTGTCTAGCACTCTGCACCACCTCTGCACCGCCCTCCAGGATTGGGCTGGGATTCATTTAACACCTAGGTACTCATTATAATTCTGGATTCGGCCCGCGTTTCTATATCTTAAAAGGCGCCCCGACATGCTTGTTTCCTCCCCATCTTCAGACTGAGCTCTGTTGAAGTCTTGACAGCGAATCACATCCCTCCTCCGTCAACGCGTCAACCCTTGTCCCATTCTTCGCAGCTAGCCTGCTCCGTTTACATTTCTTCAATCCTTCTACCAACTCCAGTTCTGTGGTCTTTTTTCCGATACAAGATGGTTCAAATCACCTCTGTCGTTCTGTTCCTTTCGTCATTGGCTAGCTTCGTATCTGCCACGCCAGTTCCACACAAGTCCTCTGCAGTTGCACCTGCTGCTGCGCCTACTGCTGCCACGCTTGTCGCCGCTTCCACCGGCAACGCCCCCGCCGCTGTTGGCGATGGCTTCCAACTTCTCAAGTAAGCCTCCTTCTGTATGTCCAGAAATTGAACGCCTGTACCAACAAGTCCCCAAGACACGCCGACTTCCAAATATCGGGCGGTGTTGCAGGAAATGCCGCCGCTGAAGCTAATGCCATATCGTCGGTGCGTGGAACCTTACCTCCTATCCGAACCGCAACGCTTACTTGATCCCAGACCTTTTTGACGGTGCTGACCTTGCCACACTTGACGACCAAATTGCTGCAAGTCAACTTCTCCGAATCTGACTGTTTTCAAATGATTGACGCCAGCTTGCAGAAAGACATGGAGGCATGAGGAAGGCTGCTGAGGCCGCTGAGACTGGCGAATTCAACCCTGCCATTGTAGCTGCGTTCGGGGCTGAAGCTACCGCCCTTCAAGTCGGCAAGATCAAGAACAAGGTTTTGAAGCTCACCGCATTCTGCCAAGTGCTTAACATCAAAGTCGGTCGATACAGGCTTCTCATCATCGTATTCGCTGATATACGCGGCGCAGATCGCAAAAGCAAAAGCCGCTGGCAATGACTCTGCCGATCTGGAAGCCAAGCTGGTATCGCAGCAGTGAGTTAATTCTCCGCTCCGTTCTCGTTCAGGTTTTGTACGAACCTTTTATTTAGGACGAAACTGAACAACAACATTGCCACTGACCGAAAGAGCGCTGGAGCAGTTTCACAGGCTATTGTCTGATGCGGAATACTGATAGCTGTCTCTGCCTTTACGTAGATAGACATATTCATTTCAACAAGCCTCAGACGCTCAGCATGATGAGACAGTGGTCGTTTGAGCGAAGAGATGACAATCTGTCACAATCATGTCAGTCTGATTGAGATTGGACGGCTACATTGATGTATCGGAGTGAGGCATGGCGCATGTTGTGGATTCTAGTTACGCAAAGGTACAGCAGCAAAATTACAAGAGAGACTAGGGATACAGTCAGAAGGACGAATCGATCCAACTTCGTCGAGCAGGAACATTCGACCATGTGTTCACGTACCCCTTCCGTCCTCAGGGCGGATCAGTCGTCCCCTCCGGACCCCCGCAGTGTGCCAGTGTTTAGCAGAAGCAGTGCGCGGGGTAGTTTTCCGGGGGGCTCGTTCTGTTTAAAATCCCTGGGCCCCGGTTTTCGCACTTCGTCTTCGACGCTTTTGGCCCAGGCAAGCGCTTCGCGCCGTCTCGCTGTTTCTTCAGCTTACTCCGAAGTCTAGTAACACTTTCCAGGCTTCGCCTTTCATCTCGGTCGCTCCAGACTCGTGTTCACCATTCTTCAGTGGCCTTGCTCGCTTTGTGCTCCGCACTGACCTTTCGGTCCTTTCAGCCCGCCTTCGTCGCTCTCGACAATGTGCGCTCGGCTCCCGTCTTTTACTCTCCTTTTCTCTGCTAATCTTTAGTCTAGTAGTCACTCCTAATCTTACATTCTTCGTTCGCCCACCCATCACTGCCCTTCGTTGTAGTTTTGTTGGAGTTTTTGTGTTTCGTCGTTTAGTTGCCCTTTCGCTCCTCACCACTTTCTTCCACGGTATCTTTCGCAATTTTCGAAAATTCGCGCTCGTGCTTTAGGACGATCTATTCCATTCCAGGCCATCACCGCTTTTGCGTCAAAGAGAATTATCGGATAATTTACATTTTTTCTATTGGGACTTTGGATGTTGTGTTCGGGGAATGGACAGATGACGCCCTGAGGTAAACCACCATGTGCATACGCTGGCCAAACCCAAAATAACACCCACGGCGATGTGGAGCAGGACGGAAGCCCGTGCCAGACTGAGCTTTCCTGCGTCACTGGTCTCAATATCTAGAAGGTTGCCGCTTATCCTGATTAGAACGGCTGAGGCAGCGACGCAGACGAGGAGCCGCGCGCTCGGGAGAACAGACTTCCAGTGCAGGAGTTGACGTGCCCCAAGCCGTGTGTAGAAAGTAGTGACAAACGTGGCGGTGTATATGATGCGCACAGAGAGGTTCAGGATGTTGGCGTACACTAAAGACGCATCGCCCAGGTGCAGATTGAAGAAGGACACGGCAGCCAAAATGTAGATCACTGAGAAGACAGCCATCCATCTACGAAACGTCGTCAGTTGGATCATGCAACGAACTAGAGCAACAACAGAAAGCGAGTGGCGGCTCACCGGCTCTGGGCGTTGAGATCACGGGGAGTGGCGACGCTGGACAAAAAGGCTTCCAGGCCGCCGTTGAAGGCGAGCACGGGGATATACCACACCCAAGCAGAGAGGACTTGCGGTGCGCTGGTGGCGAGATACTGTCGAGGGAGCAGGATCTGAAGCAGAATTTGGATGTACGCAGTGCCGAAGACGAGCAGGATGACGGAGAAGGCGACCTGCATAGACAGAAGCGATACGAGGGCGGTGGCGGCTTGTTGCAGCGCCACGTGGTCGGTGGCATCCTTGGTGAAGTTTCCGAACACTTTCGAGAAAAAGCCACGGGAGGCCTCTTCGATGGGTTGAAAGACGATACGTGCAACGAGTGAGCCTGGGCGCGGCATTTAGCTTAAGCCTTGCAGTAGAAGCGGGACTGACCGTAGTTGACGGCCACGGCATATCCGCCTTGGTCCTGCAAGGGACTAAACCACGACAGAATTAACTTGTCCCCTTCGGTCAGGAAGTGCTTAATGACAGATTGTGAGGTCATTGTCAAAGAGAGGCGGAGCGTCTCAGGATCGAAAAATTGCAATGGTCCGCCTCTGCAGCTCCCGTCAGCATGAGATACAAATGCGCTTTATTAGGAACACGTACTTGGAAAGAGGGGGCCGTCGTAGCCACATATGTCCTGCACCGTAAGCGGCTACGTATGTAGCGAGGACGGCGGCCCCGTACGCCAGCTGGCCTCCCGCAAACGCGATCAATGCTAGAGCACCCTCCCCACCCCTCCTCAGATCGTACAGGAGCACAAGGAATGTCACGACCGTCTTGACCGTGATTCCTAGCCCCTCCGCCCGTACCCGCATCCCCGTCCTGAGCTCTGCCATGGCCCTGGAGGTTACGATAAATAAATGTGTGGCTGCTTTGACGGTCATGCACCTTACAGATTGTGCATGGGCTCGCTCATGAGCTCTAGCAAGGCCGCCAGGGCGTACACGCCAATGGACAAACTGAAGTGCGCCTGACTGCGCACTTCGTGCCCCGCGAAGTGCGCGTAGGCGTACGCCGTCGCCACGGCGAGCGGGAACCCCAGGACAACAGGCAAGACGGAGAGGTTGCGCGTCGCGGTGTCGGTTTTGGACTTGGTGACGCGCAAGAGGGCGTTGCGCACGCCCTCTCGGCTGAGGAAGAGAATTGTGCTGAGGAGGAGTTCGAATTGGATGGCGGCGGTGCCGTACGCGCGTGGCGGGGCCATGCGGAACATTGCTTGGTTCAGGACGAAAGTGAAGAGCCGCGAGAAGAGCTGGAGGCCCATGAGCGAGGACGCTGACTGAAACGAGTCCTGTATGAGCGAGTCATTGGTGGACATGAAGGAGGGAACAAGGCAACAAGTGCTTTAAATTCACACTTAGCTACTAGTGATACTATTAACGAAATTCAGAAATACAACAAGTCCGGGCCTGGTGTAGTGTGATATACAGGTGATACACTGCGACAGTGTGAACAGGAGAACGAATATAGTAAGAGAGCGGGAGAGGGGGTCATTAAGGTCATGAAAATCGTATGCCGTTACAATCACGATAGACGAAACGAAAGCAAAAACAAGAACAAAACCAATAAACATATAAATCATCGAGCCAATCTCATTGCATGTTTAATCCACCTCGTCTTCATCCTCTTGGTTCGCCGGCATCAACGCCCTCCGTCGGACGGAAACACTTTCAGTAGTAGAAGGGCCCTCCAGCAGCCGGTCAGTGCGCTGTTCCGTCGCGAGGGTGCGCGCAAACACTTGTGGCGTGCCTGCAATTGCCTCCGCGAACGCGAATGCAAGCCCGACGGATGCGTTCAACACTCGCCATCTGAACCCAAGGACATCTAGGCCCTTCACGCCATTCTCGAATGATGCGAATGGATAGCCAACATGGGCTGCAAGGCGCATGATAGCACCTGTGAGAGGGTCGAAGGGCGTTGACGGGTAAGGCGCTTCGGAGAATGATAGTTGCCGCGCAGAGGTTGACGGATTGAACGAGATGAGGTGACCCACGATGGTGGGAATGAGGAGAGTTGGCACTGCCCAGTGGATTACGACCATCCAGAACGCATAGGTCTGGAAGACTCCCCATGGTGGGTAGTGAAAAGTGAGGCCAACAGGGGTGTCCTTCAGCTGAAAAAGGGGTAACTAGGCACCATAAGCTTAACTTCAACAGTTCCGAATTACGCTGGACCTACTTCGACTGTTTTCCATGGAATTACGGTATGGAGGATATAAAGCATCTCCGCTAGCGCCGTCAGGCTCCAGATATTTCGGGAGTTGGAGAGAAACTACGATGTGTTTCAGTATGACCTTCAACACAATATCTCGCGTTACGTACCCTGCGGAAGCGCTCGACCATTTCCACGCTGTCCCGCAACAGCTCGTTCTCCTTCATCTTTGTTGTGAAGGCTTCTACTTTGGGTGGCCCGGGTAGGTGGTCGATGAGGCTCTTTACCGGGCTCGGAGGGAGCGGCGGCAGGCTACTCGGTGTGGTCGCAATAGCGTAGCGGCCCGGTGATTGATTGGGCGTAGAGTCGGAGGGTGAGATGGGATGCTTCAAGAGCATGGATACATCACGTAGGTCTTTGTGAGGAGTAGATTCGCGTACGGGTTCGAGAGTCGTCACGCGCCGGCCCCTCGAGTTTGGCCTCCCCGTCTCTGTGTGAAAAGAACGCGGACTAAAGAGTGTTAGAGAAGCACCTGAATAGCTGTGTCAAAATAGAGACTCACACTGGCAGAGGAATAGGCTGAGGCTGAGCACTGCGCCTCCGTCTGTTGGTAAATAAACCAGCAAAGGAAGGGTCTTCCTCCAAGTCTGGGTTGAGGTCGAGGTGTCTCTTGATTCTGTTGAATAGATCGTCCTTTGTCCCCTGGTCGCTTATCCTGAGCGCGACGGATATTTCTTGGAGTTCGGACTTTTTCTTGGGCATGAGGGCGCCTGTAAATGTAGGGGGAGCCATGGCGGTCGGGAGTAAACGAGGAAAGGTCACGCATCGTTCTGTGTTGGGGGTTGTTTACGCGTTTCACACGTGACGTGATCCATGATTGATCTGGACCCATCGTCTCGGTTCCATCAACTGGCGCGAGTTAAATATGATCTCAGCTTTCTCGTTTCTTGTCCGTTTCTCCACCTCTGGCAGGTATTCCTCGCCCAGCTTCACACTCGTTCTCGCCGCTATCTGTTCTCTTTTGATCTCATAATGTTCTCTTTTGTCTCTTTTGTTCTGATCTTTGCGCTCGCTAGTCGAGGTGCGCAGAACTTTTGAGCTCGTCTCTGAGCTCCTCCTCACTCTGTCCTAGCTTTCGCCTTCAATGTTACCGTCAACAACCGGAACTTGACCACCACGCAAATTCTCAATATCCCGGACAGTGTAGTGAAGACTGCCGTCAGTCCATTCAGCTTTCGTTCTATTTTAAGGTCTGATGGTCGCCCAGTGTGCAACGAAATGCACCAACGCCAGCCAGCTGATTCAGTCCTGCAATGACGATACTGCATGTCTATGTAGAGCCGATACAGTTTCCGCACTCCTCCAATGCGAGCAATGCATGTTCAACAAACTCGTAGAAGTCAACAAGCCGATGGACTTCAGGGTTGGGTCGCAGTCCGTTCTGAGTGGTGCGTCTCCTATTTTCAGTCTCGAAAGCTTCTCTTGACAACGCTTCGCAGCATATGCCGATGCGTGCAAGGCGACCGCCAACATCACTCTGGCCGCCAACCAGACGGCATTGATACTCCCAAGCACTTGGGATCAGTCGTTCATCGCTGTGCTTCCTGTTGGCGGCGCCATCGTCGTAGTCGTCACAACTACGTTCCTGGGAATGGCGGCAATCTTCCTGTTGTCCAACATGTACACAGCCGGGGAATAGATTGCGGTGATCCTGGGTTTGATGTTGCCTGAGGTGATCGCAGTCCGGACCATGGCCAACACAAGCTTGCCACAAGCAGGATCAACCCAGGATTGATGGTGTGGAGACCATCCGGCGCCTGAACCCAGTCCAACCCAGGTTTAGCACGTGATCAAGGTCAGCCACCTGAAATGGTCGCTATGCCCTGGTACTATTCATTTGGCATTCACTTTCTCTGCTGTCTGGTGCACTTGCATGATGGAAAAGATAGAATATATTGGTATACACATACAGGAGAAGCTACAGTAAAAACTACAGAGGACCTAAAATAAGTTGAAAGTGTCACCTTCTGGATTGATTAACGACGAGATTTGTCAAACTGCGAAGATGTTTGATAGAGAGAAAGCACCATAGCTATCAAGTTCAAGTGAGAATGAGCTCCTCGAGAAGAAGCTGTGACTCACCATGAATAAATGCAGCGGAAAATGTGTCAGCAAGGAATCTGTGGAATATGAATGAGACGGAGTCCTCGAAGAGGCAGCTGTGACTTACAAAGGGACCAAACATGGGTGACCACCTAAGAGGTTTGTGCAAGGAAGGGAAGAGAGCAGAGACCTGAGAAATGATTTAGCATGTCTTTGTTTTCAACATCAATCATTTTTTACCTTATGAAATGGTCATCGCGCCACCTGTAACGAGAAGACTGTGAGCAAAAAGAATGTGAATCATAGTATATACTGACTTTTTTACCCATGTCGACTCATCCTGTATATGAAAAGAAAAGGGGCGCACAATACAGCTGATACACACCTTTTGTCTCCTATCTGCCCGCTGAGGAGCAAGGTAAGCATGTCAGGAAAGAGGAAAGTGGCAAGAATAGAGCAGTAAGTAGATGTTGAGTAAGACCAGCCCAGGGAGCCAAGCGCAGGTGGTCGAACTCTGGTAGCAAGTTGATAGTGTCGCCCTAAATCCTCTGCAAGTGCCAGACCAAAGCCACTTGATGGTGAGGTTATTGAGGCAAGAGAGAGCTGGTCGGGCAGTGAAGGGAAGCAAGGCGGGCAGCTACAGACATGACCCAGGGTGGGCCAACGACTTTGACGGTTGGGGAGAAAGACGAAGAAATCATTTTTCAGAAATGCAAAGTTCAACACACTGAATTGCAACACGTGATGACCTCTTGTTTGGTTGCGCTGGCGTGAGAAGTAACTTGGCCCAGGTTCACCCCCGGTTCAGCCGGACCTGGAGGGTGCGCCAGGTTTGGGTTGGGGTTCATCACAATCCAACTAGACCAGGATCATCTCATAAACGGACCCAAGGCGACCAGAGCTTTGATTCCCGGTCATCCTGTATCAAACAATCCTACCGCTACCCCAATCTAACTCTGGGTTGTGGTAGGTCGACGTTGGGTTGATCGGATCCAGTGTTTCGGAATACCAGAGTTTTGGGATAACCAGAGTAGCGGCCCGATGTACATAGTCACGTTTGTGTTAGTCGCGAGGTCATGTGACAGGAATTTTCCCGTCGCCCGTTTCAAGTTTCAAGTTCCAAGTTCTTGACTTTTCCTCAACCACTCTTGTCGTCGCCCTGGCTTTCTTTTCACATAATTCCGCCTGGGCTGTCGTCAGACATGCAACAAAATCCACTAAAAGGGTCATAGTTCTCGACAGACTCTCCAAATCTCACCGGTCTCGTCATTTGACATACCTCGCAATTCGCGATTTTTTCCTCACATCTGCTGCTTGTTCAACTCAGGCTACACGGTCATTTTCAACATCTGCTAATTGCGCGGTAGACCACGAGACCGAAGCACTGTACACGAGTGCAACCTTTTACCCCTCAATTCATGCGGCACCACCATCACGGTCCTTGAAGAATCTCACAGCTGCCGAAGAGGAATGGCTTCAGGAAGACCAGCTTCAGCCGACGTCAACTATTCCTTTGCACCCGTATGACCCTAACCAGCCAAATGAACGATTCGATTGGCGACTACGTGCCTCGTCGCGAATGCGAAAGCTGCCTGCCCAGGTTTCCCAACCAGTTAAGCGGAGACAATACATTAGACGCAAACAACCGCCCGTGAATAAGATTGTTCAAGGAGAGGAGTTCTATGACGCGGTCAAGAACTACGAAGACCGGTACGTGACGCGTCGAGAACCAGAACTTCAACCCCTTTAACAAAAACCATAGTTTTATAAAACTACTTGCGGCTGAACAAGCTGACGCTGAGGCTGTCTTGCAAGAACGGCTTTCGAGTTGGACTTTGGATCGCCTGAAAGAAGAAGGATATTGTCTGACTGAGCTCTCCGCGTATTGGCTGCAGGAGAACCAATTTGGACGCCCTGTCGCTTCGTTTGCATTGGGTCCTGGCCTTGCGCTCCCAGATCACAGATTCGAGTGCGTGTCACCTCATTTGCGTGTTGGTAGCATCTAACCCGCGGGATAGGAATGGTACCCAAGTCCTCGTATCTCGCATTGACCCCCTTCTTGAAAACGACAACGTGATCAAAGGCTCCGTCATCTCCTCTACATCCTCGCATATCAAAGTATCCTTCAGCGACATGGTCGACATCGACGAGGGCCAGTGGCGCCTCGACGTCGGCCGCTCCAATATTATCTACGACCGCATGCGCGAGGCCGTCGATCACATGCATCACGACCCGCAAGTCTTCGAGGAGGCGACCGGCGCGGATCCCCAGCCCTTCCTCCTTGGCACACATCTGCGTGACGTCTTGCTCCGGACGTTCGAGCCCTCGGATGAACCACATGAGCATGTCGCTGTGCAGGCGCCGGACGAGGTTGCATATCTCCCAGAAGGAGTCCTCAAACATGCGGGGAGGCCGGTGCCTGGCGCGAGTCAGCTTGGTGCGTTCAAGGACGATATGAGGATACAGAGCTGGGCGAGGAGATATGCGGAGCCAGATCCGGTCGTGGTCGAGGGCGACCCGGTCTTAGAGGGGCTCAACGACACTCAGAGGCGCGCAGTGGCGACTATGATTGGTCAGAGGATCAGTCTCGTCCAGGGTGTATGTGGTTTTGTGTTTTGGCATCCAGTGGCTCCCAGTTGAGTTTTCGTTTTCGTTTGCAGCCGCCTGGAACGGGCAAGACGAAGACGATCATAGAAACCGTCAAGCTGCTTAAGGTCCATTTTGAGGTTCCGCATCCGATCCTAGTGTGTACGTACACGAATGTCGCGGTGGACAATCTCGTCGAGGGCCTGGTCTCCTCCGGCGTGAAAGCTCTTCGCGTCGGCTCTGGTAGCAACGTGCGCTCGACCCTCATACAACACACGCTTGATCACAAGCTTTCGATTCACCACCTCGCGCCTATTCTTTTGAACGTCATCAACGACGAGAAGAAAGTCATATACCAGCTGGATGATTTGAAGAGCCGACTGGCGGTTGTGGAGAAGCAAAAGACGAGCATCAGGGTGCAGCAGAAGGCGGCGAAGATGACAAGGGCGTTGCTGGCGATGGAGGCGAGCCTTGGGGCACTCAAATCAAGGAAGTATGCGATGCGCCAGGAGATGCTCAGGGACGTTCTTTCAGCGGCGGATGTTGTGAGTCCCAGGACCAATTCTTTCGATTCTCGTCCACTCACATATGCTTAGATCTGCACAACGTGTATCACTTCGGCGTGCACGGCGCTGAAGGTGACTGACTTTCCGGTTGTCTTCTTGGATGAGGCTTCGATGTCGACTGAGCCCGCATCTTTGATCCCGATTATGAAAGGCGTAGGTTTCTTCCTTCGATAGCGTGGCCTGCGACTCACTCTAATATTCCTTCAAGTCGCGCCATATAGCCCTCATCGGTGATCACAAGCAGCTTCCACCCATCATAACAAGCCCGGAAGCACAGGCGCTTGGCCTAGGCCTCAGTCTTTTTGAGCGCCTGACCCAAGAGGGAGGTACGTTTAGACCATACAATATACGGGGATGAACCTTTTGACAAACGATACCATGCAGTGGTTCCATCCATTATGCTCGACACCCAGTACCGCATGCACCCCGCGATATCCCGTTTTCCTTCTTCCGAGTTCTACAATCATGCCCTCCAGGATGGCACAGTTGATGACGACGGAAATGCGCATTCGCGATTGTCTCCTCCAGCTTCTCAGCATCTACAAGCGGACACCACAACAGGCAACCGCCCGTCTGTCATTTTCATCGACCATGCAGGCGCAGAGTCCATGAAGGAGCGCAGTCGTGTGAACCTCAACGAAGCACACATCGTTGCCAGCATAGTTGAGGACCTTTTACTCAACAACCCTGTGCGTCTCTCCTTCCCGTATCGGATTTATCCAGTACGTGCTTACGACTCGGTGCACAGCAACTCTTGGGCCGTGACATCGGCATCATCGCACCCTATGTCGCGCAAATCTCGCTCATGACGCGACTCTTTAACCGCGACACCAAGTACCGACAGCGTTTCCGTGACGTTCTGGGCGACCAGCGCGCGATGCAGCTTGCAAATGTTGAGATCAAGACCGTCGATGGCTTCGAGGGCCGCGAGAAGGAGGTCATCATCTTTTCCACGGTGCGCAACAACGCTGGCGGGTACATTGGGTTCTTGGCGGACCGCCGCCGGCTGAATGTCGGCCTCACGCGCGCGAGGAGGGGGCTATTTGTGGTGGGGAATCTCACTACGCTGGAGACGGGAAAGAGGACGAAGAGGGAGAAGGAAGGCGTGGTGGGGGCGGGGGTGGGCAAGGGCGCGGATTCCTGGAGACGCTATGCAAAGTTTTTGGCCGAGCATCGACTGGTGGTTAAACTGGAGGGTGAGACTTTGGGGCAGGCGTTGTATGGGAACTTGAACGCGGCGAAAAAGATGATGCCGACTGCGATGGCACTGTGACAGCTTTGAGAACGCTTATTCTTCATATGGATCAATTATTCGATAATATATTATACTATAGGGATTAATGAAATAAACCACCAATCACTCTGTAATACCAAAGCTCATGACTAGAGTAGAGGCTGTCTTCATGTGGTGGCGCAGTCATGTGACCTTCCGGGTATGTTCCTGAGGCCTGACCGGGACCTGTCACGTCATCATTCCTGATTCTGATCGCCAATGGCTACTACGAAATCTACTAATGGCATTCAACTTGATGCAAACCTTCACTTCTTGGTTCGTATCCGATGGCGAGTCTCTGCAGATATCATCTCCGTCAAGTCCATCTTCGACATCGCGGTCGATAACTTCTGATTCTTCTACGCCGGAATCTATCTCATCTACGACTTCATTATCATCCAATACTAGCACCAGCGAGGATTCGAACGATTACGGATATGGCCTCTCGCCTACATCCTTTACCGCCCTCCTCAATGCCGAATACCCCTCACTCTACTCCTCTGAACTCGTCCATCTCGACCATGCCGCATCCCCACCGCCACCCATCTCTGCAATATCATCCTTCTCGTCCTCCCTCATGACTAACCTATACTCCAACCCGCACTCTCACTCCCCCACCCAACGCGAGGTTGATAAGATGAGAAGCCGCGTCATGCAGGCCCTATTCTGTTTGGGGGAGAGGGAGCAGGAGAGGTGGGATTTGGTGTGGACCAGTGGAACCTCAGTTTCTCTCAAACTCGTCGGAGAACATTTCCCTTGGAGCTCGGGAGCAAAATACAGGTACTTGAAAGAGTCCCATACAAGTTTAGTCGGCATTAGAGGGTGCGCATTGGCTGCTGGCGCAGCAGTCGAGAGCCTTGATCTCGACACGTTTGTACATCCCCGGGAGGAGGAAGGTTCTTGTGTCTTACACGCATATCCGGCGCAGTGTAACGTCACTGGATCTCGACTCGGCTTACACCCCGCTCTCATCATTTCTAGTCGAGGTAGGAAAGATAATGAAGCGCTGTTGGTAGATGCAGCCGCGTATCTCTCTACTTCACCCCTCGACTTGGGTGGTCTGCGATATGAAGACGCACCGGATTTCGTCGTTGGGAGTTTTTATAAGACTTATGTACGCCCCATTCTCTTCATCCTCGAGCCCAAGGTCCGATATGTATGTATTATATCTGCGGTTGTAGGGGTATCCAACAGGTCTAGGCCTCCTACTCGTTAAACGCTCCTCTGCACGCTTCCTCTCCTCTCCGAAGCAGGCTTATTTCGGAGGCGGAGCCATCGATGCACTCTCTGTATCTGCACCTTATTGGGTCAACTTGCGTGGAGACAAAAGAAAAGCAAGAGAGCGCGAAGAGGTCGGGGTCCTGCACGATCGATTTGAAAACGGGACCATACCTTACTTGAGCGTGGTTGCGCTGGGGTGTGCAATGGATGCGCATCAAAAGCTCTTCTCACCTTTGCTCTCTTTTGCTGATCCTACAGCGTCCCTCAGGGCGGTGAGCCGACATACACAATACCTGGCAGATCATGCGCGCAGGGAAATGAATGCCCTCATACACTGGGATGGTACCCCACTCGTGAAGGTCCACAAAGGGGAAGGAAGCGGGCGGTGGATAGAGGATGCGTCGACGATCGCATTTACTCTGTACACGCCTACTCCCGCCTCCCGGCCGATCGGACATACCCATCTGCTCAACCTTGCAGCCGTCGCCAATATACACCTTCGCACTGGGGGGCTCTGCAACACAGGCGTCCTGGCGCGTATAAGTGGGCTGAGCGATAGAGAGCTGCTGGAGCTTTGGGAGACGGGGAGGGTATGTGGGGACGGACGTGAGTCTTTTCTTTCCGCCTTTACACTTGTTTAGCATACGAAGGTGCTAACACGACTATTTGAAGAGGAGTTTGGAGGTGATACGGGTTATAAACCTCTCGGGCTCGCGCGGATATCTTTTGGAGCGTGTAGCAGTATCGACGATGTGCAGAAATTTGTCGACTTCTTGAAGAGATATTTCTTGATCTCCACGGAGGTGGTTGAGATGTCGAAATCTACGCAACGGGAGATTGATACGACAGTGGACGACAGAGATGTTTTTCTTCAGAGTCTTGTTCGATGTATGTCGTATCTGACTTTTAAACAGGTTTTGCTAACGTGAATCACAGACCCCATCAAGTCATGCGCAGGCCAGCCCCTGACGTCCTCACTTCTCACTCACACCGGTCTTCTGCACGACCGAGAGTTTGTGCTCATCGACAGCGCATCTGGGAAAGCGATGTCGCAGAAGCAGTTTCCTCGGATGGCCCTGATAAATCCTTCGATCGACGATGACGACCCAGCCCAAGTAATGACTATCAGGGCAAAAGGGATGCCTGATTTTGTCATGCCTCTTCGAGGAGGGGGGACTGAAGAAGCAGACGTAATGGTTTGTGGTGACCTGGTGGCGTCGTACCATGCTTCCGCGGAGGCGGATGAATGGGTCTCCAAATTCCTTGAAGTACCATGCCAGCTTCATCGGATCGCGCAATCAACATCTGCATCGCCGCATTGCGTGATGAGTCGCCCATCAACCTTTGGGAACGAGGCACCAGTGCCGATCTTGTTTTCCAACGAATCCCCATTCACGCTCATCTCCACCGTCTCGGTCGATGCTGTAAACGACTGGATAGCAGCAGATCACAATGATGTCAAGGAGCAAGGGCCAACCAACTCGCGACCAGTACACTCCTCTTGCTTCCGCGCCAATTTCACTGTTTCGACCCGAGGCTCAGGGAGCCTCCCGCCGTTCCACGAAGACACTCTCACCCACCTTCGTATTGGCTCGCAGACGTTTCAGGTCCTTGCGCGCTGCCGAAGGTGTCTAATGATATGCGTGGACCAGGATACCGGCGTTAGGATGCGTGAGCCGTTTTGTTGTTTGGCACGGCATCGGAGGAATGGAAGGCGGAAGATTGAGTTTGGGATGCATTTGAGGTGGAGGGGTGAACTGAGTGGATCTGGGACCTGGACGGGGACTGGAGAGGGAGGCATGAGGGTCAGCGTGGGTGATTCGGTTCGGTGGACGGTCGGGTGATGTTTGATCGAATCACTTGACATCGTTAGCTCGGTGCGTCCCTCGGGACGTGCGATGTGGTTTGAATGTCGTGTGGCGCAATCAAGTAATGATGTTTGTGTGGAACTGAACGTCGTGTTCTCAAAGGCACGACTCCTGGTCTGCGTCGGTGAATAAGCCACCCTGATCTATACTCATTTGAGATCACTCCAGCGCCATACCATGCGACCACGAGCCTCACTCCCTTGTTACACATCTGATAAGTGCTCTTCTTGGCTTGGACTGTTCTGAACATGGTAAATAACCTCAAAGATGGAGACGTGTTCAGGATACTCGTTTCCTTGGGTCTTTGCTACGACGCTTAAGTGGTCCACTTTACGCGCCGTTCAGTGCTTTATTAGTAACTGAACTTCCAATACATAGGAAACAGTTGATTACCTTGGATGACATAACATACTGAGTGTTTTTCAAAGAAACGCGTATCTTCTTCTAACACCGACGCGCATGCACAGCGTATTGTTACAATCATGTAGCTAGTCCAGTCCATCCTATGCACATTGTGCAACAATCATATGTATGCGAAAAAGCCGTCACGGCCGCCCTCTCTCTTCTTCACAGCACCTTTCTGTGCCAAGAAATCGCCTGCTGCCATCCTAATCCTTTCACTGGTCATGGGCAGCCTGAATTCTTGGACTTCGGTGATACCGGCATCTTCGCGAGCAGATTTGAGGGCATGTCGGATTGCGATGGCCACTGAAGCACCAAGGAACAGCGGTGGTTCCCCTGAATCGCGTACAGTGTGAACACCATGTCAGTTCGTGGAGAGTGATAACTACACACCGATTCCTTTCGACGACTGATAAAGCGTTAAGTCCAAGGTTTAAAATTTACTGGCGACAAAACGTACTTTGATGCTATGGAGGTTCGGCCATTCGGCATCACGAAGTAAGGACACATTGAAGACCTGAGGGATGTCAGAGAAACCTGGAAGTTTGTAGGCGCCTACAAAGTATTATTTCTTCGAAGGCCGCATGGGAGTGAACATGCTGCGCACCTGGTCCTTGGGTGAAGATAGCGCCATTGTGACGAAGCCATAATGATTCTTCGATTGTTGCCCACCCTTGACCTTGCGTAAATGCGCCTTCGCTACGAAGTAAAGCGTAAGCCCGAGTACATTTCTCATAATACAAAGACCCACATTTGGCCATAATCGATGGCAGGATTCAGGGATTTGCCAACGTCCATCTGGCGTGGCCACGTCGGTATCTAAGTGGAGAGGATAGATGGAAAGGCGCACATGAATATCGACACGAAGGACGGTATGATCACCCGTAAGTGTATCGACCTCAACTTCCGTTGCTGCGACCCCCTGTGTGAAATACATGAAAAGATTCCCAGATTTTTTCATGTTGCTGTACGATTCAATTAATGCATCAGCAAATCCATGCTTAAAATATGCGTTACGACTTACTTCCACTCGTAGCCCAGGCCCGGAGCCTTGTAATAGCCAGTTGTACTCAACGAAACCCGATCCGCCCACGCTGCAGCGGCCAACGACGACAAGGAAGCGTCAGGTCCGAGCTTTTGTCGAAATGGCTCCAGCCGCTTGTTGAGCTCGACACATGCATTATGAACTGCATATCCTTGAAGATCGCTTCCAGAAGATGCTGCAGTAGCCACGGTGTCTTGTGGGTGTTTCAATCATTGTTAGATCTTCCAGATTATCGACTCCCAGAACTTACTCGGTACAGTATTCGAAGAGGATTCGGATGTGAAAACGGCTTCCAATGGGATACGCAGCTCTTCAGCTGCTATCTGGCAGCACCTATGCTCAACGTGGTGAGTTCGGCGTCCTTCAGAACATATTCGTAGGACGTACTTGGTATATAGACCTGCACAGTGATTCGTCAATGCTTACAGTAATATCGCTCGTAGACACTCAAGAAAGGTACCTTGGCCCATTTCAGTCCCGCCATGCGCGACGAGGACTGAACCATCCATATAAATGTGAACCAGTGCTGCACCCTGATTCATGGCCTTGACACTAGATCCATTTAGCTGGTTCGCATACTGAAGTTACGCAGCCAATCTTACCCGAAGGCGAGCTACGAGACATCAAGGTAAACTACAGCTAGGCGTTGATTAATGATGGTAAAGGACTTACACCGAATTTGGTGGGTATTAGAGCAATGCCACGCTTCCGCCACCTGTGTTCCTGAGAAAGGGCAGTGTAAGAAACAGAATTGTTCACAAACGGTAATACGCACGTCGTTGAAACGATCGACCTCGACACGGCGACGGTCATAATCGCTTGAAACACGACAATCTTCCAAAAGACGAGGAACATGCCAGTCAAGGACCTGAAGGCGACCTCCGTCAAGACAGTTCCAAACTCGTTAGCAGGAACGACGAACCTCTTGGTGATATGGCGTCTCTTCCCCTTCCTTGTACAAGTTGATCTTCAGGAAAGAAGAGGTTAGCCATAGGAAAACAAACACATCAAGAACTGACCTCCCGAACACGATCGATGTCCAGGCCAAGCTGGTGAGCGACAACCTCCACATAGTGCTCCGATACGATCATGCCCTAAGCAAGTGGTAAACCAAGAAGCAATTCGCGATCATGCGGATCCATACCTGAGGGCCGCCAAAGCCTCTAAACGCAGTATTAGAGACTGTGTTCGTCTTGCAACATCGGCCGCGGACATCGACATGCGGAATGTAAAAGCAATTCTCAATGTGAGCCAGAGCACGATCGACGACTCCACCACTGATATCAAGGGAATAGCCCGCATTGGCATATAACTGGGCCTTGAGTGCAGTGATTTTGCCTTCCGAAGTGAACCCAACTTTCCAGTTGACTAGGAAGGGATGGCGCTGGCCGGTTGTCTGGATGTCCTCGGAGCGATCGAGCATGCATCGGACTGGACGTTTGGACTTCTTTGCAGCGAGGGCCACGATAGCTGCAAGCTTGTTCAAGCCACCTGTGTTTATTTTATTTCTCAGTATGGACGAGTCGATCACGTACTTGGGAAGGGCGCGTCTCTTTTCCACCAAATCCGCCACCCATGCGTTTACCTCGGCAAACGATGCGATTTCTCGGCACGGCGGTGACCTAGAAATAAGATATGGGCTAACTGGAAGGTCATTGATATAAGATATACCTGTGCGATCCAACGCTGACAGTCCGTTAATGCCTGGGTGGAAGAGAAGACCTCCATTTCACCGCTTTCAAATTTCGGTACACTATCAAGGGTTCTTGTAGGCCGGCGATCACTGGACGAAAAGGCATATGAGCACTCACACAAGGCATGCCATAGTCTCCAAGTAAAAATGCTGTACATATTGTTATTAGCCAGAGGGATCGCAGCCTATAGATGAGTAAATTCACCTCTTGTCCCCCCATACGCGTAATCCCCTCAGCGACATGCTCAGCGGCACCCAGGACACCGTCGATCTCATCCCCCCGCGCGATCCTCCTATCATACTGCTCATGGAAGGAGCCATTCTCTAGCGCCTCTTCAATCGTCAAAATCGGCGGCCCGAGATCCTCATACGCGACTTTCACCGTCCTCGCGGCCTTCTGTGCCAAAATCTTCGTCTTCGCAACGACCATCCCGATCGGCTGCCCATACGCCGTCACCTCGTCTACCGCGAGGAAGACCTCGTCCAGCGCGGAGGTGCCCCACCAGTTTGCCTTGGGCGAAGGCAGATCCGAGTGCGAGACGAAGGTGTGCACACCGTCCATTGAGAGGGCGTGGGAGGCGTCGACGGAGATGATCTTGGCACGGGCGCGCGTGGAGAGGACAAGGGCGCCGTAGCCCTCGTTTTGGAGCGCGGGCATATCGTCGGTGTAGACGGCCTCACCGGTCGTGTGCTTGAGCCCGGAGAGGTGCGGTTCCTGCTTGCCCACCACGTCCTGGGCGTATGGATCCTGTAAATATTGCGGGCGGTCAGTATATCTTGCTTTGGTGAGAAATAGTAGGAACTTGCGGAATTGTCGCGCCGGCCGGAATTAGCTTGGCGGTGAATGCTGCTGATGATGTCTTGTGGATCAGCGGAGAGCGTGCCTGCGTCGCCGTCAAGTGGAATGTTGAGCTCCACAGAAACGGCGTTCCAGAATTTAAATAAGAAGCTTAAAGCGAGCGTTTTCCGGAAAGAGGGCATCCCTCCAGGAACGTCAAAGGGTAGGTCGATCTCGGCTGCTAGGACTTGGAGCGCGCCCTCCAGAGTTTCGTGTGTAAAGCGCTTTCCTGGAACGATGCATGCAAACGATAAGCAGGTAGTAATAAAGAGAGAAACACAACGAGACGACCAACCAATGACGAAGGCCTGCGTCTTGGGCGTGGATACCGTCCACGCCGCCATGCCACCATAGGCAAACCGCGCACGCGCGATGATCCCGTCCTCATCCACTAGCATCGCAAAGCAGCTATTCACAATCGCTATATCATCGTCCCTCCGTTTCGCCTGCAAATGAGCCCGATTAGCTAATGCGCCGTAGGCGAACGGGGAAACACGCACCTGTTTATACGCCTTCACCACCTCTCGCGGCCCCCCATCAAGCGGCACCATAATTCTCTCAATGATTGCGGCCGGTGGGAGTCTTGTCTTCCTGTAACCAACGAAAAAATCGTCCATGCCGAGCTCCAAGGGCCCCGAGGCGGTGCGTGCGATGAGACGCGCGCCGACGGCGATCCAGACGGGGTTGAGGTCGCTGATGGGAGAGGCGGTGGCGATGTTCCCGCCTACGCTTGCGACGTTGCGGATTTGCCAACCAGCGAAGTAGCGCAGCTGGGCGCGGATTGCTTCGATGGGGCCTTTAGCATAAGACGCCGGCGCAGAGGGGGCGGCGAGGAGGGATTGGCAGGTAAGTTCGAGCTCGGCGAGGGGGAGGTTTGCGCCGAACTCGAGGTAGGGGCGGGAGGGGGTGGGTAAGGAGAGGGCGTAGAGGGGGTAAATGTCAGAGATGTAGATGCTTATTGGGTAAACTTGGGCCTTGAGCTAGGAGTTGAGAGGTCAGGTCCGTGTTAGCAAGAGAACTCGGCTAACGGCAGTTGGGGGGACATAGAAGGAGGACACACTTTGACTTCGATCTGCACCTCGCTGCTGCCGCCGACGAGCTTTGCATGCGGGAAGGCTTCGTAAAGCCCGACGAGCTGCTCAAGCGTGGTAGGGCGTAGCCAAACGCGCTCGGAGTTTCCAAATCTGAGAGGCTTGAGCTCGTGCTTGGACAGGGCTGGCGGGAAGATGAGCTCGGTGTTGGGTTTGTAGGGGCGGAAGGTGAAGCGCGGGAACCAGGGATGCTTTTTCGCCGCTTTCCCCTCGTTTGAGGTGGAGAGTCGGCAGCAGTCGGCGCGGCCGCACCCTTTCGAAGCAGAAGTGGAAGGGGGAGGGGTGGGCGCTGCGTTCTTTGACATGGTGGTCGTGACGATGGGCGCAGTTCTCCCTGTTGCACCTGCGAATTTGTCGATGGGTGGGACAGATGATTCATGACCTGAGGGTGCGGGCAACGCAACTAGTTGGGTTGATCACTGACGATCGCTTGGATGAAGACGCGTAAATTCGCTCACTGTCTGAACTGAGTTCTTTCGGATCGGGTTCGTTAATATTCATCTTGCAACACACGACGACTTCGCCTTCGTCCATGTTCGCTGCTGCGTAATTGACAGGGACTACAAAATCTTTGTCCACTCTCCCATCTGGTGGACAGATGCCCCTTTTGTCAGGCTCGGAGGGGGTAAACGCAAGGGGCTATATACTTGCCTTGTGCCTGGGCTAGATAGTCCCCCACGAAAGTCTTTGCACTATCGAGGATGGTCTTGTACCCAGTGCACCTGCAAAGGTTGCCATCGAGCGCGCCGTTGAGTTCGATGTCCTCGACTGTGAGGCGACCGAGTTTAGCTGGGTCAGAGTGGGCGGTGCGCATGAGAGCATAGAGTGACATGATGATGCCGGGCTAAAGCATGGTGAGCTCAACAGATCTTGGAAAGACAGCAAGCGGAAGTATCCCAGAAGTTCAAGATATGCGATCGCCTCTATTCAGGGCATAGACGAGACCAACTCAACTGACCGTACAAAAACCACATTGGCTTCCGCTCATCTTCCACATGCGCTCCTGCAGCGGGTGCGGGTTCTCAGAGTCGCCCAGGCCCTCGACGGTTATGACATGTTTGCCGTCGACGCTCACGATCGGGGCCAAGCAGGCGTTAACTGCGAGATGCTGAAGGACGCCTCTCGTCGGATGTCTGCTTTGCACGACGACGGTACAGGCGCCGCACCCGCCCTCGCCGCATCCCAGCTTGGTTCCGGTGAGTCCAGGGCCTTGGGCGCGGATGAAGTCGAGGAGGGTGGCATCTGGGTCGATGGTGGAGGCGTTGAGGTGGATGCGGGTGCCGTTGAGGTAGAAGAGGATGGAATCGATGGCTTGGGCAGAGAAAGAGGAGTCACCGACGTCTCCCATCGAATTTAATTATTGATCAGATAGCTGATCATGAAGAAGATATAATAATTGCTAGGTAAGTGGTGAACGTGATGCAAGTCTTGTCATTGGTTATTCTCTAATTAGAACAGTTGTTAATATTGCATAAGTAAGCGGCCTCCGTGGCTAATTTCGGAGCCGCCGAGCTATGGCTGTTGCATCAAGGCTTTCCACCTTTCCACGGAGGTTGGACCACAACCTGACTTGGCGAGAAAAGGGCTGGTGAAACGGCAGGGTGGAGGCTAGCAGTTGATTAGCTTGCTGATTTTTCAGTGCGACTCCGTGACGTCGTTGTGATCGATATTTTAGGGTTTGGTATCCTGAAACGGCGCGCGCTGAAACATTCTATAACCGATTGATTCACTTTTTTTGCAAATTCAGCATTAGAGAAATCCCTGCAATCAGGATCCACGCATAACAACAGGCACGGACGTTATGTATATCCCGATCGACCATGACCCTCAAAAACCGAACGCACGCGTCTGCGACCGAGTCGACGCGTTTGCCCTGCCCTGCCCTGTTCTCTCCTGCTCCTCCCCCTGCCAGCCCTCCGACTTCCCTCTCCGCTCCCGCGACGTCGTCATTAATCACAGAAGCAGCCCCAACAACGTGCAAACTAGGCTCCCGACCGTCTCCAGCTCCACAACCGTCACCTCTTCTTCTCCAAACGTCAAGAAGCCTTCTGCTACGTCTCTGTTCAAGTCTTGCCTTCGATTACAGTACATGCGACGATCTCCCATCATTTAACCCATTTTTCCTCATCCATCCCCCCAACATTCAAGCCTGCTTCTTGTTCGGGCCTTCATAAGAACATTCCTCACAAAACGCTCCATCCATCCATCCCCAATGATGGATATTCTTGATCAATCCAATAACTTGGACTATCTCCAATCCCAGTTTCGTTCCCTCACCATCTCCTCCCACTCTCCCGATTTCGCCGCCTCCCATCTCCCAAAGGACGGCTGTACCCTCGGTGCCCCCTTCTCCATGTCGTACTCCCACCAATCAAAGGAAACGGACGACGGCCACACCGTCATCGATACCTTCTCACCCAAGCCCCTCATGTACGACCTATCGCCGACGTCCTCTGCTAGCAGCGACGTGGACTCGCCGCTCCGCACGTCTCCGCGGTCCTCCTTTGAAGCCTTCCTCGCTACCCGCTCTCGCGTCGTCCGGGTGGGTGGCGTGTCCCACGCCCTGCCCTTCATTGCCACTAACCCATCGTGTTTGATCCACAGCTTTACAATCTGCCACGCTTGGCAGACGCGTATCTGTCCGCCGTGTTTCTCCCGCAAAGCGTAAGTCCTCGATACTTTTTGTAACCGCCGCCGCTGAGCGTAATATCTTAATAACCTGCCGTTAGACTCTACGTGGCCCGATCCCAACGCCTGTCTCTTTGTGGACTATGTGTGAGGAGTACGTTGGCCAGCGCCTCGACAGCGTTTGGGCCGTTTTCAAGACACATGAAGAGGTTCGTTGCCTTGATCCATTCGGACTTGTCGCATTTTGCTTGGCGCGCTGCTTTGGGCCCGGGGCGCATGTTACGTCACGTGCTGTGACCCGGCCTTCGGAGGTCGCGATTTCCCAATTTTCTCAGGCACGGAGCTTTCGAGCCCACGCATTTCACGGAATTTGGGAGGACGCGGCCACGGTAACCACGATTGCGTTGCCCTTGTCCATGCAACCCTTCACATTTATCCGCGTCGCCTTTGCGATTTCAAATGAAATGATGGACGTGGACCATTTTCCACCTTGTGATACTTATACGTTGTGCATCATGACTAACTAAACCTTGGACTACCAGGCTACCGCCGCACTCTCCCTTTCGAACCCTGCCCTGTCAGTGACTACTGCCCTTGAGAGCGACCTCGAGCCGTTTCACAAGCTTCGGCGCTTTGCCCTCACCACCCCCGTAAGTAACCCCCTTATGTAAACCTGCCATTTGTCCTAAAACCAATTCATTCACAGGCACCCACTTCGCGCCCTTCCGCAACTCCCTCCCAAACCCAACTACGCGTCTCGTCGTCCCACTCAGACCTCAAAGGCCCTCGACACACCTACGATCGCGCATCGGGCATGGACGGCGGAGATTACACGTTATCCACCAATCCTCCAAATCCACGGACGAGTTTCAGACTGGGAGATTGGATGTGAGTGCCTCTCTCCGCTGCCGCTGCTTTCGACCCCCCATTTCCCGCTGTGTCAAAAGTCCCACTCGCTCGCACCCGACGCTGTTCTATTTTAATCCCATGTCTCGATTGCTCGATCAAACGAATCATGTTTCTGGAAGCTCAATTCAATTTCTCCCTCCCAGTTGCAGCTCGCCGAAGTGTGCCGCACACAACTTTGGGTAAGTGTACAGTCAGCGTCATTGCCTCGTCCCGTCCATAAGACCTGGTGTCGATGTGTGTCTCAAGCAGAACGAGGACTAGGACTACGACCACGACCACCATGCTGACTCCTTCGTTTCCTTGTATGATCCTTCACAGGCGCAATCTCGCGTGCATTGGCTGCGGATGTCCACGTTCGAATAATGGGGGTGCGGGCGCTGCGGCGGGAGGATCGGCGTCGGTGCAGGCGCAGCAGCAGACGTATCAGCAGACCCGCAATGTCTCTTCGCCGCGGTTTTCGTCCTTTCCGGCCCACTCCAGCTCTTTGCCGAGCCCTCAAACTCAGTCTGCGATCCAGCAGTCATCATATAGCGCGTACAGCCAGCCTCAGCAGTCGCACATGCAGCAGCAACACCAGCCATCGACGTTCACGCACTCGCCTGCCCCGGCGGCGTCCAAGTCGGCTCACCCACTCCTGACGCCATCTGGCAGGGCGTTTGCAGTCGGCGGCAAGGTCCAGAACATTTCCAGCGACCCGCTTTCGCCGTGCATCATGTATTGGCCCGACAACGAACCGTTCCCCGAGCAAGGCCAGATTCGCCCCAGCGGCCTTGTGGGTGTTCCGGTAGGTACACTTGCACCGGTTGGCTGATTGATGTTCACGTCTAGTATTCTCAGCAGCCGCCCATTTTGAACACTGGCAATAGAGGGCCCATCTCACATGTGCGTGACCGTCTCAGACCAGGTTCTAGGCTGCTGGCTAATCGTTTGTCTTGTTTGATTTCTTCTTCGATAGCAACCGGGCGATTGGGTGTGCTTGAAGTGCAACTACTTGAATTGGAGGCGTAGGAAGGTTTGTCAGACGTGTCTCCCCTGTGAGTTGCATTGTACCCGGGATTGTCGCGTGTCACTGAGTTTTACCGTTTTACAGACGCCGAGGGTAATGGTGACTCAATCTCCGCCGCCGTCCAAGCGGAACGAATCGCTTTGTTGACCTCGGTCCTGGCTCAGAATCAGCACCAGGCTGCCGGACCTCAGGCGCCGCGTTCTCACTCATTGACCCCGCCTCAGCAGCGCCGTCCCTTCATCGACGTTTCGCCCTCCCAGCCCCAGCCACTGCAACTGCAGCCCCACGCCCCCGTCCACCGATCTCACTCACACTTTGAGCTCGGGGCCCAGTACAACAACCACCGCGACCCTAGCCCCATCTATCAGACCTCCGGCGGCGGCAATCGCCAACGCCAACCATCACCCCTGTATTCCACGGGGCCTGAGTTCCACTCCTTGCCCGTACACACACACGCACATGCACATGTCCACGCGCCCGCGCCGTTGCTCCCGTCTTTCTTGCAGGATATCGTCCAGTCCCCCGCTCTGTCGCCAACCTCGACGTCATCGGCGGATTTGTCCTTTGAGGAGTATGAGGACGTGGCGGCCACGACGACAACGACGACAACGAAGACGACGACCTTCCCCCGCGCACGCACCAACAGCGGTGACGACTCTGCCTCCGATTCGCCACTTGGCAATATTTGGCGTCTTGACGGTGAAGAGAGCAAGTCCCTTTCGGCGTTTGCGCTCCCAAACAGCCAGGACCTCATCGGCAGCAATAAAAGGAATAGCAGGGAGGGCCTCCGGCTTCAGGTCATTACTTCGTGAATCTCTGTAAGGTGCGTTACCTTTTCCCTCGCTGAATGCATGACGCAGCGAGGCTGACCCTGACGTCGCTTCCTTCCTACAGTTGCCGTTGTCTTTGTCAAGTCTCATTACGAAAGGGTCAGAAGCGCTTTCTTGTCGCCAGCCGGGTACGTGCCCTTATCATGGGAACGGAAGAGGAGGTGGCGCGTACCGGAAGGTGTGGTTCGCATGCACTTGGAATTGGGAAGAGGGAATATCAGGCGGAAACCGATTAATCATATTCACCAGCGCACTGGGACGATTTGAACCTGGTTTTTTTTGGAACGTCTTTCTATACTAAATGTGATTGATAATCTGTTCGCAATTTACGCGTCTTGGTGGTTCATTGTATCATAGCGGATACATTTTACTTGTGCCTTGTCAAGCTGTAAATACAAACCCGTGCCTTGAGGTACGATCATAGAGTTTTGGCGCCGATTGAACGCGTTGTGCATGTTTTGAACGCCCACGTTTCGTCAACGGAGCCAAAGAGTGGGTGGGCGCGCGCGGTCCACGCGACGAAGTTGGCGCACTAAGCATCTCCGTCGACAATGCACCATTAACGATGCAAAAATCCCGCATTTCATTCCCATTGCATGGCCCACCCACCTCTTCGGCCCATAAATTTCTCGCACGCACGACGCGGACGCTCAACCCTCCACCTCACGAGTCCGATTTGTTGAAAGCCATCCGCACGGCGCTCCGAGGGTCCGACACCGAATCAATCTCGACCATCCACTCGACATCATTTTTCTACGAGGACGAACCATGGGAAGAGGACGAGCTGACGTGGAATGCGCACACGGTGGTCTTGAGTCGAGGCGGGGTCATGAAGAAGAAGTGGAACTTTGAGGAAGAAGGCCAGGCGATCCAATGGGCGTGCATTGGCTGGCTCGAGCAGAATGAACCCACCAACCCGGCGACGTCGCACACCGCCGCCCATTATACATCGGATTCTCTCCCCGGCAACAGTGGCCCTGATGAACGACCGACCTTTGGACCGTTCGCCCAGGTGCAGCAGAATTCGGTGCCGGACCTGGGGAAACTGACGCGTGTTTCTTCGGTTTTTGTGTTCTTGCGCAGCATCGGCAGGATCTATCTCAAGAATGGGCTTGAGTACACATTTGCACTGCCGTTTATTGTCAGGAAAGCTTGGCCGTTGTCGCCACACGGGGTCATGATCCAACGCGTATTAGAGCCGAGTGAGCTCGAGGAAGCTGAACTCACCGGAGACGCGGTACTGCCTACCATCTTCTCCGTCACCAGCCCGTTCTCGGAGGCCGGGACTGTTGGTTTGACGACCGGCATCATTGGGGGATTCGGAGGCGGCACGCCAGCGCTCAAGGACGAGGACGAGAATTCCACCAAGCCACTAAAATCTGTTCCTCCAACCGAAAGGGTCGTTTGGGCCTCCCACCGCGGACCGGCGTCGAAGGATGACGTCCTTGTCACCGTCGATATAGAGAAGCATCAGCTCTCCGTGTGGCGTTATGTCTACATCAAGCCGAAAGACACGCCCCTGCCCTTAGGCCGTGCGCGTGCAGAGGGGATGGCAAAGAAGCGACAGTCGATGACGGGCGTCGGGAGTCGCAGGTCGTCGGCGCTGTTCGGCGGCGACATGCGACACCCGTTGTCTCCCAAGCTCCATTCTAGGGACAATTCCCCGACGCCGGATTTTCTGGGCTTTCCTGACCTCCCTCCGCTCGCCTCTCTCCCCGGTATGCCGCCTACACTTTCCACGACTGCGACTATGGCATCTCTTGTTACAGGGGGTCCTTCGCAGTGGGCATTGCCGATGAAAGGACGGCGCAACTCTCTGACAAGGAATGATTTGAGTGTGACGATGGATAGGATGGTTCTGGGAGGAAGGTTTGATGGGGACTCGAGTCTTGTACCGCTTGAGCATGGTAGAATGAAGGCGGCATATTGGATGGAGAAGATACACTCACAAGGCCTGAGCATTGACGAGTGAGTTGACCATGGTTACGTGGGCTTTCGTCAAGCTGACGACTTTATAGTGCGCAATCCTGGCGATCTATGTCTGTGGCCCTGTTCGACGATCGTTGGGACGGCACCTCCTCGCGATCACTCATGGCCATCTGCCTTCCATGTTCACAATCATCTTTGCTATTTTCCCTCACGCCTGGTGAAGACAACACGCTCAAGGCTGCGCCTGTTACTCAATTTCCTGCCATATCCATCGCCTCCCTTCGCGTGACCCGCGACAACGTCTGGGATCTGCTCGTCGTAAAGCCCGACCATCAAGTCGTCGTCCTCACTCATGGTACTCATGAGATACCGATTCAGCTGGAACGTCCATCGCCCTCTTTTGCACGTACCAACCATGACATCGTTATGCAAATTGACACGAGTCCTCCTCATCTGGGGGTTGACCATGGTCAAGTAATTGCCGTGCAAAGTGTCTCGCTTTCTGCTCTCACCGTCACATTCCAAGACGGCTGGAAAGAACGAACAACTATTGACCTCGTCCCGCGAGACACACTTACTTTGAAGTGCCTACAGATACTCGCATTGACACTCCCCTCGGACGTCATGTTCTCCTTGCATCGACTCTTCCTCGAAAAATGGTCAACGCGTGGTCGTTCGACATCTGACGATGTCGAGCTTAACTGCATGACAGAGTCTCTCTTCTCCTTCTTTCGACTGTCACCACAAGCCTTGTCCGTCACCGCTGACCATTGGTCCATGCTCGGTGCTTCACCATCTCATGACCGTTTTCATGAAGATCCGGTGCTCAAGGGGCTCGCTATACCGCCAGCTCCTCCGCGCGTATACTCCAGACCAGAACTCCATAAGCCTCACCGTCTCTTGGCCCCAGTCCTCTATGCTTTACATACTCTTGGGGAGGATTTGCGGCTGATGGTCCACCATTATCAGTCTTTGATCAAGTTAGTGCCCGTCATTTGTCGGATTGCACTCGCTATACGCCCAGAGTGGGCGGACTATTGGAAGCGTCTTTGTCCTGACGCAGTCACAGGATGGCCATCCCCGGCAATGACAGGTCGATTCTGCACCGGTTAACATCCCTACACGACGCTGACGTGTGGCCTTTTAGTCATCGAAAATATCGACGACCGTTTGCCCGTTTGGCCCCCGGACATCTCGGCAATATTGTATGGGCGCATCAGCCACCCTGACTGGCAGGTGCCCTGGCATGATACGCACGACATGGCGATCGGGTTCGGTATCAAACCCGCCTTTGCATTTGGCCGACTTGATCCTTTGTCTTCATTGCAGCATCTCACCAACGCCTACAGATGCCTTGCCGACAGCTCTGTGGCAGAAACACAGAAGAGGGCTGAGAACGCGATGTTCATGATGGTTACTGCCCGACTGGGGCCTGAATTCCTCAATCGGCTTCCCATTGGCATTGCGGCGCCTTTGAGGGAGGCTGCGAGGACGTGCCAGCTTGCGCCGCCTGGCGATTGGCCTTTGGCTGCTTATCGTGCCATTGGGAGAAACGATCTTGCTGCTTCGGCTGACGAGGCTCCGGATCTGTTGTTCAGTGATGGCTACAAGCCTGTGAAAGAGTTCATCGTAAGCAACAATTCACCAACTTCCTGAATCATTCTAACAGTTTACTGTAGAATCCATCACGTCCTCGACGAACAATCGGCGAAATTGTGAACAAAGCTCGAGCAGCCGGTGGTGGAGAAGTCGATGCCGTGTCAGGCGTTGAGCTTGATTTGGCGGATTTCACGGATATTCGGTTTGGTCAGGACCGTAGGTTGGAGGAAGTTGCCCGCATGTTATGCTCTTCGAAGATTCCTTCCGTCAAAGGCATAGAACGTCCAGATTTAAAGTCCAGTATCTCGTTTCATCTCTGGACTTACCTATGCTGACGACGTCACTAGTGAGCACGATCAGACCAAGGAGCACCAGAATCAGGTCGTACGAATCGCAGAGCGCACCCTTGCACTACCATTCGGCCGTGCGATATTTACTTTTGGTTCTGTTCCAATAGTCACTCGAGAGGCCTACACGATACCAAAGATGGAGTACAGCATCCGATTACAACCATTGAACATCATGGTCGCCCACGAACCTGGCAAGGTTCCGCTCGAGTCCCTCAACTGGGGCGACTTCCATAATGGCGTGGCCGCAGGTTTGCGAATATCCCCTTTTTCTGGTGGAGTTGAGAGCTCCTGGATCGCCTTCAATAAACCATCGGACCTGACGCCTGAGCATGCTGGGTTCCTTTTCGGGCTGGGACTTACTGGCCACCTGAAAGAAATGCTGACATGGCACACATTTGGTTACCTGACACCAAAGCATGACTTGACCTCAATTGGCGTCCTTCTGGGTTTGTCTGCGGCAAATATTGGAAGCGGAAATCAGCACGTAACGAAGCTATTGGCCGTCCATACCCCTGCTCTACTTCCTACTCCCACAGTTGATCTCAATGTCTCGCTTATGACTCAAGCAGCTGGGCTAGCTGGTGTTGGCCTGCTATATCTTGGGACTAAAAATCGTCGCATGGCTGAAGTGTGTCTCAACCAAATATCCAGGAAGGATCTCGTCCAGCCGGATCTAAGCAACGAGCACCGAGAAGCGTATACCTACTCTGCTGCTCTAGCGTTTGGCATGATTATGCTTGGGAAGGGTTCCGCAATTCCCGCAGATATGACTCTGATTACGCGCACGAGCGTATTAATCCACGGCGATGCAGGTCTTGCTACTCGCAAGGGCGAACAATCTCCCTTTGATATCAACCTCACATCACCTGCCGCTACTATCGCTCTCGGTCTCATGTACTTGAGAACGGAACGGCAGGATATCGCCGATATCCTGACCATACCGGATACGGTCCTGGCTCTTAATCGCATTCAACCTAGTTTCCTCTTGATTCGCACCATCGCACGGGCACTGATCTTGTGGAACAAAATTGCGCCTACAGGCGACTGGCTTGTGACCCAGCTGCCCCTCGCGATACGCGAAGCCATGGATGCACATGCGAAGGGCGATGTCATTGATGATGCAATGGAGCTAGCATACTATAATATCTTGGCTGGTTGTTGTTTCGCCGTGGGCCTGAAGTACGCAGGGACAGCGCGTCAAGCGGCGTATATGATGATTATCAGGTATTTCGACATGTTTACACGATTAGTTTATTCCTCTGGTGCGTGTTTTTTTTTTTTTCGTCCAGAAGCGGCTGAGCTTATACTACGCTGATAGGCCCGGCCTTTGATCACAAAATCAAACGCTCCGCCTACCGGGATGGCTTAAACCTGATTTCCATCTCGTTGAGTATGGTCATGGCTGGTACTGGGGAAATAACTTGCTTCCGGCGTTTACGGTATGCATATGGGATGTACCAGCACGCAATGTACCACCAACAGTTCAAGTACGGCGTGCACGTGGCAACACACATCTCAATCGGGCTCCTTTTCCTGGGTGGCGGTCGCTTTACCTTGGGAACTTCCGATGCTGCAATTGCATGCATGGTGACAGCCTTCTTCCCCCGGTTCCACCATGTCTCATCAGACAATAAGAGTTATTTGCAGGCCCTCCGTCACCTATGGGTGCTAGCGGTGGAGCCCAGATGCCTTATTGCCCGCGACGTTGATAGCACCGAGGTGGTGTACCTTCCAGTGAAGATTACGATGAAGGAAGGGAATGAAATTGGAACAACGCAGCTCCTTTCGCCCACACTAATCCCAGACCTCGACAAACTTTTGTCAATACGGGTCGACACCCCTCGTTACTGGCCATTCTACCTAGATACAGAAAATCTTCCTCGGCACCGGCAAAGTCTGCTTCGCAGCCAAACGCTCTTTGTAAAGCGGCGAACGGCTTTTCTGAGCTATACGGAAGACCCAAGAGGTAGTCGCAGTCTCTTCGTCCGCTCAGGCGCATCTGCGGGAGATGCCGCAACTCTGGACTTCCCCCAATTAACGGACACCAAAATTCACCCTGCTGAGGACCTCTCCGAGTTCATCACTTCCTTTTCGAACGATGTCCTCTTCCTCGCCTTTGCCGACCATTTCTCCTGTGACAGTGATGTGGAAGAAGAGCGCCTTTTCCAGACCTATTGCCACGCAGCCTTGCTTGACAGCATTCTGCAAGACAAACCTCAAACCCTTCAATCCCACATCACGTTATTCCGGTACCGCACAATGTCACCGAACTCGCGGTATTTCCATCTCCGTCTTCAAGATCTACGATTTGCTGCCGACTTTTATAGCAAAATCTATGACCGACGATTTAGTGGCCGCGCCGAGAACAATCCCCGCCCGCCCCTTGTACGCGATAGCACCGTCGCCGGCGCCCTGCACGCTCTCGATCAACAACTCGATGTGATTCGTGCCGCACCCCAATTTGTCGCGGCACTCGGGCAGTACGCACGGGGCGAGGTAATCGCCGAACCTGAGGCCAGCGTGTCGAGGAGCCTAGCGTGGTATTTACTCCGGAATGGGGTACCGATGTCAACGCTACTCGTCATCCTGAGGGGGCTGGCGCGCGACGCACATGCGCAGTGTTTGGGGTTGCCCCCGCCGGAGGGCACGGGAGACGCCGTTGCGCTGGATCTGGGCATCAAGGAGGTGTTGCATGGTGCGGGCACGAAGATGACGACTTCGTTGGGATCGGGGTGGTCTGTGAGGTCACTGGATGAGATTATAGATGCTTGGAAGATTGTTGGGTGACGAAAAAGGAGAAAATTGAATTGCTCTCATCATGTGCACCACTTGCTCCAGTTCGTTGTTTTCAGATTCCACATGGATTTTTGTTGTAGCCGTAGAATCAATTTAGTATCTGTTGACCTAGGAAGATGGGTTTCACCATTTTCTTAAGGAATGATTGTCCCTTGTAGTCACTTGTCAGGATACTGATTACAATCTATTCTATCTAACTTCCAACAATGATATCAGAATATATAGGATACATGGATGCACCATGGAGCATATGGCGATGGTATGCATCTAAATTCTAAACCACCTCCTGTGCTTGTGCCCGCTCGAAGGCAGCGGGACGGCTGAAGCTCTCTTCCATCAGCCTCTTGCGCCTTTGGCAAACAGCCTAGGAATGAAGAAGTTAGACGGCGGCGACTAAACGGATGGTTGTCAACCCTTACCTCATTCAGTTTGTCGAGCATGGCCACCGTTCGCTCCCAGTCGACACAAGCATCAGTGATGCTGACACCCCACTTGAGGCCCTGGGGGCCCTCGTCGGGCACATCCTGCCGCCCCTCGTTAATGTGCGACTCAATCATAACGCCCGTGATACTGCGTTCGCCAGCCCCGAGCTGCGCGCAGATGTCATCAACGACCCGAGGTTGATTGTTGTGGTTTTTACTCGAGTTCCCGTCTAACCGCACATAGGGTAGATGGATGAGAGTTAGTGACGAAAGGCTGCGGAGAGGGCGCTACTCACGGCTGCAGTCGATCATGATGCTGGCCCATTCGCGTTTCTTCAGGATCGTCTTGGCGGCGTCCGTGACGAACTCGTTGGCGTAGTTGGGGCCTTTCGTGCCGCCACGTAGGATGACGTGCACGTCCTTGTTGCCGCGTGTCTTGACGATTGCCGCGAGGCCTTGCTCGGTGACACCCATGAACGCGTGGGGGTTGGACGCAGAGCCCATGGCGTCGATCGCGACCGAAACGCTACATGAGTTGTGAGAATTGCAAAGCGAACAGAATACACGTGAGCTTGGCGTTACCTGCCGTCTGTGCCGTTCTTGAAGCCAATCGGGAAGGAGATACCAGATACGAGTTCGCGATGAAGTTGGGACTCTGTTGTTCTGGCACCGATGGCGCCCCAGGACATCACTGTCAAATTGAGACGTCAGATAACGCGTGGGGCTGGGAAGGCAAAGTCGCATGCGTACTGTCGGCAATGTATTGCGGCGAGATGGTGTCAAGAAGTTCTGAACCAACAGGAATACCCATGTCAGTGAGATCGCAGAGCAGCTGTCGGGCAATGCGGAGGCCTTTGTTGATCTGGAAGGAACCATCGATATCGGGATCATTGATGAGACCTTTCCAGCCGACAGTTGTCCGGGGTTTCTGCAGACATAATCAGCTGATGAACTTGGAGCCGATGGTCAAGCGATATTAGTTACCTCACTAGAGAAAGAATAGCGTCAGCAACGTGGCAGCTATATGTGGATCGGGGATAGACTTACAAGTAGGCGCGCATGACAATGAGAAGATTGGGCCAAGAGGCGAGTTTGGCTTTGAGGAGTTTGGCGTATTCGAGTGCTTGCTCGGTAGAGTGGATCGAGCAGGGACCGACGACGACGAGGACGCGATCGTCATGACCAGCGAGAATGTTGGCGGCATTGTAACGGGCAGAGGCAATGGTCTTCTGTGAGCTGGGAGAGGAAGGGATCTCATGGCGAAGAAGGGCGGGTTGGACGAGCGGATCGTACTGAAAGAAAAGTAGGATGAGTAAAAATGATATATGAGTAGCATATGAAAGAACATACACCGAGAACACGCCTGTCTTGGATGTACTGTTGGACCTTCTCGGCGTCGTCAAAGTCGGGGAATGGGGAGACGTTGTACATGTCTGCTTCGTCTGGTACGGCTGGGGGATGAGGATGAGAGATTAAGGTGAGAAGGGAAAGGAGGAGAGGAGTTGTTACGAAATCTAAAGCTCTTTGCAGGTGCTTTTATAGGTCGAGGATTCGAAGTCATGTTGTTTTTTTTTTCGAGTCAGACTGTCCAGAAGTGGATATCAGAGATCAGGGCGGCTGAGAGTACTCGGTTACTAGAACGCAGTGTACCTCTCTCTGAAATTGACGTATCGCCGAACTGGAGTCCCGGGTTGGATACACTGCTTCAAGCTGGCGAGATGGACGGAGATGAGATGAGAAAGATGGGAGGACTGCTCAAAACTTTTACAAGATCGATCGACGCCACGTGATCTCAACAGGTCACAACCGCGACGGCCATGTCCAAAACACCAATTGCTCTCAAGCCAACCGCTGGGTTCTGCATCAAGACCGCTACTCTGCACCCGGCTGCATTCCCTCTTGAACCCACCCTTATTCCTGTCGGTTTCAAGGTCTTTGTTAACATAGCCTGGGACCACAATGTCCCCCCACCTCCCGATGGAAGCGAAGACGCTATTCAGCGTGCGATGCAAGGTCAAGATGTTGATCAACGCAACCCAGATGGATGGTATGTTCCTGTCGTGGTGTCAGACGGCAGGCGAGATAAGGATAAAGGTGTGTTTCTCTGCTGGTGCACTGTATCCACTTGAGCCACCACCTTCGCTTCACATGCCCATGCGGCTCCGATCACCACGCCAAGCGTTTATCTCTCTCCGTACAACAAGCTGCCCTCAACTGATCTATATCTTCATCTTCGCTTTCGCGACATCAGCTGGGAAGCCCTCACTTGTTTTTGATTGCATCTACAACACGTCCGTCAAAGCAAGAACTCTCACCGATCCAGAATTCAAGCTCTTCATCGTAGGTAATTTCCAACCCGTCTCGCTGCCACTTTGCTTGTACCCAGCGTTGAATCAATACTTCGCTCAGAATTGGCTCTGCAGCGTATTGAAGCCCAGACTTCCCTCGCCCTGTCTCGCCAAATTGGCACACCCAACATCGCGTCAAAGGGAAAGCTGTCACCCCGCACCGTATATGTTCCATCGTTTATGGTAACCGGGTCCCCGGCCTCTCAAGTGACAGCACCTCCCACAAAACCCCTCATTCAAGAGGTGATACCGCCTACTTCACCTAGTGTCAAGCCTAAAGGCATCCTCAAGGCCGCTAAGCCCCTGCCAACAACACCACCCGCCCTCAACGCTAACAAAACCCAACAATCACGTCCCACATGGACGTGGGCCAAAGAAAACTCTAAACTTCAGATACGGGTCACAGTACCTACCCTGGTGCGTCATACCTACCACACTCTTGCTAGTATTCCAATTTCCACGATGGACAGCTCACCCGGTCTATTGGATGTTAATGTGCATCTTTCTCCTTCCAGGACCGCGCTCTGATAGAACAAGCCACGCTCGATATTGAGCCCCGCCGATTCATAGTTCATATCCCCGACTGCCCTGTGCTCGACGTCAATCTCGCGCTGTCGGATGCCGAAATCGTGGCTACAGCAGCGTCGAGGACGTCCGCGAGCCTGCACGAGGACCCTGCAGCCGAGCCGAACAATGCACTTACGCTCAAGCGGCAGCGGGACCTGGACGTGCAAGGCGCAACCTCGGAATGGCGGGTTGCGGAGCGTATCCTGATGATCTCTGCATAAGGACATTAAATGTTTGGTAGATAAACAAATGATGGTGATAATGATCATATAGTAATGTTTCGTTAATCTCGTTAAAAAGCACACGGTAGAAGGAGAGAGAATACGAGTTGATAAGGATAAAGTAAGCGATGGCACACACCGCTAGAAGGGCAGCTATCACACACACATATACGCAGAGAAGAATCAGCCTCCAGCCTTGCCCAGCAAAGCGTATCCGCCTCCTTGTGGGCCATGCAGCTAGCGATAGGTATGGCACGAATCAGCACCACGTCAGAGTAAATGGAACCACAGCTGACCTTGCCGTAGCACCGCACGCACAGCGGCTCCCCGTCGTGGTCTCGCAGCCGACTCGAATCCAAAAGAGTGTTGCACTCGGTGCATCGCAGACAGTTCTTGTGATATGTCTTCCCTACTGCTTTCACCTGTCGTGAAGAACCCCAGATTTTAATCACACAACTAAATCATTATTCAATTGGAAACGAACCCACCTGCTCCGCAAAGTACACACTCTTCCCACAGCGTGGGCAGCTGGGAGTCGCACCGGATGCACCCCATTTTCTGGGAGATCCCCCCATGGCCCCGGTGAACTGGATAGGCATCGTGCCCCCCAGTGCGGCGCCGTACCGCGTCCCTGTGGACGTCTGCACCAGGGGCTTCATGGGTGAGCCGCTAGTCCCGCTGCCAAGCTGCATGGGCGACCCCCCAACACTGTTGCTGGCAAAGTGGCGGGGCCTGCCAGCGCTCCGCGTGGGTGTCAGAGGTACCGTGCGCAGGAGACCGCCGAGCCCGGATCGGCCGGTGTTGGAGGGTATACTGGTGAGTGTGGGTGCCGCGGCTGGAGAGGAGGGTCGGTGGCCGAGTGTGTCGCGTTCCTCATCCGCGTACGCGTCCGTGTCGGGTACGCGGGGAAAGGAGGAGGAGATGGGGCTCGTAGCGAGGGACCGGTTTGGGCGCAGCAGCGGCGCGGGATCGGGGCTGGGGTCATTTAAAGGGGTGAGATTTGGGGGTGGGGAGAGGAGGGTGGGGCGGAGAGGAGGGCTGTCGGGCGGGGGAGTCACTTCGCGGTGCGGAAGATTGGCTTGTCGCAGATCGCGCGTCCCAAAGTTCTTTACATGGCATGATTTACTGCTCGTCATGATTAGCGCTGGCCTGACTGGAAAGAAAGTGTGGGTACCAGTAGGGCTAAGATTGGGCGGTTAGTAAGTTTAGTGCGTAGAACAGTGAATGGACAAACCTTTTGATCGTGCTCGAGGAGAGTAAACGAGTCCAGCCTCTTATTACAAAAACTGCAAGCCAGACATGGCTGGTACGGTGATTGAGCATGTCTGAGACTGCTACGAGATCAGGTGGCGCACCTTGTGGTACAGCTTTGAATAGAATAAATTTGTGCAGTTCAGAGATAACTCGGATCACACACCTTCCTCCCTGGTCCCATTACCTGATGGGGTCATTCATGTAACTGAACAGGAGGCACAAACGAACTATTTGACTTGACGTACCTGCTCAGCAGCATAGACGGGCTTTGAGCATCTAGGACATAATTGTGTTCCTCTGAAGGGGTGCATGATGATCGTCGTGCGCAAGTTGGGCGTTGCCGCCTGCAGCTCCAGTCCGCTTATCTAATTAGGCGGAGTTTCAACGTACGACCGCCGAAAATTTTGGATATCTCGAGCTCTCATCTACCATCTGGACCACGATATCCAGCTTGTCTTAGATCTTCGCTCCTTTCCATCCCATTCCGCCCACATCCAACCGCAAAAATGTCCGATGATGAGGCCCACAATCAGGCGATCGAGTCGGTCAGTCCAGTTTCACTTATCTATATTATCGATTACTTTTCTCACCGCCCTTCGACCATGTCAGGCGTCCGCAGGAGCGTCGCTGACCTTCCCCATGCAATGCTCTGCCCTCCGCAAAAACGGTCACGTCGTTATCAAGGGTCCGTCTTGGCCGCCTGAAACCTGTCAAGTGCTCACACGCCCTCTGTCTAGGCCGCCCTTGCAAGATCGTCGACATGTCTACTTCCAAGACGGGCAAGCACGGTCACGCCAAGGTTCACCTCGTCGCCATCGACGTCAGTCTTTTTCCTCTTCTCGCGATTACGCCGATCTCGACGAACCTGACTCCCGTTTTTAATTAGATTTTCACTGGTAAAAAGCTGGCAAGTCCTACCTCCCTGATGCGGCGGCCTCATCTGACGATTCCTACAGGAAGATATCTCCCCTTCCACTCACAACATGGACGTTCCCAACGTCTCCCGTTACGAATACCAGCTCGTGAGTGCCCCCATCAGCCGTTATCCGTTCGATCTCAATCTCACGACCCTCAAGGTCAACATCGACGAAGGTTATCTTAACCTCATGAACAACGACGGAGTTCCCAAGGATGATGTCCGGGTGCCTGAGGGCGACCTCGGCAAGGAGATTCAGACTGGCTTTGACGAGGGCAAAGACCTCCTTGTCACCATCATCAGCGCCATGGGCGAAGAGCAGGTCAGCTACTTTTTAGACCACTTTTTCTCGATTCCTTTTTCTAACCTCCGTTCTCTTGCCAGGCCATCTCCTGCAAGGAGGCTCCGAGGGGTTCTTGATAGGTCGGTGTTCTTGTCTGTCATTTGACGTTTTGCGCTTGACAGTGATGTAATTGTGCAGGCTTCTTTCACGCTTTCCCCGGTGTTTTCTGTCTGCATGTGGTTATAGTTATCGCTTTCTCCCTTCTCCTTATCATCAGCCTATCCGAATTACCTGTCATCCTCGCACCCCCTTGTGTTACATCTTTGGTTTTGAGCCTACCTCGCTCGCCATAGTCCGACTTCCGTATCTGCTTGTTGTATTCCATTGATGAATGTAGGAAATGGAAGAAGAATGCATGGTGATTTCTGAGCGTGAAGAGATTGCACTGTGCTACCTTATCTTGGCACAGCCACAGATGCCGCGAAACTACGTTGGTCGCGGTCCTCTGCACGTTGTTTTGCGTCGTGGTTTTCTGCATCCAGGTCACCGAAAGGTGGCGTCAATACAAATTGCAAGGAATTTGAAGTTATATATTGATAAATTTGTCTATGGAGCTAAAGGTTATCATTCAATGGACACCCGCAGTGGGTTGCGAAAACCACACGCATGTACATATTGACGAATTTGTCAGGAAATATCTCTTCGCGAAGCGAAAACATTTTACGACATTCCTACGAGTGTACCGCTTGAGGGCGTGGAGAAGTCATCCTTGTATATTCGTCTGAGATCTCAATTTGTTTGACTGCCGTTGTGGTGTCTGCATCTAGCGCCCAGTAGACGCGACCGTATTTGCCTTTTCCGAGGAGTTCTCCTCGCATCCATTTGATAGGAGTTTTGAAAGGCAGTAAGAGCACAACATGCGCAGATCCCGCTGCTGCTTACTGGACGCTGGAAGAAGAATTGTAGTTGCGAGCACACTCATCGCGCACTGATTTATAACGGCCAAAAACGAAGAGTACGGGCGCCTTCAATGACTTGGAAGGCTGATAATCAGCGTCAAAGTTGAACCGACGAGCACGGGGAGGTTTTTTAATTCTTGCTTCCCCCCCCGCATAGTCATAGAGATCATCGAATTCATTGGCTAAAGCTTGTATCTTTGCGTAGGGATCACTTCCCACCATATTTCCCGAGGTGGGCGCTGATGTTGGCGTAGGTATTGCAGGCAATGGCCGTACTCGCCGCGGCTGCGGCTCATATAAATTAGCACCTTCAATGAATATGTCTGTCGGGCGCGGTATGCGATGTGGTGGTGAACGGAGGCCATCTGGGCTGTGCCTATTTGACGTGGGTATAGCTGGCGGTGGCTGGAGATGACTTGCTTAAGCATTGTTGATGAAAAGAACCACACATAACAGCACCTGTTCATTGACTGTTTGCGAACGGTTACGCTGTCGCTGTCCTTTAGAAGCGTCCATTTGATACTGGGGAGATGGTATGTTTGTCGGTCGTGGTGGAGGGCGTTGAACGATAAAGGCAAGTGAAGCTCTGCTATCACCCCGTTCAAGGCACAATGCGGACAGCGACTGATCATTCAAGGGCTGTCCGATGGCGAGAGCGCCAATTTCTGTTTCAAAAATGAGCGATCGTGCTTGGTCTTCAACATCCCAGATCCCGAGCTATTGGAGTTGGACTTTCAACAGTAAACGGTTTTACAGTACAGTGGACTTACTTTGTTGAGAATACGGGTACGGATGACGACTCCTTCGTCGAGAACATCAGTCAAATCAACTGGGGTATAGCGCTCAGCATCGATCGTTACGACAACGAGAATTCTCCTTGACGCAGGTGATGGGGAACTAGGGCTGACGAGAGGGCTACGAACAGGGGTTTGGGCGGTTCGAGACGGGGAACTGAGCGCCAGGCCAACGTCTGACCTGGTTGCCTCCATGATGGAGGATAGAAACGCAAGTAATTGAGTTGACCGGGTTTATTAATAATTTCAACTCGGCAACCAGACTGGGCCGCGTAAATGAGGGTATCTGGACTGGACTGTCAGATGTGAGCACAGGGCATAATTGGCTGGCTATGTGGTGTAGTAGAGGAGCAAGGATGTGAAAGTGGGCGGTGCTTGGCGTTCGTATTAGCTGTCGCGTGCAATGCTATCCATTTTCCCACGGAATTATTTTAATGCCCGCCCGTCGGACGTTTGGAAATATTTGCATTCACCACTCATCCCATCGTTGTCCACCATGTCCCAGTACAAATCCGCCCTCCGTTCCCAGCAGCCCCCTGAATCCATTGACAACTCAAAATATCGTCAGCAAGCTCGTCAACTTCAAGAACTCTTCCCAACCTGGTCAAACGATGGTGAGCTAGCCCCGCTTAAATTTAGGCGCGTCTCATCTTTTTTGCGCTCAAAAAGACCTCCAGTCGTTACTTGTCGAGGTTCAAGGCGATGTAGAGCTAGCAGCTACAAGAATCAGTGACGGTATGCCTCTTTCAACCACCTTTTCTTGATTTCCTTTTCAACTTGGCCTGCCTATCCAGGTGTTGCTGAGCAATGGGGGTCGGTTTCTCGCAAAAAGGACAAGAAGCCACCTGCCTCTGCCCATGCCTCGAAGGAATCTTTCCCTGCTCGGGGAGATGTCCGGGGAGCTAGAGGCGGGAGAGGCGGGCGGGGTGGACCTGGCCGCGGCGGTGCTGCTGTTCGTGGTCGAGGCGGTCCTAGGGGCGGTGCTGTTAATGGTCGAAGTCCAAGAGTCGGGAGTCCCAACCAAGCTCATCCGGACGGAACGCCCGCCGTTTCGACGGAGATTAAGGATGTTGCTGATTCTGTTGACGCGTCGCCTCTGGCTATCGCTCCCGAGGGCACGAACCAACAGAACGGAGTCGTGCCACCCACTGGTCGAACGGATGCATCGTCCTCTCACCTTACGACTCCTGCTCTTTCTACATCCTCCTCTTGGGCGGGTGCCAGCACAACATCTACGTGGGGTGGCGACACCGAGCCCAATGGATCGTCTGCTTCAGTGAATGTACCTTCCAGCAAGTTGGTTTCAAAGCCTGCGACCTCGAAGCTTTCATGGGCGCAGATTGCCCGGTATGATTTTATCATGCTATTTTGTTCTATCTCATCTCATCCTCAAAGCAGACCTCAAGAGAAAGTGACGCCTCCTCCGCCTGCTCCTCCTGTCTCTTCACACCCCGTTCCACTCCAGGCCCCTTCTAATGTCCTCCCTCCACCTGTCTCTGAGCCTGAGCCGGAGTCTCAAACTCAGAGTTGGCAGGAACCTACGACCGCTCAAGCCCCACCAACATGGGACGATGAACCGCAAGCAAAACCCACGACATCTGGCACGGGTGCTTGGATATCTACTCCAGGGGTGGAAGAGCCTAAAACAGAACAACCTGAACCACAAACTCCCCAACAACACGAGGCGGAAGTCGAAGCAACAAAGGAGCCTGTTTCTGCCGAACCCGAAAAGCAACAGCCATTGCCTGCTTCGAAATCAGAGCCTGCGCCCCTTCCACCCCTTGCCACTCCTGTCCTGTCTCAAACTGCTGCCGCCACACCGTCGCCAAAACTCTCTGGGCGTTCTGCTGCAGGCACGCATCGCAGCAGCGCTCGGTACAAGAATATCGATCAACCGGTCGTCATGCCAAGCTCGTTCGGCACCGGAATTGAAAAGGTCGGAATGCAGTTTGGCAGCCTGAGCCTTGGAGGAGAGAGTCTGCTTGACTCCAATTCGTAAGATCCTTTTCTTGAACCCACTACCTGATCGGGCTATTAACCAGCGTTACAGATCTGAGCCGGATGCGCCGGCCACTGCGCCCGAACCCCCGTCGCCCCCCACTCCTCAAACGCAGGCACCTGCCCAACAAGATCTTCCGCCCCCTCCTCCACCGGCGACTGCGCCTGCATCCACCTCGCTTGGGTCTGCTATCTTCTCTCAACAGCAAGTCCATCCCCAGAGCTCGCAAGCCGTGCCCGCTCAACCCTCGTCCGCTCTCCTTTCAATCCCCGCGTCAATTCCTCAGCCTGCGCAGCAGGCTCCTGCCCATGCTACTGTTGCTGCTTCCCCAATCCAGCAGTTCGCTCAACAACAGCATCAACAGGCCCAACAACAACAAACCCAACATCAGTTAGCACAACATCAGGCCCAGCACCAAGCGCAGCAACACACCCTAACCTCGGTCCACCAGCAACAGCTTCACCAGCAGCAGCATGGTCAGCAACCCCAGCACACTCCGCAGGCCCACAATCAGTACGCCCAGCATGGCCTTCCCACTCACATCGACCCTTCGCAACAGGCTCAATCCCAGCAGCAACAAAGTGCCACCCATTCAAATTATTTCGGACGTGGAGAGGCTGCGGCAGCAGCACCTTACTTCCACACTCCCACACCTCCCGCTGGGCAGGCACAAGACAGTCCTTATGGTTCGTTCGGACAACTTGGTGCTCAAGCTCAGCACCAACAAGGGTCGCACCTTGGCGGCTTCGGAGCTCAGGAATACGGATACGGTGATAATCAACGCGTAAGTTTCATAACAATATCATTCAGCCTTGAAAGTTGATGTCAACGCTAGAACTTTTACGACACCTACCAGCAGGGTGGATTTGGCAATAGGAACGTTCTTGGCCACGAAGACGTCAAAGGCCTGCCAGGAACTCAACAGCAACCGCCTGCGGCCGCTGGAATTCCACCGTCGAGTGCACAAGCTGCTCAACCCCACGGCTCTCTGCAGGCTGGGGGTCAACCGCAACCGGCTGGTGCTCAAGCGCCCCAACAAGGCTACCCCGTTCCGTACCCTTACTACACCTATCCGCAGAGCCAGCAATTTTACAGCTACAACCCCAACTACGCCGCCGTTCCTCAGCCCTTCAAGTATCCCGCTATGTACCAACCTCCTCCAGGGCCTGGATCTGCACCTAGCCCCGTCGCGAAGCAGCCGGGTGCTGGTGTCGGCGTTGGCGTTCAGCCACAGGGAAACCCCTACAGCCAGGGCCTATATCCGCAAGGAGGATACGACGACTATCAGCAACACCCACATCTCTCCCAGCATACCCAGCAACATTCTCATGGGCTCAGTCTTGGACAGGGTGGCGTTGGTGCTGGCGAGTACGGCAAGCAGCTTTACGGAGGTGCTGGTCAGGGCAGCATGCAAGGATTTATGGGCCTCAGTGGACAAGGTGCAGGGGGTGCTGGCGGACCCACTTCGAACGCTGGTGGGCCGAGGGGTGCTGGGTCCCCTGAGACCCCTTACAAGCCTTATGCTCCCAAAGATGTTGGGGGCGTAGCGGCCGGACGCGGCGCAGGTCAGCAGCAAGGCCAAGTCCAGGGCCAGCCACAAGGTCAAGGCCAGGGAGGCCAAGGCCCCCAGGGGCAGGGGTTCTATGGTGGCGCTAGGTTTGGTGGAGGTGCTGGTGGTGTCAGCGGCGCTGGTGGTGTTGGAGGACCGCAGCAAACCACCCATCACCCTCAAGGTGGCCCACAAGGCCATCTCGGCTACCCCCAGGGTGGTAACGATGGTAGCTTCTACCAGTACCGCGGCCAGCAGCAGGGATACTGGCAGTAGATGTGTGTGATATAGCTAGGTCGTGCTTTGATTCTTGTCATCTTTTTTTTTTTCATGTTACGTTACTTGCTCACTCTTGTCGTATCCAGTTTCGTTTATATCATCTTTTCATTTTTACTCGTACCATACATCTCACCTCAGTCCTCGTCGCTCTTGTACGTTATCGTAGTCTTAAAGTTGTGGGGCTCCAAAAAACAATGCGGAGATGATATTTGACGAATTCCAAATACAGAGTTGACTCGAACCAGTCGATCAACGCCACCGCGAAATAGATCGTGAACAAAGACTATCAACATTCATTAGCGAGTCTATGAGCAGGGTTGTTCCTTGTTGTTCCTGTCCAACTTCCAATACAGTCATCGCCATCGCATTTCGGTCGTTCCGCGTGTCGATACGTTAGTTGCCTGAGGAAGCCAGTGAACCGACGAGCAGGATCATGCTGACGGGAGGCAGAACAGGCGTCTTTTTGATACCAAGTACAGCAAAGGCAGCCCTCATGGAGGGCACTTACCGTTGTCCTCCAATCGATATCATGTCGTTCGGCGCGCCTTTCGCAATTTAGCATGTCAAAACAGCAGTGTACATAGAGGTGAGCACGAAACTGGGATCAGTGGATCGATATCCAGCAACTGCCTGTCAAATCTTCCTTGTGCACGTCTACATCAGGGTTCGACCACATGCTAAATGAATGATTAGATGATTTGAGAAAGAATGAACGACACTGGGACAAATAATATTCTACCGGATGGCACTACGCTGGAAGTGGGGTAATTGATCAACCCAGAAACAGGAAGGATAACTGCGTTCCAAGAATACTGTCCAAGGATGCATCGGAAACAAAGTGTCAAGCGCGCATCGGGAGTTGGCAGATTGCTCTGGGACAGTCTGGGACGCGCAAAGGACGAGGCGTTTCGGGCTTGCCAGGCTGCGAAGGCGCCAGGGATTGAATATTCCATCGCAGGTGCCGCACGAGGGCACATTGTGTTCTTGCCTGAGAGCCAAGAAGGATGGGAAGAGAAATCGAACGTTGAGTGGGCGAGAAATGTGAGTGGTGGGTGGTTGAGCGGGGTCGGGTTCAGTATGGCTAGAGGGTTATTGCATTCTAAGCAGGTGTTGCTACATCTATTATAACAAAAACGCTCGGTTCCCACGGCAGACATAAAGACAAAGATAAAGCGGACCGTTGACCGCCGTGTATCACGTGTGTTTTATCTATAATTTGGTTCCGGTGGTCCGGTACCGGAGCGAAAAATCGCCTTATATGGTGACGCGCTTCCGAATCTGAACAGCACACACCGCTACCGCTCTGGCCTGGTACGAGCTTCATCACAACACTTAGACAGACTTAGACCCGTGCGTTAGCACGGGTGAGCAGCTAGTTGTGTATACATACAAGTTACAAATAATCCCAGACGGCCAGAGAATTATGGGATGCCTTGCCAGTGATAAAGGACGGTTCCCTGCACGATCATCAGGTGCGACATTCCCGAGACAGGAAAGAACTTACGGTGCTATTCTCTTTGCGGACAACCTTCCGGTTGACTAACGCGATCAAGCATTTGTTAACCCGAGCTTGAGTAAGGTCGGGTGGAGTAATGAGGTCCGTCACTGCGGAATACGATCAATCTATTGCGTGCAATTCAAGATTACGTGCTTACGTTTCACTGCCCGCATTGGAGAGTTGAGGAGCCCCTCGATAACGTTTTCCATACTCCGGCGAAGGTTCTAGAACGTCCTATAAGGTCACGATGATGCAAGTCTACAGAGGGACGACAGACAGGATCGCTTCCTCGAAATTCCAAGGGCAAGCAGGAGATAATTTTGTCGATCTCAAGCTGCAAGGAGTCAGTGAACAGTTAATCCAATGTACAACAGACTTACGCTTCGCTCCTTTTTCTCTTTAGCGGTCAACTTTGATTTTCCAGGTTTCTTCTTCGTTAAAAGACCAGATTTACTTGTTTGGCTTGAGGTGTTGGTAGTTACATTTCCAGAAAATGTCGTTTCGGCTTCAGTAACTTCAGTTATAGCTGTTCTGTTGGCGGCGGCGGCTGCAGCAGCTTCGGCTTCGCGTCTCTTTGCCTTTAGAGCCTCCATCGCATTCAGCGAGGCCTGTTCTAATATATTAAAGCAGTTAGATCAGTTTAAGATCCAGCTTAAAGAAAGCCGTACCTGCTCTCCGCTTCGCCATGACGAATGAGGCGTCCGTTGGGGCCTGCAGAGACCATCATTATATCCAGGCAGATTGACGATAATCAGGGGCATACCTGGGGCCAATCTGTAGTAAGAGCATTCATATTCATGATGTAGAGCCAGCTGGCAAACGATTCGTTGAACGTCGCAAGGGTATCGCTGAGATTCTTCATTCCCTCGATATTGGCCTGGAGAGCCTCGGTCTCGTCGACAAATTCCGACATCGCTGGTTCGAGGAATCCCAGACCATGCGGGGCATCTGGAAATGCTCCAGAGCGGGAAAGGGCAAAGAGAGAACCCTGTGAGACGCGCTTGAGAGGCGTCCGGTGTGGCGTCTGCGTGGTGGGCATGATTGAAGGAGACGGCCACGTGACAAACGCGACGCACGTGCCAGAGACTTGTTTGTTCGTCGCAAATAAGCAAGATATATAACGGACCTAAAAAATTTTTCCAGAGGCTGGCATTCTGCCCAAGGATGCCGGAGCAACGCACGCAGTACCTCGATCCCTCTACCGCCCTTGACCATCTCAAGGCCTACCCCCGTAGCGATGGTCTCTCCGTTACCGATCTCATGGACTCTCTCGTCCACGGCGGGTTAACGTACAACGATTTTCTCCTACTCCCTGGAAAAATCGACTTCCCCGCATCTGATGTCCTCACCGAGAGCCGTATTACTCGTAACGTCATCCTCAAGACGCCGTTCATGAGCAGCCCCATGGACACTGTCACCGAGGGTCAGATGGCCATTGCTATGGCGGTGAGGAATTGCCCACTCCCATGTTATCAATTCCACGGTGCCCACATCTACCATTCAGCTTCTTGGTGGAATCGGTGTCATTCATCACAATCAGTCGCCTGAATCTCAAGCGGCTATGGTTAGGGCCGTGAAGAGGCACGAAAACGGATTTATCACCGATCCTGTTGTCCTCTCACCCTCAAACCTTGTTGAAGAGGTTCTCGACATCAAGGCTCGGCTCGGATTTTGTGGAATACCCATTACAGGTCAGTTTCTCAGTCCAGGTTCTTCTATGGATCGCTCTTTATATTCCGTCCTTGCACAACCCCTTGGCTGACCCTACCTCCATCAGATACCGGTTCCCTTGGCGGAAAACTTGTCGGAATTGTAACCGCCCGCGATATCCAATTTCGAGACCCTCAAACCCCCCTTAGCGACGTGATGACCGTCGAACTTGTCACTGCTCAACAGGGCATAACGCTCCTGGAAGCTAACGACATCCTTCGCGACTCAAAAAAGGGTAAACTTCCCATCATAGACTCTCAAGGCCACCTCATCTCTCTCCTCGCTCGCTCGGATCTCCTCAAGAACAAATCATACCCTCTTGCCTCCAAAAAGGCCGATAGCAAACAGCTTTATGCTGCCGCTGCTGTTGGTACACGACCTGCGGATCGGGACCGCCTCGCTCTCCTAGCCGAAGCAGGACTGGATATCGTCGTCCTTGACTCTTCCCAAGGAAATTCCATTTTCCAAATTGACATGATCCAATGGATCAAATCCACCTACACCTCCCTAGAAGTTATCGCCGGAAACGTCGTCACCCGCGAACAGGCAGCGTCCCTCATTGCAGCCGGTGCTGATGGACTTCGAGTCGGCATGGGTTCTGGATCAATTTGCATAACGCAGGAAGTCATGGCTGTTGGCCGTCCGCAGGCCACTGCTGTCTATGCCGTCGCCGAGTTTGCGAGCAAGTTCGGCGTGCCCGTCATTGCTGATGGCGGCATAAGCAACGTGGGTCACATCGTCAAAGCTCTCGCTCTCGGCGCTGGAGCCGTTATGATGGGTGGGCTCCTCGCTGGCACAGAGGAGGCACCTGGTGAATACTTCTACCACGAAGGCAAGCGTGTCAAGGCGTACCGTGGCATGGGCAGTTTGGAGGCGATGGAGCAGGGTACGGCAAAGAAGTCCGCTTTCAATAGCAAATACCCATCGCCAAAGAACAACACGGTCGAGAACGCTGCGACATCCAGGTACTTCTCGGAGAGCAGCGCCGTGAAGGTAGCCCAGGGTGTATCCGGCGATGTCCAGGACAAGGGCAGCGTCAAAGCATTCCTTCCTTACCTCTATGTTGGTGTTCAACATTCATTGCAGGATGTTGGCGTAACGAGCGTTGGTGCTCTCCAAAAAGAGGTGAAAGCCGGTAATGTGAGGTTCGAGCTGAGGACCGCCAGTGCGCAGGTTGAGGGTGGTGTTCATGGGTTGAACTCGTAAGCACTCCTTCTTTTATTGCCGTGCAGTATCGCTGAGAACCTTGTGAAGTTACACCAAGAGGCTCTTTGCGTGATAAACACCCGTGTGTCTACGGTTGAGCACGACATGATGCACATGTACGATCTTTGTATTCATCTAGATTATTTGTATCCATTACGGAAGTTGTGCAATCAACTGTATCTGTCTACAAGTGGATAAGCCATGGTCGCAGGTGGTAAAGCTAAAATGTAAAACGATGTGTGGTACGCGATATGTAAGTATGTACGCAGTGCAAACAGGACGTTTACCTTCACAGCGGCCAAGGCTGGAGGGCGGTGATCCGCTCATCATGGTACGTACATTTCATCATCTCGCCCCAGTTGTTGAGGAATCGGTAAATCTGGCATGCGCAAGCGTCTGACTCAGAATACAGCGCTGCTCGACATTTGCCTGCCTTGAATGCTGATAGTCTGGGCATTGGACCACTTTATGTTGCATAAGAACTAGGACTTTCGCAACCATAATGGTCCTTCACCTTCACCTCTTTCGTTTCCTTCCTCCTCGTTTGGCCAGGTTGCCCACTACTGTCTTCTATTACATTTTCTTCCTTGGGTCAGCCTTACACCTTGTTGCGAGCAAGTGAGAAGTTTTTTTCCCCTACTCATCTAATATGCACAGTTCAATCACCGAATTCCCTTTAGTTAATATAACTCATTTTCACAACTATGCGCACTATGTTCGCAAAGTAGTTCAGTTCATTCTCCTTATTACGTTCGCCACCTCTGTCCTCGCTGGCCCCGTCGCCCTCAGACTCGATTACGATCTCGGTGTATCATATACTTATTTTACAGTTTTAACTCGTATTTGTAGCTGTCCATGGCTTCCGTTCTTTCAGTTATAGTTGGGGAGGCTTTCTCCTTTTTGGCGAACTTCGACAGCTTCTGTGGTGTCGAAAATCTCAATGGCTTCCGCTTCAGCCAGATTGTGAATCAGGACCGGGAGTTGTCTGCCGCACGCAGCGCGTCGAGATTATTTAGCAGCGCCTAGTTGAGATGGCGAAAAGGTCAAAAGCTTCTTCCATGAGATGATTCACGGCTGACGTGCACTGGCACAGATCATCACCGAGCAGCTTTGCGAGGTTGAGGCCCAGACCATCGTTTCTGAACAATAGCACTCCGGCCTCCGCGATTTCATCCGCGAGTTGCGCCGAATTATAAAGTGGATGCCTTGTTGGCTTTGATCGCAATATCGTCAGCCACTTCGGTGAGATCATTAATGTTTCAGCCTCCACAAATTTCGTCTCAATGGACACCGTGTCGGACGGGAGACACTTATTGTTGGCTGTTGGAATTAAGGTGAGCCACCGATGACGCTCGACTCTTTATCTACATTCTCCCTTTATCCTATTCACACAAAGGACAACTCTTATATATATATACCTACAGTACATACAACAGACCCTCAGTCATTTATACCGGACTGAGGGTAAGTCTTCGTTATCTTACTTCACGAAGATCGTAACTAATAGTCTTGTAGTCTTATATTCTTCCCTATTAGGTACGATCAATATCAGTCATTTATACCGGACTGAGGTCTTATATTCTTCCCTATTAGTCCGTTCTACGGTCTACTGGTACAGACTCTAACAGGTTATGGGCTATCGTCGAACACACAAGTGTCGACGATTACAGAATCTCCAACCAGCACCGGAAACCCGGATCGTACTCCGATCCGGAAACCGATCTTATCAGCGCGTCGTTATCTAATCGAAACGGACGCGCCCAAATCTCTTTGTCTCTAAACTCCCCCCCTACCACAAACACATCGTCCCCCTCGGACGACACAATATCCTATACCATGGGTACTATACAACCAACTGAAGGCAACATCTTGTCCGTCCCCGCTATGGCGATACGCACGCAGTGGACAGGTGAGATCTTACACAAAGACAAGACAGATTTTAAATCTTGGGAAAGGCGTTTTAGGAACTTCCTATCGATGAACGGGCTCCTCACGTACGTGTTCAGCCCCCTCACCCTTCCTCCCAACCCCAGCGCGGAACCACGCGCCTACGGCAACTACGTGACCAACGGCGCGCTAGCTGTCGCCGCTCTCGAGCACGCAGTCCATGAATCTCTACTGGACTTTATCGATCATTCCAAAGGCGCGAAGCTATGCTTCGAGGACGTCAAAGCACACTGCCTGGGCGCGGGACTCATCAAACAAGTCACAAAGATTCGGGAGGCCTTATCTACTTACTGTTCTGCAGGCACTCCTACTGTCGACACCGCTACCAACATTTGTAAACTCGTCGATGCAGCTTTCGACATGGGCACCATTGATCGAGACCTATTCAAATGTATCGCAATCCTTAACAGTCTGAACGACAAAGCGTTCGACAACATTCAATCAAGCCTCTCCCGCGATCTAGCCAACTCCACCAAAGCGCACCCCTACGCTTCCAGCCATATCATCAAAGTCCTCGGCTACGAAGACACCCTATCGTCATCCAAACGCCAAATGCAATCGCGCGACACTGTACTCGCAGTCAAAGACACGGATCATCAACATGGACACACGCCCGACGCCCCGTGCTGCCCCCTCTGCTATACAGCGAAGAAACCGTGCAAGACACACACTAAGCGTTGGTGTATCCGCCCAGGAGGAGGTATGGAAGGCAAGACAATCTCTGAGTCGATCACCGCGCGCAGAGCTGAGCAAGGAGGGACTGGAAAGAGCAGATCCGGAGGAGGAGGCGGAGGAAGTGGCGCAAAGAAGGACAAAGAAAAGATACCTGTCCCATGGATCAACAGCAGTGGAAAGGCGTGCATCGCGTACGTATCACCCGATGACATCGCAGGAGGAGGTAACGACAGCATCAAGCCCGAGTTCGCAGGCCTCGCCTCATCCCCACTCCCTCAAGGACCAGTGGCGCCGACTCGCGAGGCCGCATGGCTCGCAATCGAGAACTGTTAGGGCGACCTCAGCACAGAGCTTAGTCGTACTGGCAGAGGGGAATCCAATGTTATATTATGTACGATAGAGAGAGCGTAAGTAAACCTACCTGGCAGAGGGGAATCCAATGAGAATAGAGTAAAGGATTCCCCCATGTCAGGAGGACGACTATATACGAGTAAGATACGTGAGGGCCGGCTCTCTGGGGTGTATGGTACGTAAATGATAACGGATGGGCAGCGGCGCGTGTATGTACATGTTCCTGACGCTGTCCGATCCTTGTGGCTCAGGGTGCGGGCACGAGGTCGGGCGACCGACGTCGGGATGTCGGACGTCGGGATCGGGCGCGCGCTGGAAGGGGACGTAGCGACAGGAATGTATAAGTATGTACACCGACGCTTGGTCGGAGCGTCGGGGTCGGGGGCGCGATTGGTCGGGAGCGATCGCGCGTGTCAGGGGACAGTCGGTGTTTATACTCCCTCAAATTCCAATCCATCTCTGCCGATCACGCCCTATCTGCCCAACACGCGCCCGATCTCGAGTCCTGGCACCGCCGACTCGGCCATGCCAATTACCAGACCATTACTGAGATGGCCAAGAACGGCACCATCCTAGGTATGCCACCCTCGCTCTTGTCGAAACCCGCAAAATGTGACTCCTGCATTGTCGGAAAACAGACGAGGACACCAGTCCCAAAGACGCGAACTGAAGGGGCGGGGCACAGGGCAACAAGAACGCTGGGGATCGTGTGGATAGACTTAACGGGACCATCGCCTGTACAGTTGCGTAACGGAAACAATTACATCATGAATCTTGTGGATGATTACACGAATAAACCATGGTCCATCCCCCTCAAACGCAAGAGCGATGCACTAGAGGATCTCCAGGCATGGAAACGAGCACGGTTCGTTGAGACCGGACTCAAAGTGGGCACATACCGAACAGGGCACGATGGCGAACTAGCCAGCCATCAAATGGACGAGTGGCTCAAAGCACAAGGGTCCGCGCAACAATTCGGCGCTCCATACACCTCAGCGCACATGGGTCGCATGGAACGAATGCACCGCACACTCATGAACAAAGCGCGCACCATGCACATCGAAGCGGGATGCCCCCCCAACATGTGGGACGAGTTCTATCTCACTGCCACACATCTCCACAAAAAAACCGCAACAAAGTCGCTCAAGGGGATCACACCATATGAGAAATGGCATGAGCGAAAGCCCGACTACTCGTACATGCGCGAGATCGGCTGTAAGGCAATCGTCCTAATCCTCAGTCGACACAACCCCAAGATCTACGAGCGTTCCATCGAATGCATCTTGATTGGTTATAACCCGAGGGCCAAGGAATACAGATGCTACGAGCGTAAAACTGGGAAGGTTTACAGCTCGTACCACGTTAGATTCCTAGAGAGCCACGACGGTCATCCCCCAACAACACCCATCATACCTCCAGTGAAAGAACCCACCACAATGGAGGAGATCCATACATCTGCAACGTCAGAACCAATAGTCTGGGACGATGACGAAGACTTTACACCGACGCACGAACAACCAGACGCAGATGCACCTGACGAAGCGCACGGAGTAGACGAACCAATGGTCGAACCCGAACCAGAGCAACCTCGCAGGTCCAACAGACAACGAGAACCCACTCACCGAGCAGACCCAGACAACACTAAACCAACTCGAACTGAACAGGCCGTCGAGGAATCAAAAGCTAGCGCTGAACGCCTCAAGAAGGCCAGGGAGACGCGAAGGGATGCACGGACCGCAGAACCCGAACCTCCGGATCAGAGTAAGGAACCTCCGGAGATCACTGCGATCAATGACGCACTCGATCATGATCGAGCTTTGGCAGCAATAGCCGAATCTGCCGGATTTGACCCGACATCCGTAGATTTCGAAGACGAACCCAGAACATGGGAGGAGGCGAAAGCATCCCCAGACGCCAAACGATGGGCAGAAGCGTACAGTGACGAACTCAAATCTCTGAAGGATATGGGAATCTATAAACTGATACCCCGATCTGAAGTCCCACAGGGCCACAAAGTCCGGAAGGGGCGTCCTATATTCAAAATAAAGCGCAACGCCGACGGCAACATCGACTGATTCAAAGTCAGGTTGGTATTCAAAGGATACGAACAAGTCTACGGAAAGGACTACACGAAGACAACCTCACCGACTGCGCGAATGGAATCATGGAGAATCCTACTCCACATCGTGGCCGCAAAGGGAGGGCATGCGATGCAGATAGACGTGAAGACAGCGTTCCTCTACGGACTCCTCCCCTGGGACGAGATCCAGTATATGGAACAACCGTGAGGTTTCGAGGAACCAGGGAAAGAGGACTGGGTGTGGTGCTTGGTGCGTGGATTGTATGGAATGAAGCAGAGCGGAAGGATCTGGAACCAGACGCTTAATGATTTCATGGTCAGACGAGGCTTTACACGCCTCTGTCACGACCGCCCCTAACAACCACCCCTAAAATCACATCCCACTACGCTTTCCCACGCCTACCCACTGTATATAACATGACACCACTTCTTTCCAGACTCTTCACCTCGATATTGCCATTTGTTAAGACCAGTTCCCGTTCTCGTTCTCGTTTCTATCTCTCTTTCTCAATATACTTGGCTTCACACTCGTATCATCTGAGCTCGTTCGATCGAATTAGCTCCGGTGAACTCCTTCGTCAACGCTCACGACCTCCGAATATCCCTTCGAAGGCCGTTTTCCTTGATGAACGTCAGGCCTGTCCGCTTCGGTGGTTCCAGAGTACATCTGTAACCGACGTGCTACGCAGAGTCCTAACAGCCTCGCATGCGAATCGTGGATGACTTCCTATCCATCGCCACCAGCGAAGACGAAAACGAACAATTCAAAAAGGAACTCTGAGAAGTCTGGACCATCTCCGACCTCGGTACTCCTCCTTTCGTTGTAGGCATCACGGTAGAATGGGATCGCGCCAATAAATCCGTCAAACTATCACAAACCGCTCTGATCAACAAAATTATACATCTATTCCGTCAACAAGACGCGGCGCCACTCTCACTACCAATGGAGAAGGGGCTACAACTTCGATGTGTCGATCGGACCACATTGTCACGCGAAGAACAAAGCGCCGTCGAAAAACTCCCATACCGATCACTAGTCGGCTGCCTGCTCTACCTCGCTATCTCCACACGACCCGACATTGCGTTCGCCGTCCAACAACTAACACAGTTCATTGATTCCTACGCCACCGCACACTGGAACGCCGCCATTCGCCTAGTTAGATACCTAAAGGGGACCCGAGACCTGAAACTTCACCTCGGCGAAACGCCTGACATGTCCCTACTAGGGTTGCAGCCGGTGTGGCGGTAGGCTGGACAGGTGGGAGACCGGGCTCAGGAGGATCCTGGGCATGAGGCAAGGGCAACCCTGGCGGATTCACCGACTCCGACTGGGCCAACTGTCTTGACACTCGGCGAAGTATCGGAGGATACACATGGAATTTAGGGTCCGGAGCAATCTCGTGGGCCGCGCGCAAACAAAAGACGGTAGCCGCATCCTCATGCGAAGCAGAGTACATGGCGGCTTTCGAGGCCGCACAGGAATGTATCTGGCTACGCGCACTGCTCAACACTATCGGATACGAAACCCCCGAACCAACAACAATTCTCTGCGATAACAATGCCGCCATCAATTTATCCGAGGACCCCCTCCTACATGCTCGCGTCAAACACGTCGACATAAAGTACCACTTCCTCCGCGAACGCGCACAGTCAAAAGAACTCACCATCCAATGTCAACACCAAGAACAATGTCGCAGACTTATTCACCAAACCCCTCAACCGCGTCACTTTCCAGTGTTTCCGATCACTACTAGGCTTACGATAACTCCAGGATTCCATTCGAGGAGGAGCATCTTCGGTGAGGAGGAGTGTTGGAATTAAGGTGAGCCACTGATGACGCTCTTTGTGATCGGCCCGGCCACCATGGACTCTTTATCTACATTCTCCCTTTATCCTATTCACACAAAGGACAACTCTTATATATATATACCTACAGTACATACAACAGACCCTCAGTCATTTATACCGGACTGAGGGTAAGTCTTCGTTATCTTACTTCACGAAGATCGTAACTAATAGTCTTGTAGTCTTATATTCTTCCCTATTAGGTACAATCAATATCAGTCATTTATACCGGACTGAGGTCTTATATTCTTCCCTATTAGTCCGTTCTACGGTCTACTGGTACAGATTCTAACATTGGCAGCCATTGGGATGACAGGCGCTCGCATGTCACTTTAATGATGCTTACCGCGCTTCTAGCATACCGTAAAGTTCACTCCGATCTGACGTCTCCTCAGTAAATTTGAAAAAATACTGCCTGTCTTTGGGACTCAAAACTCACAAGGCATCGAAAACCACACGGAGGATCCACTCTAGGTTTTCAGAAGCCTTCAATTGCATTGACATTTTGATGTAATACCGAGTGACAGTATAGTTTTGGTGGTGGCTGGATCACCCTCTTCAACCAAGAATTGACCAGTCCATTGATTTGGAAATAGGCTCGAGCTTTGGTGGCCAAAACTGTTAAAATAATAAGCAGGAGCAATAATCAATGGGCCCTGCCGGAGCAGATATGTTGGCCCCCTGTTTCTGAAATCAACACTCGCGTACATTTACTCCCAGGTAATCTGAAGGCTGCGAGTTCGACCCTCGCGGTATGTACTCAAATCGGTGTTCATATTTTTTAATATATTTGGGGCCCGCCTTGTACCCCTGTTACCCGTTATTCTACCGCGGCCATGCGACTCCGACTCGTAGCCTCGCAGGTAGCTACCCCGGCTATCCGACTCCGACATCGTAGCCTCGCCCACACTACCGAAGTCCCCCATAACCTTTAAAGAAAGAAGAATTACACCATAAATAATCAAGACCAGAATTAAAGAAATATCACACCGGACGCAAGCCCGGGAATGTCTTCCCTTCCATAATTCCAGAAGAAATCGCAACACAAGATTCATGTCCGTGAATATGAGCCAACAGGCTCGCCAGGCTGCAGGATCTCACGGATCCGCTTTACCCACTCCGCAGGTGCCGCCGTGTCACCCAGCACATACACCACAGGCTTGTCATTCTGCATCCCCAGCACATCAGTTGGCCTCCACTGCGGCAGAAGACAAATCACAAACAACGTACCGTAAGCAGCGCCAAACCCCTCTCGTCACGGGCCTCGACACCCTTCACAATTGCCGCCGGTGAACCCACTCCATTCCCGTTACCATTCACACTGCCTAGGGGCGCGAGTGCAAACTCCTGCTTCACGGTCGCAATAGTCTTTCCGGTGTTTACACACAGCACACGCCGATCCGTTAGCAGCAGCACGCGTTCCTTGAGCTTCGGTTTCGAACGCAGAGATCCAGAGAGGAGTCTGGGGAGCAAGCGCGCAAAGTTTGGGGCGGGGGCTTCAGGGACAAGGGGGGACGACAGGAGAAGAGATTCGGCGGAGTGAAGCAGTTGGGCAAATTCCGCGGGGGTGGGTATATGCGGGGGTGGAGGAGGTGCGGACAATGGCGCGAGGGCGGCAGCGAACAGAGGCGGAGGCGTCAATGAAGAGGGTCTGGCCGCGATAGGTCCCGAAGCCTCCCCATTTACCTTTAGCGCCTTATGCTCCCCCTTTTCCGCTGCTATCGTTTCCACTTTAGCCACCAGATCACTCCTCGATGAACTCTCCACTGCGTCTAAAGAGATCGGCTGATCCAGTGCCAACCCCGCGGCCGCCTCCGCCAGCCTCGAATCTAACTCCAGCTCCTTCGGTTCTTCGCCCGCCAATGCCATCGCAACATTATTCGCACTCGCAGTCGGTGCCGGCGCTGACACAGCAGGGGGAAATGAATACGACAAGCCACCATCTGCCTCCCCGCCCGCCACGAGCGGGAACGAATACTGCTGCATGTCCCCACTTGCAGCATTTTGTTCCCCTTCTTCGCTCGAGCTGTCATGCACATCGACCGCCGGAGCGCCGTTACCGTTTCCGTTCGCATCCGCGTGCCTCAGACCCGGAAGGTACGCGGCGATGCGCGCGTCCTTGGCCCATGCAATCTCATCGTCGTCCTGGTCAAGCAGACGCTCCTCCCTCAGTTGTGCACCAAGCTCCGCATCTGACTCTGGAGCTTAAAATAATCATACATAAGAACACCATCATAAAGCAAAAAGGCAGGACAACGCACCAGCCACCGGCTCGGGTGGGGCCTTCAACCCACTCTTCAGGGGGGGATGAGGCACTTCCCAAATCATCTTCCAATTCACTGTTTTGAAAAACGGATGCGCCTTCAACTCTCGCATTCCATTCACACCGCCCGCACCCAATCTCTTCTCTGGCTCCGTCACGAGCAGTTTTGTTACAAGATCACGCGCGTCAGCGTCGAATCCGTCGGGGAATGTGTACTCCAGAGCTTTGATGAGGCGCCAAGTGAGGAGAGGTGAGGGTGCATGGAAGGCAAAGGAGCCGGTGTGGAGCTCGAAGAGGACGCAGCCGAGTGCCCAGAGGTCAGATGCGGTAGAAGTGAGTGAATGTGCGAGGAGTTCGGGAGAGTAGTACTGCGGCGTGCCCACAAAGGTATTGGAGCGGCGGAGGGTTGGCATGGATGGGGTATCTGTGTTTGGTTGTGGCAGCGGTGTGCCATTTCCCTGTATGGTATCAGCATGAGATGTGTCTGGGTTGGAAGGCGAAGAAGAATCTGGTGACAACGGAGGAAGAACCTTAGCGGTGCCAAAGTCAGCGAGGGCGAGACGGAAACTCGAGTCGAGGAGAAGATTTTCGGGTTTGATATCGCGGTGCATGACGCCTTTGGAATGGATGTACGCAAGGGTATCAGTCAGCTGGGCAATATAATAGCGCGTGCATTCGAGGGACAAGGAGCCATAGCGTGAAATAAGGGCACGCAGGTCGCCATTGGGTAGCAGGTCGAGTACAAAGTCTGCAGTAGTTAGTAAAAGCCATGCAAGCACGAAGGTGTGACCCACAGAGCGACCAAGCATCTGAAAAAGTTGCATGGAGGCCGACAACGCCAGGATGGGTGAGACCGAGCAAAACTAGCGCCTCCTTTTCCGCATACGCCGTACGGCGCTGGTTGTGCCTTTGAAGATGGGCCTTGTCGAGGACTTTGATCGCGTATACGCGACCGGACCTTTTGCCTTTGGCTTGTATGACCTGTGTTCAAAGTTGCAGTCTAGAAATGAGCAGAGGAGACCAATGAACGCACAGTAGAGTAGGAGCCGTGACCGAGGATCTCGCCAAAGTCAAAGTCCTGAGGCGAGCTGAACTTTGCGCGGGGTGGGCCGGAGTTGACTGCAATGGTGTCACGTAGGGGCGATGACGGGGGTGCGCTGGCGACACCAGTAATTCCGAGCTCGCGCTGGATGTAGCTGGGGAGTAGATGGGCCTGAGACTTGGACTGGGCAAAGTCTGAGGCGCATCGCGGGGCAGCAAAGGTACGTGTGGGACGAATGGGAACAGGCAACGCGAGTTTGTGAGTCTTGTCAGAGCTGGAGAGGAGGGAGGAGGTGGAGGACGAAGATGACGATGAAGAGGAGATAACGGACGTGTTGCGGCTGAGCTCTGCCAACGACGGAGCAGCGACCATGGAATTCAGCGTCAACATGCAGGCTTGTATATCGGTGTCTTTCGAATATAACAACAATACACAGCCTCCGTACGACCCCCGCTTGTCTATCGGTACTACCGTACAACGATCCACTAACTAATCAACTATGTACGACCCCCGCTCCCCCCTGCAACGCTCCCCATCCGCCCACGCCCCCGCGTCACAAGCGGCACCCGAAAGTCCTTCACCTCGCACTCCCACGTCGCGTATAACCGCGCATCCGGCAGCGTCGCTTTCACCGGCCCCTCGTCCTTGTCCTTACTGTCCTTAGCCCTCGATCCCACGGCCGGCGTACCGGGAACCTCACCAGCAGCCGGGAGCGCATTGGCGTTCCACGGTGCCGGCACTCCTCCTCCATAAACGAGGAGCTTCGGACCCCGCTGCAGCGGCGGGGGATGCGTCAAGCGACTTGTCCGTGACAAGATCGTCGCCTGCCGGCATCATTGAACAATTGCAGGAACCACTACCACAACACAGACCACGTACCGGAAGCACATTTCTCGCCAGATCCGGGATCCGCGACCCCTGCTGGCTCACCAGCAGCGTGAGCCTCTCCGTCGGCGCCACGGCGCGCGGCAGCGTTGGCGGAAACTTGAACTCCTTCTCCTTGCCCTCCCTCGTCTTTCCCTCATCGCCCAGCCCCATAGCGTACGTCGGCCCAATGCTCGCCACTCGGGGCGCACACGGCCCTACGCTCGAATACAACGTATCCGGGGGATCCCATCTTGGGAGGCTCTGCGTCTGCCCGACGAGCGCCATCGCGACCTTGTGTCGTGATAAAGTCGGGTGTGCACCGTTGGGAGGAGGTGGGTGCGTGAGGATGTGATGGTACGCCGAGAAGAGGGCCGGTTCCGTCTGCGGCGTGGGGAGAGGCGCGCGCGCAGGCGTGCGTGACGGAACGACTCGAGAGTCGCGTGGAGGCGCCGAAGGAAGGTGCCATTCCGCGACTTGAGAGAGCGTCGACTGCGAATACGGAATTTGCACGAGATAGTCCGATGCCGACGTCGATGTGAGCGTTGTCGCTGCCGTGGCCTTTTCGACTTTGGCAGCCTCGGCGGGGAGAGGCAAGGGCGCCGGCATTTCGAAGGCTACTTGTGTAAGAAGAGGTGAGTCAGTGGTGGGCGACGTTTCCGTTGGTGCTTCTGGAGCGATAGTAGGAAATGGGGGCAGAAAGTCCGGAATATGGTCTGGGGGCTGCCAACTTGCTTTGCGGGCGCGTTTTCGAGGATGCGAGGGCGAGGACGGATTAGATATGGGTGAAAGCGGCAGCGGGGGCGTAGATATTCGTGGCGGTGTCGTTGGTCGTGGCAGGGCAAGGGTGACCATCGTGTCTGCTATAGATACAGGTTCGGCGTCATTGCCAATTTGCGCGACTTTCTCGTCAGAGGCCTCTTCTTCTTCTTCTTCTTCAATATCTCCCTCATCAGGTTGCGCACATGGTGCGTATACAAGGGGAATTGCATCATCGCGATCTTGCCGCAGACCATCCCTCAATTGCGCTGCAAAAGCAAGTCCATTTCAGCCCAACAGGACAGACACGCCGTCTCCACTGACCCTTGAACTCGTTCAAATCCTCCACCCTTCTCCCAGACCATATGGCATATCTCGACATCTCCTTCCCCTCGCCGCCCACATACTCATTAAGCTCGTCCACACTGACGCCGAGTTCCTCCAACGCCCCGATTGCGTCATGTACGCAAAGGCTCGTGCGTCCAGCATGCGCCGCATACTTTGCACACGTCGCGGAAAGGAGTGCCAGATAGCGCGAAAGGAGATCAGTGAGGACGAGCGAGGCCTGCGTCGACGTGCGCGAGAAGGCGTGCGCGTGGAGTGTGCGGTGCGTGGCAGACTCGAGGAGTTTTGTGCTAGCGTTCTCCATTGTGGGGAAGATGGGGTGGGAGGCGGTGGGAGGGTGCCAGCGACGAGGACAAGACGAGACAGGCCCGACGTCGTGGTGGGTGTTCACCTGCAGGCCCGTTCCCACGCTGAGTTTATACGTGTCAACAGCCGCAAACAAATTGTGGCGGATCCTAACCCTTACCGCCATGTGTGGACGTTTCGCGCTGCGGCTCGCTGTGAGTATTCCATGCTTTCCTAGTGCTCCATGGCTTATCCCACTAGCGCAACGAGATCCGCCAAGTCCCAGGTCACGACGAAGTTAACGTCGACGACTGGATCGACGAGGATGAGTTTATTCCACGGTACAACATCGCCCCGCGCACGTACGCGCCTGTTCTGCGAAGACGCGACGTGGGAGATAGGCCTTCCGACTCTCCTGCACAAGCTTCCAGCTCAGCTGGCCCCTCACAATCCCAAGGTCACCACGCGGGCGCGCACTACGTGCTGCACTCTATGAAATGGGGCCTTGTTCCGCACTGGAGCAAGTTCGAGGATAAGACGCTGAACACCACTAACGCACGGTCCGAGAATCTTGTGGAGGGTGGGGGGATGTGGGCGAGCATCAAGGGCAAGAAACGATGTGCCGTTGTTTGCCAAGGGTTTGTCGTGACACCACCCCTTGATGACTATTTAACATCACGACCTCTTCGGGGTGCACAGATACTACGAATGGCTTACCAAGGGCAAGGAGAAGCTTCCACATTTTACGAAATACCGTGAAGGTAAGCTAATGTTATTGGCGGGGTTGTACGACTGTGTCGTCCTCGAAGGTATGTCTTTCTGTGTGTATTCTCCTGTGATACATATTTATGCAAGTTCCGCTCCACACAGGCCAAACACAGCCTCTATGGACGTTCACTATCGTCACAACCGACGCAAATAAAGAGTTCTCCTGGCTGCACGACCGCCAACCCGTCATCCTTTCCACGCGCACCGCTCTCCACGCGTGGCTTGACACTTCCAAACAAGGATGGACCCCAGAACTTTCGCAATTGGTCAAGCCATATGGTGATACAAGTAATCCTCTCGAATGGTAAGAGTGTTGATGTCACCGGTCATTTTCACCCCCATTTATCTTCCATTGCAGCTACCAGGTACCCAAGGAAGTCGGAAAAGTGGGAACAGAGTCCGCATCTTTCATCGAACCAATAGCGAATAGGAAGGACGGGATCCAAGCAATGTTCTCTAAACAAGCTTCAAAATCCTCGGAGAAATCCCCCCAGAGTCTGCAGGCTCCGAAGGCGAAGGCGAGCGTAAAGCGATCGCGCAGCCCTTCGCCTCTCAAGATCCACGACCTCACATCCCAATCACCCTCAAGAAATAAATCGAAACGTGACACAGATGACGGGGATAGCGACGTTTTGGATGTACCGGCTACGCCGAAAAAGGTTTGATCGCAATCTATCCTTGGTCTTACTTACTTTATACCTGACTGCTGCCCAACCATCCAGCATAAATCAGGGTCCACGTCGCAGAAGGTACGCTTTCAACCCTTTACTACATCCAATGCTGAACCGCGTCTCCACTCAGTTGGCGCGAACCAAACGAAAGCCACTAAAGGAAAAGCCCAAGGTCAGCCTTTCTACTTGTCAAATAAATCAGCTCATTACCATCCATCTGTTAGCTAAAAGCAGATCCTGGTGCTGCGTCAAATCAGAAGCTCACATCCTTTTTTCAGAAAACCTGAGATTTTTTTATTTTTCGCATACTCAATTCGATGGTTCATGTTTCCGCTGCTTCCACGAACACATCTCTTCTCTTGAAACCAGGCAGCACGCTTTCTGTTACGATGTCTCGTGTGTTAATATAACTCGTTAAACTTATTTCAGTATCACAGTGTAATAATATTTGATCATGATAAATATATTAATTTATCCTGATGAAATGGATTGTGGATGGTGAGGAGCGAAGGGCTACGCTATGAAACAAGACACAAAATAGGGATGCGGTGGGCGGGCAGATCAAAGAACAATAAAGAAACAACTACAGAACTGATGTAAAAGAATTAGCTAAACAATATGAGAACCTGTGAAGGGCCGTAGGGCGTACTGTCAAAGAATCGACAAAGTTGAACTTTGGACAGGATGAATGATGAGTGTGAAGCACATGGGAGTGGCAGAGCCAGCTAAACATACCAAAATCCAGTGATACAAGTCGAGCAGGTGTTGGAATTAGGTTGTCCTATTTTCTCACACCGGGGGCATTTTCCAGGTCACATAAGGGTGACATGACTTAAGTTCACTTGAGATGTCCTTTTGCTTCCCTTCATCAATTCTTTGTATGCTGCCTTGAGGCAATAGGTCTAGGTCGTTCGCAACATATGAGATAAGGCACGTGATACTTATTTTTAGACCGCGGCTGCCCTAAACAAACGCGTCGTATATAACCAGCCGCGACATTTGCTCACAATTTTCTTTCCTCTCCCATAACAATTTCTTCTATCAATGTTAGTAAATAAATTATCGTTGCGTAGTAATGATATAAGCAGGGTGTGTATTGACTATTGAGCAGCCGGTAAGTAAAAAAACAAAAAGCAATGACCCATTCACCAGTTTTCCTCCGACAGAAAACCCTCCCTGCCAGCATCCCTGTCCTCGAAGAAGTTCCTCAAGCTGGTCGAGTTTCTCGACCGCCGACGCTCTGCCACAGTCGCTCAACTCATTCACCACTCAACCTCCGCATCCATCGGTCCGAGTCACCCTCCTGCCCCCACTGTCTCGGCATCATGGTGGAAACTGTCCGCCACTCTACCAACATGAGCGCCATCAACACCTCCGTCGAAACTTCAGACGTAAAGCTGAGTCTATTCCCTATCTACTGTTGAGTCCCGATGCCCTGAAGCATCTACTTAGGTTCACCCATGCCACGCGACACTTCAAGACAGCTGAGTTGGCGCGCTGCCTCGCTACCGAATGTGCCCAAGAGATTGCCACCTGGGCCCGCCGGTCGGCCCAGCGCCCCAACCCCTCCTCTGCCACATCTGACAAGCACCACACCCGACGCGCCCTTGCCCATACAATATTCTGACAATGCTCTTGACCTACAGCCGAAATGTAACAGGGTTACAGAATTTGGGGACCTTGTTGTTCACACTAGACGTAAGCTTGACAAGTCTGTCGATTGCTACGTATAGGTGTACAAGGTTGTTTATACTTAATTAATGTAATGAATTAAATAGGCAACACCAGAAGGTGTTGCCAAACAATAGCGTAATCATCTCGATAAGATACGATTAGATAACCAAGATTAGATAAGATAGTGGGCGTCCTTACATACCCCCCTTTAAGATCGCGTGTAGCGATCTTCACCAGGGAGTTGGGCAGAAAAAGAGAGTAAAAGGAGGGTCTAGGTCCCGGCGACCTAGACCTATCAAATAATGCAAGAATACGTAGGTATGATACATATTCTCGACTTAACGAATAGTGGATGCATTAGCGCCACTGCACGGCCTCAAAGTGCCGTGCGACAATGAATGGTGGTGAGGACATCCAATGTTGCGTTAATACGCAACCTGCGGATTGCTCCTCGGGAGTCAGGTGGTCTGCACCTGACAATGGCGGTCGGCCCGGCGGTACGCCCTACGTGTCGAGGTCGGTTCGTTGACGGGGGGATTAAATTGTCTCCCCGACCTATGACTCCATCACTGTGTCGGGGTCGGTGGTGTTGTTGTCCACCGGACCCTGGCTGGTGGTAATCACCGCCAGTGATAAAGGCCCTGTAAGGGCCGACACGGGGTCCACTTGGGTTTCGGTAGCTCCAGTTGGAGCTGCCACGACTGTGGAGGGTGTCGCGGGGGCAGGTATAGCTGCCGCCGGGTCCGCCATTTCGACGTTGATGGATGTCGATCCCGATGAAGCTGGGTGATGCAGGCCTGGGGGGAGATATTCCCCCACCCGAACACGGAGTCCTCGGAAGTGTGGGTCTTCACCCACAAACATCCATTCCGAACTCGCTAGACAGTCTAGTGATTCGGTCTGGAATTCCACGTGCATCAGTGTTTGGATGCGCGTGATGTCGTCGGTGGTGGGATGGTACCACCCATCCCACTCAGGGATGGCGGGCGGAACACCCATTTCATCTAGACGACGAACTCGATCGTCGTCAACATTGCGGAACAGGTCCTTATAGGGACCTGAGTTAGAGTAGTTATGGTCCAAATAATGTAGACCATAAGTGTAGCTATGGTGTATCCAGCTTACTGGAATACCAATGTTGATAAGGTGTTGCAAGACACCTTGTTCAGTGATCCGCACCTCCGGAGGGATCACTTGGATGCGAGGTATGGTAACCTCAGGGCCTTCGATCGGTGTGAAAGGCCGATCTGGATTGGCCTCGTTATAGGCAGCCACAGCCTCTGCATAGAGGTATGGCCGCGCAGTAATGGTCGCGAAAAGTCGCATGAACCATGACCGCATGCTGTGGGTAGTTGGCGCTAGTACATTCGCCAACAAGTATCCCCAAGTTCCGCGCCTATGTACGCGGAACCGGTAGTCCATGACGATTCCTCCGTATTGGTTCTTTGAACCAATACGCCCATGGTGAATCATATGTCGGCACCAGTGCTCGACATCGAGGGCATGGTCGGGGCCTGGCTGAGGCAGGCCAGCGCCTCGTGTAGGCTTGTCCGGCCTATATTCGAATGCCCTCCCAGGCCGCCTAATTGGCGCGGCCTGCCAAATGGGTGACCGTGTATCGAACGGTCGGTTGACGCTTCTAAATTCATCCATGGCTGCTCGAGCCATGGATCGGTCGCGCAAATGGGGCGCTACCGAGAGGGAGACTCGCCGGAACTCCCTAAAGAGCATAAAGGCCTCTGCCCGCTCTTCATCCGTCATGCCGGGGCGCTGATCGTTGATCAGTGCATACAACTGATCAACTTCACGAGGGTTCATTGGGAACCCGCGTGGTGCGACGGCATATAGCCGTCCCGATGGGGGACGAGAATTGTGTCCCGTCCCCAACTCGCTTTCAGACACTCGCGCTGCGGTGCCTAGTGCGTAGGCACGATTCTGGGCGGACGATACATATATCGTCCGCACTAGCATATCCCAAAAGCGGTTGTCCCTCTCGTGGCGGTCGTTGATGAAGACCACCCCGAGCTCGTCAGGGATCCGCCCCGGCATCTCCTTCTCAGCTTTGCGAGCCATATTCTCGCGATGCTGCTTTTGCCCGGCAGCCTTCTTCTTGCTGACAGGCTTGTCGTCGTCAGACGACTCGCCCCAGTCCGATTCATCCATAGCCTCGGCATATGGATCTGATGCCTTCTGTTTGCCTTTGGATGGCGGCGTTGGGGGCTGCACCATCGTACTAGGTGGTGCAGGGGCTGGCGCTGGCAAAGTATATTTGCCAACAGGTTCCTTCTTCTGAGAACCTCGTTCTGGGTTCCGCACCCGGCTTTCTCCCGGGGGCGGTAACGCTCCGGATAGGTTTTGCGGCTTTGCTTCCGCTGACGTCGACGATGTCGACGCCGTGCGCTCGATTTCTCGAGCAGGTAAGGGGCGCACTTCGCGCGTCCCTTGATCCTCTCGGCGCTCTTCCCGTTGAGAACCATAATCAAGTGGGCGTTCGTCACGCCACACTTCCTGGTCGGGGTGGCGGTTGTACCGCCGATTCTCCTGTTCTAGGCGTCGTTCCGGACGCCTGGGCTCGCTCCTCTCTTGTCGTCGCGGCTCGTATGAGGTGCGTTCTTCTCGACGCACCTCCGTTTGCTGCCTTTTTATGGGTCGGGACGATGGTCCCTCCCCGCGATCCGGCGATGCTACTGCCGGCCGTTTTCTTGCCAGGCTGAGTTGCTCAGCCATGGCTGCTTCTCTCGCTTTCACGCGTCTCAAATCCGCGCGAACTCCATCGTATGCATCAAGCAGCTGGGTTATAACCAGCTGCGCCATTCCATCGTCCAAGAAATCACAAAATTCGCGGTGAATACCCGCGTCTTCCAATCGATCCAAGAGAGAAGAAAGGAGACCATCGTCTGCGAATGGTCTCCTCGAACTTGACGCAGGCGATACTCTGCGATCGTCTGCCATCCTCCGCGAACTCGACGCCGACGACGCTTTGTCGTCTGCATTCGGTGCGACATGTTGCCGCACCGGTTCGCCGCGCACCACTTGCGCCGGCGGAACATTTGCTTGCAGACGACTTTGGTCGTCTACCTCCATCTTCTCCGATTCGTTGTACCGCGTATTGTGCGGTACAGGCTGCATGGGCATTTGGGGGTACCACGTCGGTTGCGGGTACCCCATGAAACCCGCCATTGATGGCATCTGTTGGAATGCCAGCCCTGGCGGGTAAAAACCACCCATAGGTGGTTGTTGCCCTTGGTGGTGCGGTTGGCTCATATGGCCAACCGTCGGAAATGTTTGTTGCCCCTGATGGGGCGGTTGGCTCATATGGCCAACCGGAGGATATTGGTATAATTGGGGCTGCGAGCCCATGTAAGTTGGGGGCAGGGGCGCATTTTCCGCGCGCCCCTGCACTCCCTCCCCACTTGAACTCGGCCCCGGGTTCAAATTTTGCTGGTCGGTGCGGCTGTCGCCGCCCCGAATCGCGTCGTTGCTGGAGGTTGGTACTTGGCTGGGGTACATGTTGGTTTGTGTTGAGAGGGTTGAAAATCGGTTGCGCGTCTAGCGCCAAACATATTTAACCTTCTGTCATAACTTTTGATGGTTATGTAATTTTCCTGATCGCTGTGGTCACATGACCGCGCCACATTCTAGGTTCGTCGCGGTAATCTCGACGCGCTCTTCACCCCTTGTAGTTCCAAGTAGCGATCCAGTGCCGCTAACTTGTTACAATTGGTGTGCGGCCAGGTGGTGTCTCCCAGGCTCCACCTAACCTGATATTCCACAGTATTATTTTGGGTCCATCTATGGCCCAAAATGTCTTCTACAAACCATTCGTGATTATCCGGCGCCCCAAAATCGTAGGGCTCCGGATGAGTTCTATTAGGGAACATTGTATCATTCGTTGCGTAGTATGGGCGCAACATCGATATATGAAATGTTGGATGTATCCGGCGCTCCATGAGTGCCGTAGGTAATTCCAACGTATAGTTCGACGTGTCTGGCGTGGCCTTCAGCACTTTGTAGGGCCCGACGAATTTCGGGCACAATTTACGGGCGCGTCCCTTGGGGAGGTTCAAGTTCTTGGTGGATAAATACACCAAGTCTCCCCCCTTTATTTCTGGACCAGCGGATCGGCGCCTGTTTGCCTCGCGCGTTTGAAATACGTGCGCTTCGATTATAGCGTCATGCGCCTCCGCTATATTCTGCAATGCGCGTTCCGCATACTCTCGAATTCCCTTCGGTATTACGCTGTCTGAGCGTATCTCTTTCAACATGGACGGCATGTATCCACTATTCAGCTCAAATGGAGCGAACTTGGTGGTAGCCGATACGCTCGCATTTATCGCGAACTCAGCCATGGGTATACAATCTACCCAATCCTTTTGGTCATGCCTCACAACGGCACGAAATATCTGGCCAATACTACGATTGGCTCGCTCCGTTTGTCCATCCGTCTGAGGATGGAAGGATGTCGACATTAGGAGCTTAGCTCCTAATAACTTATGTAGTTCGCGCCACCAGCGTGACGTAAACTTAGAGTCTCGATCGCTTACGATCAAGCTTGGCAGGCCATGGAGCCTGACGATCTCCCGTAAGTATACCCATGATAATTGAGCTGCTGTCATCGTCGTATGTATGGGTATCATATGCACCATACTCGTCATACGACAAATTACTACCCATAGGTAATTATATCCCTTTGATTCTGGAAATGGACCGATAAAGTCCATTCCGATAGAATCCCAAGGCTTAGTTGGTACTGGCAGGGAGTGTAGTTTCCCTGACGGTTTTTGATTCGACGTCTTGATCTGCTGGCAGTACTCGCACGTTTTACAAAACGTACGCACGGTCGTGGCTAGTGATGGCCACCAATACCATCGTCGAATATATTCAGTAGTCCGTTCGGCACCGAAATGGCCCATAGTTTTATGGGCTTGCTCAATAATTGTGGTGATGAGCTCGGGTTCTCGCGGTATGCATAGAACGCTATCATTTATAGCGTTCGTGGTCCAAATGAGATTGTCTTTCGTGGTGAACGTACGAAAGTCCATGGGGTTAGCGAGAATAACTGAAAATAGTTTATCCTTTGGGTATCCAAGGATAACGTCGTGACGGATCTTTTCATCCGTTTTGTCTGGGGGAGGAGAAACTGTGTCCCTCCCGAGGACAATATCTCCGACCGTACGTTCCCGTTCGGTTGGACTCATGCTTTTCTGAGGGTGTGACGATGTTCCGGATGCGGTACTTGGTGCCGCAGCCTCCATTATCTGAGCCTCGACATCTCGATCCTCCTGGCGTTCTTGAAGACGCTTGCTTCGACGTATTTCTACGTCTTTCATCGCTCGAATCTCAACTACTTTTTCCACGATTTCATGGTATCGTGGTACTGGTAGATCTTCACCAGTAGGATCGATTCTAGCATCAGCAGCTACGAAGTCGTGGACGTCGTAACGATCTTGATGGTTATCGCTCTCGAAGTATCGCGATAGACAGTCGGCGACTTTGTTCAGTTCGCCTTTCACATAGGTTATGTCGAAGTTAAATCGCGACATGTATTCCATCCATCGACGCTGCCTAGGTGATAAATTCACCTAGGTCTTAAAGAATTCGAGGGCTTTATGGTCGGTAATGATGTGGATTTTATAGCCCACAAGTTTATCCTCCCACTTAAGTAATGCTTCGAGAATAGCTAAGGTCTCGAGTTCATGCACAGCATAATTCTGCTGTGCATTAGTGAATTTTTTGGACATGAATCCAGCCGGCTGGGCTTGGATCCATGTAGGTCCTTGTCCATACATCGCACCGACGCCTGATTTGGAGGCGTCACAGATAATCCAAATTGGTTCGCCTGTCTTCGGTTGAATCGGCCGAATAATTGGTGTTGTGCAGCATATATGCTTTATCATTTCAAAGCATCGCTGATGAATTGGTCTCCAATAAAATGGCGACCCATTCTCGGTCATCGCCATTAGTGGACCAGTGTATGCAGATATATCTGGGAGAAACTGTCCCAGATAGTTAACAAGTCCAACGAATCGTTGGATATCGTTGTAATTCCGTGGTATCCTCCAGTCACGGATCCGTGCCAGTTTGTCGGCGTCAGGGTGAATTCCTTGGTCGTCAATAATATGACCAAGGCAATCAACGCGATCCGAATACAATTCGCATTTCTTCCATTTAAGGTAGAGTGATTGTTCGCGTAATCGTTCGAACACAACTCGCAAGTGGTCTTCATGTTCCTCAATAGAGTTCGAGAATATGAATATATCGTCCAAGTATACATGCATGAACTTCCCAATGACGTCCCGAAAGATGGACGTCATTAATCGTTGAAATGTCGCGGGAGCATTACAGTCCCCGATTTGCATGATGTTACTGATGTATGTTCCCGCTATCGTTGCGAAGGCGGTCTTATGTACATCTTTTTCAAGGATGCGTACTTGTTCATACGCATCCGTTAAGTCAATTTTGGACCGTATTTTTCCCCTAGCGACATCTTCGCGAATAACTTCCTGGTCTGGCAAGGGCGTAACGTCCTTGATCGTGTTATCGTTACGCTGGCGTGCGTCCAAGGGTGTTCTCAGGGAGCCGTCTTTTTTCGGGATACATAGCAGCGGCGCTGCTTGCTTCACCGAACGAGGCTCCCACCATTTAGAATCCGTATACCGATTGACCTTCGCATAGAATTCCTCGCGAAGGGACATTGGGCACCTCGGCGCGTGGTACTGGTACTGTTTCTCATCATCGACGAGAGTAATCTCGTGATTGACTTCCCGCCAGGGTGGTAGCTGTTGTTTCGTACCACCCACCATATCTTCGAATTTGTCATGCCATTGCTGGCGAAGTCGTGGATAATCTTCCGCGGTAAGGCCTCCATTGGGTGCCTTACCTTTTCCGTTCACCGTTCTTGCAGCGCGAATGTGCGCTGTGTCTTTATTGCTAGGTTTAACATCAAACCTAGCTCGTAGTTTTACGAGAGCAAAGTCACTCTCATCCTTCACTGGTAACCGATACAACGGCCGTTTAGCCCGTTGTATATTCACCAGAAAATTCATTTCCGTTGGCTCCGATACTTCCTCAGGCCGTGGATTTCGGTACGCTTGTCCTCGCGTGCCTACATTTCTTCCTTCGTGAGCCCGCATTGACGCTATTACTGCGTTCCATTCTTGCGGCATCCGTGGGTCGAACATCCACTCATATTGTGGATGTGGATTTGGTCTATCCCAAAATGATCGATTACTCGTATTCGTATACGGCTCTGATTCCGTATCCTTGTCGGCCCCGCTCGTCTTACGCGCTTCATTATCGCGCTGATGTTCTTCGCATGGCTCGTCAACCTGTGCTCGTTCGTTCGAAGGCTCGTTTTTTGCCTTCTGCTGTCGTCGTTGGGGTTTTCTCTTCTTCGGAGGTGGCTTATCCCCCTCCTTAAGAGTTTCTTGAAACTCTTCCTCGGATAATAGAAGTGCTGGATGATCCTTCGGTAGGCTGTTTATCGGCCTACCCTCATTATCAGGATCATCGTCATCTTCTACTGTTACTTTTAGTCATTCTCTTCGTTTCTCCAATGACCGATGGCGTCTAGCTCGGCCATCGGTATCCTCCATTTTTACCTTAGTCGCTGGTATAGCGACTCCATTGACGACAACTTTGTCACGGTTAAAGTCCAGCACGACGTTATTTGCGCGCATAAACGGCGTGCCTATAATCACGTCGTATCGATCAAAGTTAGCAAGGTCCATGTAAACCTTGCCTTTAAACCCTGGCAGAGCGGCTTCCACCGTCGTACCAAAGTTTACTGTGGCCCGACTTCCTTTAGTCCCGAGCTGGAGGATTAATGGATCCTCCAGCGGAAATACTCGAATATCGGCCACTTGAGCGAATGACGGCGTAAGTCCGGTAGTTGTACTCCCGGAATCCCAAAGGGTCCAAGCCTCATGTCCACCTACGTTAATGTAGGTGACAAGGCACTCCTTGTCCTTTATCGGAACTACGGGACGAGCAATTTTGTCCCTCCCCGTCCGCACTTTAACTTTGCGAACTGGTGGTTTATCATTGCGTTCTTCTGACGCAATTACTTCTGTCATTGCAAACATACGCTCGGTCTCATCGTCCCGAGCATAGTATTCATTTTCGTAGACCTCCATGTCTACGAACTCATCGCCTTCGTCTTCATTGTCCGCCTCTGTATCATGGCGTCCATTGTCTCGTCCGTCCGGGTCCTCGGGAGACGTGTCTTCATCGTCCGCCTCACTTGCCGCGTCAGGTGCCGCTGTACGTGCGGCCCTTAGGAACGCTCGCTGTTTCTTGGGCTGTTTGCAATCTTTTGCAAAATGCCCTAGTTTTCCACAATTAAAGCACACTTCCCCCGGAGGGTGGTTGTGATGATCGTGGTTTTTAGGTTGATCGTAACGCGGACGATCTCCTGTCTTCATCGCTGGTTTTTCGACGTGGGGCTTTTGCTCTCCACGTCCAGGTTGATCCTGATACGCTGGCTTGACATATGGCTTTTCATTTACTGCGCCATACACCCGTCGAGGCCTGTTGAAATTATTGTGTGGAGTGTTTACTCGCCCCTCATCTGGTTTCCGCATTTGGCTCGGTTGACTTCGCTGAGCGGTTATGGTCCGCTCAAAGTAATCAGCCGTTTTCTGGGTGGCTTGAAGTGCTAGGCCCACCGCTAAGAACTCTTGGGCTGTATTGATTTCGGGTGATAGCCCGTCATCGAATAATGCCTTCCGCATATCGCGCGGAAGTGTTTTGAGAAATTTCTCCAGGAACGTCCAATCATCCGTTCTTGCTGCCATGTTCATGGCATGATCCACAAGGTCGTCATACAGACCTTGTATGCCTTTGCTCGCCGAATAGGTAACGGCGTTAAAGTCGTTACGAGCATCCTGCATGGTTGAAGGCAGCACGAACCGATCGTACAGCCCTAGTATGACGTCTTCAAACGTCCAGGACTGCTTTTCGCGGTTCACATGGATAACATGGCGATTGTACCATTTCCGAGCTTCACCATCAAGGAACTCGGATGTTATCAGAACGCGCTCTTGGTCGCGTTCTGCTCCTCCAAACTGGCTCACGGCTAGCATCACGACAAGGCTGGCTAGCCATTCTTCCAATTCGCCAAACTTGGCACTTCCACTATAAGTGCCTACGGACTTTGAGTCCGCACGACGAGATTTCATACCATCAGGGAGCGATAGGCGTACAGCCAGTCGCTCGTGTATCAGTTGATGCAACCGTTCGTGCATCTTAGTTTTATGCTGCTCTCCAGCAGCATGTATTCCGTCCGCAATTGATTGACTCCTGCGAATCGGGTCAGGCATTGAGTAGCCTCGACTTTGAAATCGAGGCTGAGCATGTGAAGTGGGTTCACTTATACGAACCCGCATGTCTTGACGGCCGTTAGCCGTCGCCGTCGTATTATGTTTTCCGACGGCCCCATTTCCCAGTCCACCATCCGAACCTTGAGTTTGCGAGGCCCATTGCCTCGCCATCTCATCTACGGGCATATGTCCTTCGAAGACGACTCCTTGATCATCATAATTCGTGAACTTGCTCCGTGATAAATCAGCGTTTCTCAAACGCTGATATGCGACTCGGTTGTTCCAATCTTTCGCTAATGGAACACGGCCATCCTTCGCATCCATAGGTACTTGAATAGCTGGCGCGCTTTCGTCGCCAGCTGCTTGCGTGGTTGTATACTTACGTTCCGTGGGTGGGTCTAACGTAGACTCACTAACAGGGGCCCATTTGGATCCCTGTGGTTGCGCAAGATGCTCTTCACGAGTCATTCTTTCGCGCTTCGCTGCCGCAGACCGACGACGATAATCGTCGTCAGATTCTCCTAACTGTCACGCTTGATGCAGCGCCGATACTGCCATGGCAGCCTCATCAAGAGGCTGTTTCGATCCGGCAGCCACTGCTTGAGGAGTGAAGAGGTCATCCCAACGACCTTTTCCTTTGTTGAACGAGGCTTTCTTAGGTACAGGCGTCCCAGCGATCGAGCTGACTGCTGAATTCGAAGTTCCCTTAGGGTACTTCTTCCTGTATTCTGTAACTACTACGGACAGCGCTTCCAAGTATCGGTCGGCATATGCTTGTGCGACCATTTCTCCAACGGATTGTGCTCCGGTAGATCGCAGAACGAGCCTATCCGCTCGTTCCTCCAGTCGCCTTCGCCGATGCTCGCTAACCACATCGGTGGTGTCCCAGAATTGCTTCACTTGAAGCGCAAGCAATTCCCTTTCGCTGGCCTCTTCTTCATTAGCCTCGGGGTCGGACAAGTCGTCTTCGTCCGACTCCATCTTGACTATGCTCAGGGTGGACGCCCCGAACACTCTATTTGACAGACGGCTGTCTGGCCATCTGCTTCCCGCCGTGGGGCCAGGTCGATGTGACCTGGCCAATTCGTCGGCCAAGCTCCCAGGCACATTGGTGCTTGCTATTGGCCAGAGTTCCTCCGATTCTACTCCTAGTGTATTCTGCGCTGGTGAACTTTGTCCACCAGCGACTGATCCGACTTCCACTGGTTGCAGTGGAAGTTGTGATGGAGGATGCGCTGTGAGCGCATCCTCGAGGACCGGAGTTCGGCTCTTTTCGGATGTGGGAGTTGTTGTCATCGGGTCTCGGTCTCGTTGGTTCTTTTTGATGATGGGTGTTCCAAATGGAATGTGGGTCTGCGTAACGTCGTGGGTACGCAGCAATAGAAAGCAAGGTAGCTTAAAAAAATGTAACGGGGTTACAGAATTTGGGGACCTTGTTGTTCACACTAGACGTAAGCTTGACAAGTCTGTCGATTGCTACGTATAGGTGTACAAGGTTGTTTATACTTAATTAATGTAATGAATTAAATAGGCAACACCAGAAGGTGTTGCCAAACAATAGCGTAATCGTCTCGATAAGATACGATTAGATAACCAAGATTAGATAAGATAGTGGGCGTCCTTACACGAAAGTACTTACATGTTCTCCCCCACCCTCGCCTCACTCACCCCCCCCCCCCCAGTAATCTAGAACCATAGCGGCACACGACACTTGACCTCACTGACACACCAAACGCTAAACCAGCTCCATCTCGGTCTGAGTGCACAGTCGTGCTGCTCGCTTCACCACCCACCCGCTCTGCGGGACATCGTCGCGACAAAACGACTCCAGCAAAGCCCCGTGAGCCCGATCTACAACGGTGTTGGATACGCCGACCCGCCCTTTCTCCGCTTAACGGGGGGGTGGGATTCCGGGACTCCCGTAGCATGTACATACCTGTGTACCATTGTCACGAACGTCCCTAACGACCACCCCTAAAGTCACACCCACTACGCTTTCCCACGCACGTCCGCCGTACATATATGACACCACTTTCTTTTCGGACACCTTACCTCGATATTACCATTTGTTACGACTAGTTCCCGTTCCCGTTTCTTATTCTCTCTTACTCTCTCGGTTTACTCAGCTCCGCAATTGTATCACTTGTGCTCAATTCGTTCGAATAAGCTCCGGTGAACATCCTCGTCAACGCTCACGACCTCCGATTACCCTATCGGAGCCCGTCTTCCTTGACGACGTCAGGCCTGTCCGCTTCGGTGGTCTCGGAATAACTCCGCAACCAGCGTGCTACGCAAGGTCCTAACATAATATCGAGGTCCTCCCACCCACCGGACATGTCCTCGACGATAGTGGAGCCTAACACAACCATCCGCTATCAAAACTTCGAAGGTCCCTCCTTCACTCAAAGGAGACCTTCACCACCACCCTTCGAAACCTCCCCTGCCTCAACAGGACCTCCGATGCAAGGGACTTTCGGATCCAACAGGTCCAGGTTGGAACACCAGATCTTCCAACCTGGCCAACATGAGGGGGATTTTTCCTCAGTCAGTCAGGATTCACGACGACCCCTACCCCGAACCCCCTCAAACGTATTCAACCCCTCTTACCAACTCGCCACCCCCAACTATCCCCCCTTACCACCATCCGCAACGACCTCCGGACCTCCGCTTTCAAGTAACCACACTCCCGGGTCGTACTACGAAAGGTTGAGGCACCCGGAGATGTTCCAGAGGAGGGATAGGGCTCGAGAGGAGGGACAGGGACAGTTCGCTCGTCAACAAAACCCCTTTCTACACGGTTCAGACCACGAAAGGATACTCTACGAACTCCGCATGACGCGAGAAGAGTTTTCACGACAAGCGCACGAGCTCCTAGTCGAAACCATGGGGATGGATCATCAACCCCGAACACCGGAACAATGGGCCAACCTCGTGTTGTCGACCATGCAACTGCACGAAGCCCATCGATTACCCCCACAACTGACGGTGTTGCTACAAATGGGGGGAAACGAAAGAAGGTTATGCACTCTGGCTGGAGAAATCCAGACGTCCAACGAGGGAAGAAGATTCTCCGACCCCCAAAGCGCGGGACGTTCCTTCCACATGCCAATTCAGGAGCCCGTTCCCTCCAGAATCGAAACTAGATTCGAAGAACCTCCACGAGCGACAAGCACGGTCAATACGCAGACAGCTTCGCCTCTACTCAGGAGGATGAACCAAGGGAATGCACCCCCCAGCCAAGAAGGGTTCGAACCCACCGTCACACCAGGGACAGACGCTCGAAGAGCTCCGACGTTCGGGTTCTGGGGAGCCCACAACTTACAAAGAATCCCCGAAGAGAACCCCCCTGTCGAAGGACCGTTTTCCAGGCCAAATTCGGGTTTTCAGGGCCCACAGAGGACCTTTGCAAACCAAGAAGGAGTACCTCCGAGGGAACCTGAGAACATTCCCCTACCTCCGTCGGAACGGGGAATCCCAACGCCACTGTCGTACGCCCACAGCTACGAACTACGTGAAGAAAACTCGGAAAGAAGAGAGGGAGCACCCCCTAGGGCACGAGAAGACTGGCGCCAAACACCACCTCATCTGGCAAATCAGAACAGGAGGTCACCGCAAGGCCCACGCCCAATCTCCCCAAGAGAACGACGTGGAATCGGAGCGGACCCCGGCCCCGGTCAAAACGTAAACATCCTCGACGGAAGGCAAGGGACCCAACAACAATTCCCCCAGTTCGAACAATACAGAACTGGCTACAACCCCGGACCAGCCCCACCCATACCCGGCGGACGACCGAACCCCCAGTACAACGGACCACCTCCACAGCCCCAACCACCTCCGGGATCTTTGGGACCACCTACCCCGAGAGGAACTCAATGGGGAAACGGCCCCCGAGGACCAGGAGGGGGAGGAGGAGGTTATTGGGGAAACGGCCCCGGAGGAACAGGAGGTCCTGGAGGAGGGGGAGGTCACGGAGGATACGGACCACCACAAGGACCAGGAGGCCCGGGAGGCCACGGAGGAGGAGGAGGAGGAGGCCCACCCGGAAATCCGGGAGGGGGCCAATTCGCAAACCCTCAACGACCCCCACCTCCACCGCAACAACTCTTAGGCCCAAACCAAAACCTGACCCCGGAACAGTACCGACACCTCCTAAACCTGGAATCGAAAATCGACATCAGGAAACCGGACCCCTTCACTGGAAAAGAACCGAGGAGATGGAAAACCTTCGTCACGGAATGCCTAGTAATGTTTCAAGCCAAGGCGATCACCTACGAACAGGATCACCTGAAGGTGTCATTCGCGAGCTCCTACTTAAAGGACGGAGCTATGGACTACTTTCGGCTGCAACTCACGTACAACCCCCAACACCCAATGTTCACGAATTGGGAAGGATTCGTACACGAATTAGGATCACGCTTCGGAATACCGAACTCGAGAGTGGAAGCCGAGAACAACATTTCGCGACTGAAAATGAAGGAATGGGAAAAGTTCACAGCATTCATCATCAAGTTCGAACAAGAAGCGTACGAAACAGGCTGGAACTGGGTAGCACTACAGTTCACACTCCGGAAAGCGCTCCCCCAGCGAATCCTTAACGTCCTGGCCATCGCACCAAGCCCCGAAACCTACGAAGGTTACCGAGATCTGGTCACTCAAATCGATCGGAGGTACTGGGAACATCGCATAGAAAATCCAGAGTCCTACAAACCCCTCTGGGCGAATAACGCGAACACCCCCAACACCTCCGCACGACCTCCGATGGGACCTTCAGCCGGACCCGCAAGCCGCACGACGCCGCAAACGGCTCAAGGGAACAGGAACGCACGCTTGAACGCCGAAAGTCACGATCAGGACCCGGACTCAGGTAAGGAAGGTAAGGCGCAAGACCAAGAAATCGCATGGGATGACGAAGAGGCACTACAAGCCAACAACTTCGGGTTCAAGAAGTCAACGCGCCCCTGGATGAAGATCGATGAAGACGTAAAGCAACAACGAATTCGAGACAAGGCCTGCATCCTATGCGGTGACCTGGAACACTGGATGCGCGACTGCCCAACAGCAAACGCCATGGGCAGAGCCACCTACCTCATCGGCGACGACATCTTCGAATTCCATCACAAGACAGAAGAGGGAAACGCGGGGGCGATTCAGGACTTACCCGGGCTCTGAATCGCGAAGACCTAAAACCGGACCTTGACACTAAACTACGCGCAACGGCATTATCGACAACGGACACCCGCACAGTAACTCTCTCCTCCCATTTGTCACTGGCATTCCTAATACACCTCACGCCAAACGGAGGAGGAGAAGACCCCGAAAACACGCTCATTGACAGCGGAGCTACCGACAACTTCATGGACTCCGTCATGGCGACATCACGTGGGCTCCACCTTGAGGAGCTCAACCCCCCAATAAACCTCTGCCTATTCGACGGAGAACTCTCCGCATCAGGCAAAATCACACACTATACCACCAACGAAGTCAAATTCAGTGACGGCACCACTCAGAGGATAAGATTCCTCATAACGAAACTCCACGAGACAGCGACGATAGTACTGGGACTACCATGGCTGAAGGAGGTCAATCCCCACATAAATTGGAAAGACCTCTGCATCACGCTACGACGGGGGTCAAACGGCAAAATCGAAGGATCACTACCGGAGCTCCGAAGGAAAAAGGAAGTCGCTCCAACAACAACAGGCACAGGAGCTCAACGCTTACCCTCGCGGTCGGCTCGCTCCTTCACGATCGAAGTACAGTTGGAGGGATCTGCAACGCGTCTACGGGCACTTATTGATAGTGGGGCGGCGGGCAACTTCATAACAAAATCCTCGTGTACGAAGCCGGAACCTCTCGCCAACCCCATGACCCTACAACTGTTCGACGGAAACCCCAGCAGAGGCGGAGCCATTTCACACCATAGTCCCGAAACGATCAAACTCGAGAACGGACTAGAGTATAAGGTCGACCTCCTCATAACACAGTTACATCCAGCCACACCATTAGTGCTCGGATTACCTTGGTTACGGGAAGCAAATCCGGACATCGACTGGCGGGAAATGTCCATGACCATGGAACAAGGAGCAGGACTAGCCGCGATATCGCTTTCCCAGAAGACGCAATGGGGAACCGTGACCCTTGAGGAGGAGGAAGACGTCGAAGCTCCGAAACCAGCCAACCCCCTTTCGGAAAAACAACCCCTCCTCAGGGACCTCCTGGACGACAACAATGATCAGAACGACACCTCCAGCGACAACATGAAGGAGGAAGACACCCGCCCAAACACCAACGAACCCCAAGAGGAAGTACCAACACCGACAACCGAGTCGCCAGAGGAGGTAACGGGACGGAAACGCACCCGAAAACCACCTCCACCCAACTACTTCCCTCCAAACGTTCCGAGGTCCAAATTCAAACCCCACCCCAAACGGAAACCCGCAACATCCCCAACGACAGAAACACAGGAAGAAGAGGAAACTGACCCGGAAACGGAGGTCGAAGACGAAACCAGAGAGGGAGAAGAGGATGTTGAAACACAAAGCATCCGCCTGATCGGAGCGGCGCCATTCGCGAACCTCATCAGGGACGGAGCCACAGCGTTCCAACTACACATCTCCCCCACCGAACAGGAAGAACACCTCCATGCCAATAACACCTCCGACGACGAACCCAAGCAACCAAAGACAGAAAAGGAAATCTTCGAGGAAGTCGTACCTCCGGAGTACAGGGACTTCGAAGACGTATTCTCAGCGGGCAAAGCGAAAACCATCCCCCCACACCGACCTTACGATCACACAGTGGAACTCGACGAAAACACTACCCCTCCTTTCGGAAAGATATACAACATGTCCGAACTGGAGTTGAAAGCATTGAAGGATTACATCGACGAGATGCTCGGTAAAGGGTTCATCCGACCTTCGAGTTCGTCAGCGGGAGCTCCGGTACTGTTCGCAAAGAAGAAGGACGGATCACTCCGGCTATGCGTGGACTATAGAGGACTAAATCGGATCACCAAGAAGAACCGTTACCCTCTACCCCTGATCGGAGACCTCATAGACCAACTTCAAAAAGCAAAAGTATACTCGAAGATCGACCTCCGAGTGGGCTACAACAACGTCCGCATAGCTCCGGGACACGAATGGAAGACAGCCTTCCGCACTCGCTATGGACTTTTCGAATACCTGGTAATGCCCTTCGGCATGACAAACTCACCCGCGACGTTCCAACACTTCATGAACGACATCTTTCACGACATGAACGACGTGTTCGTAGTGATCTATCTCGACGACATTCTGGTTTTCTCGGAGACCTTAGAGGAACATCACGGACACGTTCGGAAGGTCCTCGAGAGGCTCCGGAAACACAACCTTCATGCGAAACCGGAGAAATGTACGTTTCACACTACGGAGATCGAATATCTAGGCGTCATCGTATCCCCCGGCGGAGTAAAGATGGATCCAGGAAAAGTCGACGTGATCCGGAAGTGGCCTAGACCGACGAAGGTCAAAGAACTTCAATCCTTCCTAGGCTTTGCAAACTTCTATCGGCAGTTTATCGACAATTACTCGGGCATAACGAAGAGGTTAAACAAACTCACGCAAAAGGACACAATCTGGAAATGGGATTCCGAATGCGAAGGAGTCTTCGAGCTATTGAAGAAAGCATTCTCCTCCGCACCCATCCTACGACACTTCGATCCTCAACTACCGGTGATACTAGAGTGCGATGCCTCCGACTTCGCCATAGCGGGGATCATCTCCCAATTTGACGAGACATCACAAGACTTACGTCCGGTCGCCTTCTACGCGAGAACTATGATAGACGCGGAGCTCAACTACGACATCTATGACAAGGAGCTCCTAGCAATCGTGGAAGCGTTTAAGCAATGGAGGGCCTACCTAGAGGGATCTCCCCACCGCATTCAAGTGTACTCCGACCACAACAACCTACAGTACTTCTCCACGACCAAACAACTCAGTCGCAGACAAGCACGATGGTCGGAATGCCTGGCGAACTTCGACTTCCAGATAAACTATCGACCCGGAAGACTGGGAGCGAAGCCAGATGCCCTTACGCGAAGAGCGGACGTGTATCCAAAGAAGGGTATCGAGCAGGATCACAACTCCTTCAACAACCGCATCATCATACCCCCCGAACGATTGAACGCGGCCCTAATACTGAACGAGGAGCTCCTACTAAACAATGTCCGGAACGCACCCCGAGACGATTTCTTCGAAAGGCATGCACCCAAACCCGGAGAAGAGACCTCCGCATTCTCCCTATCCGATGATCACAAACTACTCCTTCGCGACGGAAGAATCTATGTACCAGACCATTCCAGATTACGACTCGACATCCTACAGCAACACCATGATCACAAACTGCGCGGACATCCAGGGATCAGAAAGACCACACAACTCATCATGAGGACTTATTTCTGGCCCGGATTACGGAAGGAGGTCACTCGATACGTCCGAAGCTGTCATACCTGTAAAAGAGCGAAGGTCCCACGCCATAGCCCATACGGATTATTGAAACCACTCCAGATTGGGCGAAGGGCGTGGGCCTCCATATCCATGGACCACATCGTAGAATTACCGGAATCGGATGGGTACGACGCCATACTGGTCGTAGTATGCCGCCTCACCAAGCAAGGCATCTTCATACCCTGTCACACAACGGACACAGCAAAGGAACTTGCTCAGCTATTCTTGGAACATGTCTTCTCCAAGCACGGACTGCCCGATGACATCATCTCCGACAGAGGCACCCTCTTCGTCTCCCGTTTCTGGAGCTCGCTATGTAAAGCCCTGGACATCAAATCGAACCTTTCGACCGCGTATCACCCGGAGACCGACGGCCAGACAGAATGAGTAAATCAGACACTGGAACAATACCTCCGGATGTACGTGAACTACCTCCAGACCAACTGGCGAACACAGCTTCCTCTGGCGGAATTCACGTATAACAATACGACCCATTCGACCACGGGAGTTTCCCCTTTCTTTGCGAACAAGGGCTATCACCCCCGCTTGACAATCTCTATAAACGATATACCGGCGAAAGAAGCCCAGGAGGTAGCCGTAGACCTCCGGACCCTCCAGGACTACCTCCGCAAAGAAATAGAGATCGCAAACGAAGCCTACAAACGATTTGCGAACAAGAAGCGGGACCCTACACCAGACTGGGCTGTAGGAACGGAGGTATGGCTCGACTGCCGGAACATCAAAACGAAACGCCCCTCCAAAAAGCTAGACCACCGGAGACTGGGCCCCTTCAAAATCTTGCAGAAGATTTCCAGCCATGCGTATTGACTGGAACTACCTCCGACACTGAAAGGGATTCACAACGTATTCCACGTCAAGTTACTCGAGAAGCACGAACACGAGAATTTCCCCGGACGATCAAAACCACCTCCGCAGACGATCAAAGTCGAGGGCGAAGAACACTACAAAGTGGGACAAATCCTAGATTCCCGAACACGAGGGAAACACGTCCTCTACTTGGTACGATGGGAAGGGTACGGCCCCGAAGACGATACCTGGGAACCAGCGGAGAATATAGAGGGAGCAAAAGACATGGCCCTCGAATTCCACCGACTTTTCCCAAGAAAGCCACGGGACCCCACGATTTAAAACGACTCGACGAACACTCATGCACATCACAAAAAATTATGCAAATCCATTTCAAGAAGACAAACTGTGTTATATGTATTCGTACCTCCTGGACAACAACATTACGAAAGAGAAACGATACCAAGAAAAAAATAAACGAACTTCAAGTGTAAATATTTGGCAAAAGGAAATGAAGGAAGTCCAAGACACCGCGAAAAAGACCGTCTACTCGACGCGACGATGCTTGGAGGGACCTGCACTGGCAGAGGAACCGTCCTCGCGCCCAACCCCCACCTCCCCAACCACCCCTACCTCCAGAGGAAGCATCGACGCGATGTCCTGCTCGTCGTCGGCGATCAATTGAGACTGAGACACGAACCCCGCAAGGGCATCTTCATGAGTGAGAGATGGACGATGAAGAGCAAGGAAATGCTCGAAGGCGGGAAAAGGGGACTCAGGATCGATGGGAGGGCGAAAAAGCTCGCGGAGAGAATGCTGCTCAAGAATCTGGTGAGCGGCGTCGACGATACCCCGGACCGGCGACGCCTCCATCTCGACGAGGGCGCGACGCAGGGCGCCATCCGCAACAAACATATCGGATGCGAAAGCAACACGCGCAAGCTCAAGGGCTACAACAAATTCCGGAGGTGAAAAAAGAGAACGAAAGAAGACAAAAGAAAGACTCACCATCGGTGCGAACGCGAAGGTCCAAGGCATGACCACGCCAATAGTCCCGAACCTCCTGGAGATGGACGACGTGCCCCTTCAGACCCGCAACCTCATCCTCAAGACCCGCAACCTCCATCCGCAGATCCTCGACCTCGGCGTCACGATCGACGTCGACGACCTCCACGGCACTCGATGTCTGCGCCTGCAGATGAAGGAAACGTTCACGCTCGTCGGCGAGTTCGGCTAGGACTCCACGAAAACGACCCTTGTTGCGTTCGCCCTCGGCCTGGAGACGCTCTACCTGGAGGGACAAAGCCTGCGCACGCGCGACCTCCTGGTCGTAGAGGCGCTGAAGACGGAGGTGCTCCTCAGGCGAAGGAGCAAGAAGGGCAGGAGCAGCGGGGGGGGACGAAATCAACATAGCAGGAGGGGAAGCCTGGTGCAGAACCGGTGAGGGAGAGACCGATTCAGACGAACTCTTTAAAAAGAGAGGCTCCGAGGGCCCGACGATGGGAGAATCCGGAGAAGCGGCACGCATGGCGGCCCCAAGACGACGAACAGGGAAAGGGGAAACCGAGCTATCGGAGGGGGGAGGAGAATAACCAGGCATAGGCGAAGGGCGCGCCTCCGGAACAGACAAGCGCGCACCCCCACGACCGACAGGCACAGACCTTCGTCCCTGACCTCGCGTACCACGGAAAATAGCACGAGGAGGGGGAGCAGGAGGAAGTGAAACGGCACCAGTCCCTACAACGGACAAAGAGGCGGCGGGAAGAGGAGGCGGGATTGGCAAACGCAGGGCGCGACGGATGCTGGTAAAAGACATCGCAACGCCAGGGCGGGAGAAAGTAAAACCCTCGGCGCGAGAGCGAAGCCACTCCAACAGAATTCCCAACTGCCTAGCTGCCACCTCTAGGCCATGGTCCAACGAAAGCGAGCACAGGGAATGCGCCGCACGACACTCAACACAGGGCAGGGTCCCACGAAGACGAACCTCCTGAAATCGACAAGACAGCCGACGCGTCCGACACCGATCACACTAACGAAGACCCCGAAAAGGAATCAGCTGAAACGCTGGACTCGATCGCAGAAGAAGGGCAACATACCGGCTCATGCGCCTCACACCATGCCAAGGAGGGAGGAACCCGCACAGCGGTATGCAACACCTCCGCCAAAATTGCATCAGTGAAGAGGGGCCCCCACGACAACGAAGTCGCCGCTGGACGCGACACAGGGTCACTAGCAAACTCGAAATCGGCCTCGGGAGTGGTGGAACGAGGGCGACAGATCTGTTGGGATCGAATGGGCAGGCGGATGATCAGACGAGGGACAGGAGGTGGGAGAGGAACGGGGGACGACTCGGGGACCGCCCCGACACTCCCATCGAGAAGGGTGGCAATCCCAGGGAGAGAGGGCGCCGGGGAAACGGGTTGAGGCGCGTCTAAGGACGCGACGCGCGACCGATCTTCGTCGATCAAAGGCGCCACGCCCGGATCTCGCAAAGCGGGGGCATTAGGAGGAGGAGACGCGACACGGGGCATAGGAGGCGACATGAGGTCGACAGAATTGAAACAGAAGAAGAAAAACGACCAAGTTCTTCTCCTTTTTGATCTCCGAGATCCTCAAAACACCCACAAGGACCCACAACCGAGGCCCTCACGTGCCCCTCACGTGACCGCGCGCGCGCACCAAAAAGGAAAAACAAACGCCACACTCCCCGTATCCGAACATTTTTCCGCGTCTCAGTGGCTCGACGCTTGAGGAGGGGGTAATGTCACGAACATCCCTAATGACCACCCCTAAAGTCACACCCACTACACTTTCCCACGCACGTCCGCCGTACATATATGACACCACTTTCTTTTCGGACACCTTACCTCGATATTACCATTTGTTACGACTAGTTCCCGTTCCCGTTTCTTATTCTCTCTTACTCTCTCGGTTTACTCAGCTCTGCAATTGTATCACTTGTGCTCAATTCGTTCGAATAAGCTCCGGTGAACATCCTCGTCAACGCTCACGACCTCCGATTACCCTATCGGAGCCCGTCTTCCTTGACGACGTCAGGCCTGTCCGCTTCGGTGGTCTCGGAATAACTCCGCAACCAGCGTGCTACGCAAGGTCCTAACAACCATAGGCACAATGCGTAACACAATAATTTCAATAATAAAAATAAAAATCAATGACACACCAAGTCCCCGCCCGCAATTGCCGAACAGCAGGGGCTCGGGTGCACATGTATTTCACGCGCTTCAACCTCACATGTTGCAAATGGGTATGTAACGTCATTATCATTGGGTCAATAGTGTTGACTAGGTCTCCGTGCACAGCACATATTCTAACATGTGCCCTGGCATTCCAGTCACATGACTTAATTAGCGTGCGTCGCGAGGCGTCGCGTACTTGATCCTTTGTTCTTTGACTTCGTCTCCTACCTCAGCCCTTATTTCTTAGCGCATCCCTATTTCACCACTATGTCTCAAGCTGGGCCGTCCGCTTTCTCTCAGCCATCAACACCCTCCAAGCGAAAGCGACCTCAAGGCAATGACACAACTTCAGATGAGTCACACCACAAGCGACGAGGTATCATGCCTCCTGGGACTCCGAAGAAGGTCAAGCAAGATGTATAATATCATCTGAAGAAGGATAACATTCCCGAGGATGCAGCAGGGTTCAAGGTGTGTTATTTTTAGCATTTCTTTCTTTCACAGAATTAGAGCCAATGCGACTTGTGATTTTAGACTGCGCTGGAGACCCACATCAGGATTCTACTGGGCGCCATCACCAATATATCTGTCCCTGTGTCTCCCGATGTGCACACCATGACAGTTTTTGAGCAAAGGTTCTCCGACGCTGCCGCCGTCAATAATCTACTGAAAGGGGGTACAAGCTTCCAACATATCGACCACATGACACTACAGTCACTCAAGGACCTCCGAGCGAAGTGCGCGACGGATCCAACATCCAACATTGTTCTAGCCATCACTCGCGTGCCAGAGAATGTGCTTCGACTGATTTTCGGGACCATTCATTCTTTTGGGTTGCCTGCATGGCGTCCAGATATTCTTGGCGGCACTCCCACCTCTCTTTATAACGGAACACTTGAAACAATCGCGATATGGACCTTTGAACAGGCGGCAGTAACTTTTTCATACTCTCATCTGTCGCCAAATCTGCGATATCTTCGGGACACACATCTGGTGCAGAAATTATATAGGAACTTTCTATGGTCATACATGAAGGGTTTGGTGGTCAAGGAGACGGAAGAGGCTGGGAGTGTGGCACGAGCTGTGGAGGAAAACAAGGCTTATAAGAATCGCCAGGAGGTATGGAGTCCCCAGCTTTGACACTATGTATTTTTATTGACATTTTGACAGCTCACGCGGCGCCGAAGCAACTATTTGCGGGACAATGGCTGGAACGACCGCATACAGCGTTCGGCAGGTGACCCCGAGTGCACGTCCGATCAAGAGACAAATCCGTCGGGACCAGGCTTCCTCATCATGAAGAAGCACGCGCGAAATCAGCATGTCACTGATTTCAACTATACCATGGATGAGCGCCGACAGCGTGGAACACCTCTTTTTCGTGGCCAGCGCAAGAATTTGCGAAGAGAAGAACCTCGCATCCCTCACCCCGAAGGTCGAGAGAGTCGGATCTCGGAGCGCCTACCTCTCCATTGCCCTCTCGATTGGTTCGATGTGGACTTCTTTAACAGCATGGACATCAGATTTCGCGCCATCTATGTCAATGCCCCCATCGCTCTACCCCTCGCAGAAGATTGCACTGGGTTCGAAGCTATCGCTGAACCTGACTGGAAAAGGATGTCGAAAGAGGCGTTCATGGAGAAATACGGCAATCGGGTTCGTGCCCAGTATATTTTGCCTACAGAGGAGGAACTAGAGGCTCTAGCTGAGGCCGATGCTGATGCCAATGATGAAGCATGAGGTGAATAATTCTGGTTTGACTTTCGCTGCTTCGGACTGGCTTCGAGTACGGCTTTTATGACAATCCCCCCTATAGTTTTCATGCCTACATATATGCCTCTCATTGTTCACTCTATGTTGATATATGATATATGACACATGCCAATATGCTTATATATTCTGTGGACTACGAGTCGAGCGCGTAATCACCTTTGATATGACACTGCGTCCGCCTGCCACCCCTTGTTCGTCTCCAGCGACGCAGCACTGACTACGCGACCGTGTACGCGTATCACACCTCCTCCATGTGACTGGCGCACCCGAGCCCCAGGATGAGCAGCCCGATGGTGCAGAGTGAGGGCGCCTTGCTGACCTCGACTCTGCTGCGGAACTTGGCGAAGGCGGAGGGAGAGCGAGCGCGCAGAAGTCCGGGTTGTGCAGGGCTTGGAACCCAGCATGGATGGTCTTGGTGAGGTAGGGCTCGATGCGCACTTTGGACTCGGAGTTGAATTGAACGCGGCTGGCTTCGGAAGCGGGCTCTTCGATGGCCTAAGCGCGAAGGCCGATTGGTTGGGGTCCATGAGCACACTCTGCAAGGCTGGGCCGAGGGTTTCCAACTTGTAAGACTGCTGGTGCCGCCGCCTTGACTGGGATCAGACGATCCAGCGACATCGACATTGGGCTCAACTCCCGGCCTGACGGCGTAACACTCAAGCTCCGTCTCCGCCCCGCCGCCACGCTCCTCACAATCCTCGGGGCAGGCACCGAACCCACCGAACCCACCGAGCCCACCCCCAAACCCACACCCGCACCCACATTCCCATTCCCATTCCCATGCGCACTCCCATTCATCGCCACCCCATTCCCATTCACCCCGCCCTTCTCGCCCTCCTCCCCTTCCCGATTCAACACCCCAAACCCAACCTCACTAATCAGCGACCCCACACTCCCATTCAGATCCACTGCACACATCTCCGGCTTCAGCGTCTCCTCCGACCCGTTCCCCGCCATCCTGCCCGCATACATCCCCGCCTGCGGCAGCACCGCCCGCTTGTAGTACAGCATGAACGCCCCCGCGCCCTCCTGCAGCACCGTCTCAATCCCGCACTCCCGCACCGCGTCGTCGCTGATCGGCAGCCACCCGCGCCCTGGACGGCTACGACTACTGCCGTCCTCGTCTACCCACCGATACTGCGGCGCCGCATCGTCGTCGTCCTCCGCGGATTGGGGCTGGAGTGGTCCCGCGAGACGGGGGGGCGCCCAGGGCAGGTGGCTGCATGGTTTGTGGCGGTAGCAGATATGGTGCCCGAAGGAGTGCTGGTCGTAGTGGCACACGACGGCGGAGAGGCGGTAGAGCATGTGCGGGTGTGCGTAGGTGGCAGGCGTGGGCATGGTCGATCGCGGGACGGCGGGCGGGGGTGTGGAGATGGCAGAGGTGGGGACGACAGACAAGCTGCCGGAGGTGGTGTGATGACAGCGTTGTTGGTGGTGGTGTCGAGGTACGATTCGGCGGTCTCCTTGATCTTGAGGCACGAATTCCTTCTGCTTGCCGCGGTACTCAACGCAGATGTAAGGCTTGCCCTGCTTGCTGAACACACTGAAGGGGAAGTGCTTCATATCTGACTGTACTTCAGCGTCTTCGAATTCACGTCCGATAAGACGCTTTGACCGCACCTTCTGTCGATTACCTCCCTCTCGTCGATGCAACTGTCGGCTACATGAGCGGTCATGCAAAACCCGTCAGCGCGGCCACTCCCCTCGACGGCAGAAGTAGGATAGAACGCACCAATCGTGCTGTCACCCTCGCCGTGTCCCCTACTTGCGTAATGAGTGCACCCACAACTTTTCCATGTTCGTCCCAAGCTGTTCGCGCGTCGAGCAATTCGTCCGTCCGCCAATTTCGTTTTCATTGAGTCGTTGGGGGTGACTAGGAGGGGATGCACCACGATGGGTAGAAACGAGATGAGTGCAAAGTGAGAGAAGAGGAAAGGAGAGAAGTAGAAGTAAGAACGCACCATTCGTGCTGTCACCTGTGCCACATCCAAGCTGTTGATCCGAGCCCTGCCATTCGCACGTTGTTTGTGAGGAATTGAATTGAACGTCGAGAGATTCGTCTGTCCGCCAATCACGGTTCTAGCACCAATGTGAGAGAAAAGGAAGGGGAACACACCATTTGTGCCCTCGCCCGCGCCGTGTTCTACCTGCTTAACGAGCGTGCCCACACCTTTTCCATGTCCGTCATGCCAGATGCCATGTCCATGGATGCGGTGTGCGTTGTTGTAATTGCTACTGTTGGTGTTGGAGCGTATGTGCCCTCGGCACGGACGACGACGACTTCCCAACACTGTCAAGAAAAAAAAAGAGGGCCATGAAATGCTTGATGTCGACGTCGCACTCTGATTCCCAGGGCTCTAAGTCCGCTGGGAACACGGCCAGTGGCTCCCACTGTGGAGGCTGGTTCATGGACGCGTCGGAGGAAAGTGAGTCACTGACTGAAAAGTAAAGCACGATGCCACTCACGTGACTATTAACGGACCGCGGCGCGGACGTACAGTATTTCTGAGTATGAACACTTCACAATCAATTCAAAAAAATTACTCTCACTTCAGGGGGTGCATCTTCAGTTTGAGAAACGCAGGCCACTAAGGTGGCCTGCGATATATATTTTGAGATCCACCTGGCTACCAATAATAGTATCTACTTACGTCTTCGATTCAGCCCCCAGCAAATTGTCAATGTCTCTTTGTCAAGTCCAAATGTTCCTGATGGATTTTTGTACATAGCAAGGTGGCAGATGATATGACGCAGTTCAATAATGAAATTATAAGCTGATAATTCTGTATCCACAACTTTTGCTTGCAGATTTGAGCATGGTTGAAACATATATGGTGTGTGCCCTGCCTGAGCTGGTGAAAGAGGCCTATGTTGTCGAATCAAAAGGAATGTCTGCCAAACTCCCTCGAGCGGAAATTTCCAGATTGCTTCAATGTATCCTGTCTCTACTGTGCCTGCTGGAGCTCTTGGAACGTAGAACTGTATATGACTATTTCCGTTGTGACTGTCATTCTGACTGTACGTGCAGTCTTCAAAATTTATTTGGCGTGGCTGTTGCACCAAAGGTGGAAGAATGATTGTACCCTGTGTATATGGAGTCATCTCATATGCAGAGTGATAATCATGTCCAGTCAAGTTCAAATGTTGAAGAAGCATCATATAGTAGCGCAAATCCAGCCGGTCTGCATTTGCATGAGCCCGTATGATGTCTGCATCACTCAAGATATTGCTTGTCTCTGCTGGGTGCTCCGACATAAGAATCTTAGCTAGTTCAGCTATAGTGCTGCTCTCAGAGCTACTGTCATGGAGCAGTGCCTCCAAGCGCCCGCGACGAGCCGACTGGCGAAGCATTGTTAACTCCATATGATTTTTATAATACAAGTATCAATAGTCAGGAAACATCTTAATAGACTGGTAACTTACAAAGCCTGCGATTTGTTTTAATTCTTCCAAAATCACCATTCATTCTTTCACCAGGAAACTCACTCAGTAACGATAAAGGGCCCCAGAATTTTAGCAGATCCCTATTGTGCATTGCATAGTGGTGATTGGGCATTGAGCGAAACCCAGGAAAGAGCTGCTGCATTGATGATCGATACTTGACATAATGATCCAAGTATGCATCTGCTTCTGCATTTGTAACAGAATATGCTGCAATGATATTTGTAGAACAGACCAAGTCACAAAAATTCTCAAGTAGCTGTTGCTTGTTATTGCTGTGATTCCACCAGAGCTTGGGTACAATGAGAGGAAAGATGACAGAAAAAAGAACCAGCAGTTCGTGAGCTTTAAGTTTCCCATGGCTAGCTTCACCAAGGTTAGTTGGTGGCCGCTGAACCCATGTGGGTAACTGGACATCACGGATACAGCCTCTGATTGCCTCCAACTCTGTATCAGAGAAATTGAACACATGCTGAGAATTGGTAGAATCCTCTTCCTCACTATCTTCGTCATCATCAGGGGTCAAGAAAACGAAGTTTGAATTCTGAGTAGGTGTTCCAGGAGTATTAGCATTACTTTCTTGACTGTCCAAGTCCCAAACAAAATCATCATCAACGTTCATTTGGTTCAAGTCATCAGTAAGCCCTGATGTACTATGGCTACCTTCAGAGGCAGTGTCAGATACATTAGATACATTCTCTTCCTGTTCCATGTCTGCTATTGCTTTTAGAGCTGCTTTTGTGCGTCCAATACCCCAAAGCACACGAAGATGATATTGAAGAATACCCTCTAGGAAATTATGCATAAATCCAAGAAGAACATGACGAACTGGATCCCAGTAAGGCATATCATGCAGAGGTGTCCAACGAACTCCAGTCTCTCAAGCTAAAGATTCTTTAGCCTTGACAGTTACAAGGTTCCGCCATTCTTCAGCTTGAGCTCGCACTTCTGCTCCTCTTCTCATTTCCCAATTGAACATGTTCAAATTCTCAACGTCTTTCTTGTTTAATTTGCAGAAGGAGCAGAAAAGAGCAGCAGAAGCTGATAAGTATCCAGCAACTTTACGTATAGCTTGCAAGTCTGCAATAAGTGGAATGATTCTAGCAGCAACTGAAGCACCATCAGGATGATGATGAGTTGAAATTCTTTTTCCAGGAAGGTCCCATTCCATGATCATCTCTCGAACTGAATGCAGAACATGAGAGATTGTCCAAACATTTGGTGCATGAGGTGCTGGTGTCATGCCAATTATAAATGTATTCTCAGGTCGAAATCTGATAGACAGAGGCAGATTTAGGCAGTACAAGATAATAGCACCACAAGATACTACTTGGCCTGCAATTTTATTGGTAAATGGATTGAACCAATCAATGTATACAGCAAAGACTAGGTGGTAACAAGATCGTAGAAATCCTCGAAGTGAATGCCAAGCTGGACTGTCATGGATGTCATACATCCGATCAGGAATAGCAGGATTCTGAAATTTTGCAAATGTTTGCCGCAAGCCATCATCAATCTGAGCACGCTTCAAGAAGAAAGTGAGCCATGACTCAAATGATTGACTAGTATAAAGGCATTTAGGAACTCGTTGTAGCCCTTCATGAGTGCGGTGCTCAATAAACAGATCAGCACCACAGATTTTAGACCTTGGTGACCGCCTCCAGTTACACTGAGCAGGAGTTCCATCAGCAGTGTAATGCTTGAAGCACTGAGGGCAACATATAACACGCAGAATCTCAGGCTCAAACTGGCTATGAGAATATACAGTACGAATATCAGATGGAATGCCCAAGCTCTCAGAGATTGCTATATTGACCCCAGAAGAAGCAAGCGCAGTTTGAATCAGCCCAAGCATAGTCAAGATAATGAATCGGAACGCTTTCAGCAGAATGTTAGCAGTATCTCGACTAGCACCTGCATGGAGAGAGAGCCAAGCGACGACAAGACAGCATAACTCAAATACCGGTGCAACAACTAATAGGAGTTGAAGTTTGAACAAAGTAAATGGAGTAAAGACATGAAACTCACCTTCCGTTAGATCCAAGGAAGCTTGAGGTGGTCGGGGCACATTGGTGGTAACGTAAGGAGTAGCTAATACAGTGTGACTAACTGAGGTTTCACCCCTGTTGCGCAATTCATGCGCTCTGCGAGTCTGAGGAGAGACCTTGCGACCAGGTACAGTGCGCCCATGATCTGTACATGTTGTCTTGATACAGCTACTGCAGGTGCAGATAACCTTGGCCATGGTTATCTGATCTAAAATGAATCAGTGATCAGTGCTGACATGAAAGGGTTGAAGGACTGGATATTTACCAAAATAAGCAGCTGACTACATAAATGACAGTCAGACAATAATACTCAGGTAATGTATGAAGGCTTACCTTGGTTTTCACGCTGGTGGTGGAACACTGAGGGAGCAGCAAGCCGCGCGTTGCGTCCAATTCTCGGCCGAGAATTTGGATTGCCGAGCCGAGCCGAGCCGATTCTGATTGCCGCAACGCATTTGGATCAAGGGCGAGTCGAGTGCCGCGCAAGTGAACAAAGGCATGTGAGTTTCACATGAGGTGGACTTTGCCCCCGGTGTCATTGCTTACGTTTTCTTTGCACGTGACGTTCAGGTATCCTCAGCCCATTCTGGTCTGCCATCCTCAGTTGTCTTTTCCTTTCTGCCATGACACTGAGGACATACATATTTCCCTTGTCACTCCTCTTATGTCCCTCGTACTCATAAATGATGGCCTGATGGTCTAGAACAGCAGGAACACGAATCCTCAGCGTCTAATCAGAGATAAAGAAGAGCTAAAGATTCGTTATACCTAGAACAGCAGGAACACGACTAGAGTACAATGAACAAGTGTGAGAATAAGGAAAGGACTGATAACGAGAGATACATACATCCTCAGCGTCTAATCAGAGATAAAGAAGAGCTGAGGATGGGGACGCGACGACGTGGAAGTATATGGAGGGATCATGTGACCGTGTATGTAAGCGATGAAGAAATAGGACTAAGTCCCAACACAACCCCATCGTCAGTCTTGAGTCGATTGTTACAACTCGATTTGGATCTGCCAGATCCAATGCTCAATCCGGATACCCGACCATTCCTTTGAAGCTCTTCTCGAAAGGCCGGTGATGCAAGGTTGAGCGATGTTTGGTGGGACCCGAGAGACCTTGCATAGTGTACTTTCGTCCCAAAGCGAACAACGATTTCAGTTACAGTATTACTGCTGGCTGTGACATGAAGACAATAGCCGAAATGACCGATGTGATGGCTGGAAGTATCAATTCGCTGGCATTTTCTCTCTTTTTCTTTTCCAGCATGCGTGCGCTGAAACGGGAGGAGGTCGATTACTCAGAGCCTGGCAAGTTCGATTCTCCTCGGGTCTCATGAACAGGTTCAGTTTGGGTTCAGTGCAGTCATTCGTTGCTTAATTTCTTCTCTTTCTTCTTACCACATAGTTGTCGCAGTCCTCACTACCGTGAAGTTAGTAAGTCGCTTTCTCTCTCTAGCTCAAGTCGATTCTGACGCATTTTTCTAGCTTCCTAAATGTGCAGCAAATGTTATGGCCTACATGTTTGCCGTGTCATATCACGGTCTTGCTGGTCAGAAACGGGTGTAGGGGCCAGGCGGCTGGGGCAGCGAGAAACCTGCATGGTGTGTTGCTCTTCCTTCTGATGATACTTATCTGATGTGTTACATATCTTATCGAAGGCGACTCTGCACTCCACCGGTACTCCTTGCCTATCGAACACAGCAGGCAGCTAACTACCATCCGCCAGCATGTTGGCCACCAACGTAATGTGAACTGGTACCCCCCGCGCTAGGCTATCAACATCTCCTGCCTCCACTTAGGTCCTAAATGCGGAGGCTCCTGCAGTCACAGGCGGTCTGCATGCCGGGAACATATCTGGCAGTGCAACTCGAGGGTGGGTCGTCGAGAGGGCTGGGCCTCGAACCTACCCAATGTATGACTTGGTAGACAAAACTTGATTTCCGGTAGTGAATTAGGTCCATAGTGTAGCGCTAATGTAGTGTTCCTTGTAAAGTCAAAGTTTTCTCCGTTCGAAAACAATTTCTCAAGTGTTCGCGATGGTCGAAAGTGACATATTAGAATAGGAAATTTTGTTGTACGACGATTGCAAGCTGCACGACAGGTTACCAATAGCTTACTGAAAATTTAAGAGTGTACCTACTTCATTCAGCGCAGTGGGCAAAATGAAGCTTCAGCACGTCTTCACGGTAAAAGCAGTGACACTTGTCACATTCCTCTACTAAACCCACCCAATCATACTTCGAAATTCCCTCACCATCCAGAAGGCGCTGCAGATTTTCGGTGGTGTCGTTGATTTGGATAACTTCGGATGACCTGCGGGCCTCAGGGCGAGGTTGCCGTATGGTGGTTCTTGCACGAGAGGGACCAGCAACTGGCTGCGTCGAGGGCCATGGAGTCGGAGAGCTTGGAATGGAAGAACTGGCAGAGGAGAACGAAGAAAAGGGCGAGGAGTTGCCGAGTCCATCTGAAGAACCCATACGCTGAAGGCGGAAGCTGTTTTTCTTCGAAAGAGGCTGCAGAGCACTAGGGAGGTACGGGTCTACTAGAACGGTACTGTCAGGTTTGCAGACAAGTAAATAGGACATCGCAACGCTCACCTTCCGTGATCCTGATGCGCTTTCCTTTGGATGGAGTGGTAGGAGCAACAGGGCGGCCATACGGAAGTGTAATACGAGGGCCACTGAGTTGCCTTGCCTTTGTTGGGTCGGGTTCATACGAGCCGAAGTATCCCTCGAAGTAAGGAGTAACCTCGGGGGAGTTAATTGTTGCACGTGTGAGAAATGCAAAGGCAACGGCGGCAAGATCAGGTGCTGAAACGATGCCAGCATAAGTATAAGGCGCCGTGGCTACAGCAGAAAGCTCATACATTTTGCAAGGTGCACGTATGTGGACTGCAATAGTCCCCGAATGCGCACATTGTTAAGGTTGACTGCGCAATACTAATTAGTTGATATTTTCAGGTAATTCCGATAATTGACGTACCCCTAAAGTCGCACCTGCTTGGCTCGTGGTGGCAAAAAATATAAGCAATGGGTGGTTCCGTTGCAGAGTGGATTATCTGGGTGGAGAGTGGCACATTGGATGTCATGCCACAAAAGCACTCAAGGAAGAGTCCCCGCTTTTGAAGAAAGCCCCGAACACCAGTGGGAACAATGCGTTGATTGGATTGGGCGCAAACCAGACTTGGAGAGTGTTGATTAGATATAAAAGATGTAGAAAATGACTGAAAAAAATACATACTATGCCACCTCTACGACTTGGCCAACTTCATGGCTAAAAACCAGTATTTCGGTGCTCTTCTGCTGGAGGGCCCTGACTGTTGTATACTGCCCACACTGGGCCTCGTTGACTATCTGAAGTGCCATCAAGGGGTGAGTTAGCTTGACCATTGAGTGCACACACTGGCCTACCTTTATACCCTCCTTTGAAAATTCCTGGGACATGTCGAAGTCAAGCAGCAGTCAAGGATAAAGCCTGCCCAGCATATCCAAGGAAAATTAGAACTTCATCCTAACAACAGAAGGGTAGGGCTGTCGCTTCAATGACTGCTCACAAATTTGTTGTTCGCGGATGAAAACTTAACTTGAGTGAAAACAAAATCCGAAAGCATTTTACGCTGCGCAGGCCTGTTAATCCCGCTGTACTTGCAACATTCAAATAGACTGACCTATAGGATTACAACGATGGTGTGCTTGCAGCGGCAAGAAGCAGTCAGGAGGAGCGAAAGGCCGTTTCGGTGTTTAAGTTATGTTGCGATTCAGCTTGTTATGGGTAAACAACGTTGTCGGACTGACTTTGTCACAGCCTACCATGACACCAACTTCCTCAATCTATTGGCATCTATTCTGTGCTCCTGCTTGTCGAGAAACTACTCTTTATCAACTCCCAATAAAATACATGGCATTCAAAATCCCCCTGCCTTGGTCCCATGCCTCTGTCGGCAGTTCAGCTCAGTGTTTTGATTCAAGCAAAACAGATTCTTGACGACGTTGGACTCGATATACATGGTGCATCTGGAGATACTGATGCGCTTCAACTGACTACCTTTATCTCAGATACCATTCCACAGTTGCCCTCAGCGGAAGTTCAGCTTTTGTGCTATGAACCACCCATAGCACGGTCATTTACCCAGGAGGAATTGCTCGCTGGAAGTCATCATATCAACCGACAGACTATTGTTGACGCACTCATTGATCACCCATTCAATGCTATTGTTGAATATCCACAGACAGGGTCATGCAGGGGCGAGTCCATTGCCCATCGATTTTTGGTCGACCCAGCAAACTTCGTACACCCAAAGTCAAACATCCAGTATTCCCTTGGTGATGGTCACGGAGGTCATTCAAATGTTCGCTGCGGCCTTCTTGTAAATAACGATGGAACACTGGCCTACAGTAAGCATCTCCGAACATCATGTATGTCACATTGCAATTTGTCTGGATTTTAAATGTTGTCTAACGTGAGTGTACAGGCAAAGGTCTCAAGTTCTGCTCGGCAGCTCCATTTCCCCAGCCTCTCAGCATATCACATTTTCTTACCTCTCGTCACAAGCTTCCATTGTTGAACCGACATGGTGTTCGCAGCACTGGAACAGCCGAAGAAGAAGTCTTCATGAAGACCCTGGCTTTTTTTTGTGCCATCCAGAAGAAAGGCTGTGGGTTTGATGCAAGCATTGATTTAGATGGAGAATTCGCCATTTGTAGTGTTCCGGAGGATAACGACGATGCCCCAGAAGTTCGCGGTGGAGAGCGGAGTGCAACCTGTAGAGGCCGGCTCCTGTTTCAGTGTGACAAGTACAGTCGGTGGTACATTCAGTAAGTGGGTCTGTATTCCGCGGTATCACTTTTGCTCAAGCTGGTCTCCAGGTGCGCGGAACGTAACGAAAAAAATCCAAATCATCTTATTCTTCGAAACATCGACGAGTTCAACCTGGAATATCTTCGCGCCTTGATGAGTGGTGATGCAGCGGCCATAATGGTGTTCGAACTGCCTGCAAAGCGGCTTGGCTATGGACCACTGGCACCCTGCACCTTTGTCGCATCACCAAGTGAGCAAAAGCAACACTGTCGTGCGTTATTTCCATACTTTCTTCATTGACAAAAGCTAAGTGGGCCAAAAAAAGCGTACTGGCACAGGTCTCAAGCTAATGGTGTCCTTCAACGAGGTCGTTTAGAATCACGGTCGGATGGTATGCCGTGTACTGCTCAATTCGACATCTACACCCCTAACGACCTGGTCGCGTGCCCTCGGGTGGTTATAATATGCCGAAATCCACACTCACACGTACCTCCCCTTCCACTCAAGACTCCTCCCATCCTTTCGCATTTACTTGCATCTCTCTTCACTAATATGGGCTGGAAATTGGCTGATGTCACGCCGCGAAAAGCTTTGCTTGACTCAAATTTTATGTTTGCTTTGCGGAAGCACTTGGGTTGGCAGAGACTTGTTGACCCTACACTTTCAGACCTTCACCCATCACTCGGAAACCTTGATCATGTTCGTCGTCAAATCGATGTTTTGCAGGCCGAGCTATTTCCGTCTGGAACCGGATGGTCAGGTCAGTTGTCATGTTTTCTTTGATGAGGATCATGACTAAAGACCACAAAATCCAGGTGCTCTTCACCTTCTGTCCGAGCATGATGCACTCCCTTTGGAGGAAAGATATGTTCGCTGCGTGGAAACACACACAATTGAGAAGAACAAAGAATTTCGCCTCGTGATTTGCATGAGCCCGGCCATGTCGCGTCAACTCTTGAAATGCAAGCGGCCCACCATTGATACGTCATTCAAGCGATTACATGGCTGGCAGCAATTTGAAATAGAGACATGGGATGCCGAACACATGCGATGTAAGTCATTTCTGGTTCATCATCTGGTCCCTGAATCATCTCGAACAGCCATTGTAGTAACTCGAGCATTCACGACATCGCAATCAGCGGAGGCCCATTGCATTCTTTTCCGGCGCCTGTTTGAGATAGCTACGGCTGATACCGGTCTACCAGTCAAGTTCTTCTATATTCACGGCGATGGGTTTGAGACGTGGATTGCAGATGCGCACAAGGGTCAGGCCCTCGGTATGTCTTCAAAAATTATCCAATTCAGGCTACCAATTTTTGCGATAGGCCTTGGACGCTTCTGCCAGCTCTTATGCCAGCCACTCGATTTGTTCTGCCGTTATGATGAAAAGCAGCGGCTGTGTGATCTTGATCCCTATGAACACTTGCGCCGATTTTTCCGACTTTGCATCACGCACTTCAAGAGAAACATCAACGACATGCGCCGCTACATATCGAAAGATGTCCGTATTGCGATGCTGAGCCTCGCTTCATCTCAACCTCATGCCTGCCTTGAGGAGACGCTCCGATTTATAGAAGCTGGAGGGCAAAAGGCAAAAGGTATGTCTCCGCACTTCGGTCCTTTCTGATATTGATGACAGCTTTGTAGCCTGGTTGAACGACAAGCGTACGGGGTCAAAGTTTGTTTTGCCTGCAGTGTACCAGCCGATGAGCCTTATTCCAATCCAGTTCTGGAAAGCGTCGGCATCTACCAGCAACGGAAACGAACAGGCACATCGAAACATCAACCGTGACGGCATCAACCTCACCATGCTTGCTGGGATAATGAGGGGAATGCAATATGACGGGCGGGCGATGGCAAGCCTCGAGCTTCATGCATCTCTTGGTGTGAATTCTCGGGATCAAGCAGCCACTCACTATCGGAGGATGATGACATCTGTTGGGCGGCAGAGTAAGCACCGGAAGATCTTCTCCACCACCCTTTTTCTTGACTTTTCAAAATTCAGTCACTGTTCAGCGTCGTGTGGCGACCGCAAAATCCGAGAAAGAAAGTAGCCACGATGCGGTCCGTCAGTCTCCATCAAAAAAGCGTAGAACTTCAGGTGCGACTACTGAAAGTGGATTGTTGCTTGCCTTTACTCATGTCCGAGTCTCTCTACTGGCACTTCAGACTGGGCTCACCGAAAGCCTTAGCCTCAAAAGGGACACGTCCGTTCTGGCAACTCACAGCATGCTGTCGAGCAATACATTGCCGGTGCTTGATACTCTCGAACCACCCCCGATCCTTCATCATTGGGATGCTGCGCAGCCACCAGTCATCCCCGCCTCTGCGTCTCATGGCGAAATCAGACCTTATCACTACCTGCATTTTTCGACCACCTCGGACTTTGATGCACTTTTCTTGGGCACCGACAATTTTTCCTACGGCCGCGAGCCTCCTCACTCACAATTCATGGACAGGTATGCAGCATACTCGGAATCAGATAATAAGGAGCTTTAATGTATAAACATTGTCTTACTGTCCTTGTCCGAATTTTTGAAAGTCATGTAGTCAATGTTTCGACAGCAGACAAGGCATATCAAATGGTGTACATACTGTCCAAAACTCGGCTGGAGATACACTGAGGTTCGACAGGGTTCCCTGGGTCCTTCACTGTTCGGAGCGACAAGGCTGGCAGTGACACTGACTTCCGCGCATTCTGACCTTCTCCTGGGGCTTCCGCCATCGGCGATCCGAATCGAGTTGTAACAATCGACTACAAACTCCCCCATCGTCGCGGAATATAAGGAAAAGAAATTGACGAGACCTAATGAAGTGCAGTGGCGAGTATGAACAGGGAGAGGAAGAAGTTTATGTAGCGAAAGAACCAGAACGAATATGCTCGCGAATAAAATGATATCGAATGTCGATGTGTTTGGAGCGAGAGGACGTTGAGTTGGAGTTCGCGATCTCGATGGCACTTTGATTGTCGCAGAGGAGTGGGAAAGGATGAGGGGCAGGCAGATCAAGAGAGCGCAAGAATTGTCGAATCCATATAGCTTCCTTCATGGTGTGGGACATGGACATGTATTCGGCCTCGGTCGAAGAGAGAGCAGTGATGCATTGACGAACGGCGCTCCAGGAGACAAGACTCGAATACATAAAAGAAAACATATCCGGAGACACTGCGACGATTGAATTCGTCAGAAGCCCAGTCCGCGTCCATCATGCCGCAATCACTTGGAATCAGTAAACGCAAGGGGGGACCGACAGGCGTTTGCGAGAAGTTGTACTCCAAGGAATAGTCAAGAGTGCCGATGAGATAGCGAAGAACACCTTTAGCTGCGAGGAGATGCGCGCAAGTGGGAGAAGAATTAAATTGTCCAAGTGCCATAGCGGTATAGGCAAGGTCCTAGCGATCAAGTGCCGCTAACTTGTTACAATTGGTATATGGTTCCCAGGTGGTGTCTCCCGGGCTCCACCTGACCTGATATTCCACAGTATTATTTTGGGTCCATCTATGGCCCAACATCTCTTCTACGAACCATTTGTGATTATTCGGCGCCCCAAAATCATAGGGCTCCAGGTGAGTTCTGTTAGGGAACATTGCATCATTCGTTGTGTAGTATGGACGCAACAGAGAAATGTGGAATGTTGGATGTATCTGGCGCTCCATAAGCGCTGTCAGCAATTCCAGCGTGTAGTTCGACGTTTCTGGCATAGCCCTCAAGACTTTGTAAGGCCCGACGAACTTCGGGCACAATTTTCGGGCATGTTGTCATGGCCAAAAACAGTTTCCACTGAATCCAGCATGAAAACCCCACACTGCGACAATAGCGCCTCTGGAAAAGAAATTGCACAACAGAGAATAGAAACCACTACACAGATAAGATCGATCTTATCTTATCAAATCCACAGATAAGGCTTTAGCGCTTGCTCGTAAATTTCGGAGAAAGAGGAAAAGGAGAGATCGGTTTGGCGAGGGGAAGTCCGTCCGCCGGAAGCCGAGGTTGCGGGGCGCGCGGGAACTCGTCGGGCACGCGAAAGGTAAAGAAAGATCGGTGTTGCGGGGACGTCCCCTGTACAAAGGCAGTGCTTAAATTAAAGGTGGTCCGTGAGTAAGCGAGTGAAATAAGACTACCAACCAAGAGCATGGCTCCACGTCGTGGTGAGCGAGCTTCCCAAAAGACATGCGAAGGGAAGGAGGTTAGGTGAATGGGTGAGTGTGTAATGACTGGGGCGATTCATGGTGTAATGACTGGGGCGACTCGTGGTGAGGAATTGTGCGAGGAGAGAGTGATACAGGACCGGATGTAATGACCGGGACGAGTGGTGAGGAGAGACTGGGTTTGGGGGAAAAGGGAATTGTGGGAGGGAAAAAATATAAAATATATTGAAAGTAGTATGATACAGAGGTCGATATTAAGTGAGTAGCTAAAGATTATATTTGCGGGCGAAGTCGTCGCGCTGGGATGCCCAAGCGCGGGTGATGGCGGCAGGGACGAGGAAATCGAGGCGTCGCCAGTAGTTGAGGAAGCAAAGGGAAGTCCACCCGCCGAGTTTCATGACGACCTCAGGAGGGACCCCGGCAGCAAGGAGTTCGACGGTGCCGCCAATGCGATAACTGTGCCCGAAGACGGGGTCGAGGGATTCGGTCGAGAAGATGCAAGAGGTGATATCGAGAAATAGATTTTTAGTAAGTACGGTATGAGAGGAGGAGTTGGGATTAGAGTAGGCGAAGAGATGAGCCGGAGACGAAATATGATTAAGGCGAAGATGGTGAAGAAGCGCGGAGACGGGACAGAACACGTTGCGCATTGCGGTGAGAATGCATTGATCGCCGGAGGGCGAGGTTTTAGTGGAGGGGAGGTGAAACGTAAGGACCTTCGAACCGTTGACGATAGAGGAGGTAATGTTAGATGCGCGAGAGACATGAACGGCGGGTGGAAAGCAGGTGGAAGAGGAGAGGAGCTTGCCTAGATGGCGACAACCCCAGAAAGCAGTGAGAGCGGCCGCCCAGATGGCAGCGTCGCGAGGCGCTTTAAGGTCGAGTTTTTGATGGAGAGCGAGGAGGTGCTTAGCCGTGATAGGGCTGCGAGGGAGGCGTTTAAAAGGGACCCCGAGCTTGTCAGCCACCTTCCAGTAAGTAAGGACCCAAGGATCCTGACCGTGCCATTCGGCACGATTGAGGATATGCCACGAGCGTAGACCATTGAGCCAGTTGCGAATGCAGTTATCGGAATGGGAGCCGGAGGCGTCGGCGACGAACATTGAGAGAAGGAGGTCGGACGCTAGCATGTGTTGCTCCTCAGGAATACGTAAGCGGTCACAGAATTGGGTGAAGCGCAAGAGACCCGCGCCATAGGATTGGCGGGTAGAGCTGGAAAGCGACTCCAGAAAACGTGTATAGAGGAGTGGCTACGAGAAGTTAGAGAAGGGTTAGGATTTTGAAGGAGTTGGGAGGATACCTGATAGTCTGGAGGAATCTAAGAATTGATGGAGGACTGGGCAACGCGCGAGTGGGGGGTAGTCCAGAGTAGGAGACGTTGGTCAGCCGGGACGAGCGGACGATAGGAGCTAGGCGTGTAAGAATTGTCGTCCGAAGGACTTTTGACGGTATGGTGAGAGAGAGTGCGAGCAGCACTGTTGCGAGGAGAGGTAAGCATTCGAAAGACGCCTGGAGCTACCGAATTAGAGGTAGTGCGAGGCGGCGAAGTCATGGACTCTAAGTTGGTAAATTGGGAGGTGAATGGCGGTGACGAGGCAGAAGGACGTTGAGGAGCGGCGGTACTGTTTTCGAGTGTCGGAGTGCATGGAGGACGTTTACGCATTGCGAAAACTCCAAAACCGACGTCGACGGCCTCATAAGAGGCCGTGTTGGAAGCGCTGCTAGACATGGAAGAATGGAAGGAGTTCGCGCGGTAAAGAGAACGCGCATGTGAGGTAGGTACGAGGGGCGCCCGAGACTCCACGCGAGATCGGGTCAGCAGGATTTAAGTCGGATTCGACGTAGACAAAGGATGGTACGATGAGATGTTGTACGAGTGTGGCGTAGGTACGACGGGTGCACAGGTTGATGGGGAGATTTGGACTACGGTGCTTGTGATGAGCACCGATGGCGCCGTAGTTGTCGGAATGGATTAGGACGTGGACATTTGAGAAACCCAGTTGAGCTAGGAAGGAGACGGCGAGTTCGACGGCGACTGCCTCGAGCCAACAAATGTCGTGGTTGGGCTGCTTCCAGTTGTCAACCAGCTTAAGAGCATGCCAGGAGTTACCGATAATAATACCAAGGCCCCAAGAAGTCGAAGCATCGACGAAGACGTCGATTTCGGCGATTTTGGTGATAGGGTGAAGCTGGCAGAATCCCGAAGGGTCGTTCAGCTTGTCCTGCCACCAGCGGAGCGTGTGCGCTACTGAGTCTGAGAGATGGTGAGTAACAAAGCTGTTAGCTTCGTAACCTAGACGAATGTGAGAGATGCGTATTGGAGATAGAATAAAGATCGAACCTGCCATGAAGTTCGAAAGAGGAGGGAGGTGAGAGGAGCCCTCCGGGAAGACGAAGGAGACATGGACTAAAGTCCCATGAATGACTTGAATATCTCGGAGAGTAAAAGACGAATGACGAGAAATATGGGCGTCGAGCATGCCCGAGACGCGACTGAGATATTTAAGACACTTTTTCTCAGGTAAAGAAACTGTGCGGGCTACTAAATCCCAGGCGAAGCCGATGTAAGTGAAAGTGGTCGAGAAGCAAGGATCGGTCTTCTCTGGGTGCCAAGGGATATTGAGCTCCTCGATAAGTTTCATGATAGACTCGCGGTCGTGGGCGTAGGAATAGGAGCCTTCATGAAAGGGACCGGAGGCTACTGGGAAGCGAAACACCTCAATGTCGTCTTCGTATTTCAGAAAGAGTGAAGAGGGCCGAGCTTCGGCATGCCAAATGTCAATGGAAGCATTAGATATTTGTCCGGAATTGCTATTCGCAGGGCGAGCACTGAAAGGGTGGACGTGATCAATGTAAAAGAGGCCTTTAAATGAGACGACCAGGAAAGGTTTATGGTCGGGAAGCGCAGGACAAGTGCAATGAAAGGATTTGATGTCGAAAGACATTGCTTGAGTACCAGGTGGCGCGCGCGTGACCTAGGAGATGAGATGCATGAGAATGAATATTGAGATAAGAAAGATGATATAGAGATTGGAGTGATGAACCTACCCAAGGAAGGGTAGGTTCAAAGGATTGCGACGAACGAGTGTCAAGAGATATGCGAGAACACGAGTTTGGAGTAAAGGGCACCACGACGGCCCCGGAGATTGGAGATAGGAGATCGGGTATGTACGATGTGAGAAAGGAAAGGATAACGGTGACATACCTCGTCGGCGACACGGAAGGCCATGTCGAAACGTGTGGGGAAATCCTCCTTGGGGATGAAACTATTCACCGACGGTGTGCCCGTCAAAGGATCACCTTTAGACAGGTTACGACAAACTCGTAGTTTGGGTGGAAGTCCAGGACCCGCGTCCTGCTCGGCGACTATGAAGGGCGAGCAGTAAACGGGTCCACGCATAATGCGCTCGACTTCCTCGAGTTTGAAAGGTCTAGACATTCAACCGAGTTTGATTTCGATGGATAGGTAATCGGCAACGGCATCGGGGTGTACATTGACGGAGGGATGGTTCTTGATGATAACCAAGGATGTGAGTTTAGGAAGTGTGCCGAGAGGGAAGCCGTTGGTGAGGTTGTGGACGAGAGAAGGATATGCAGGGATTAAGTTGTGTTTATTAAGGAAGTGATCGAAAGCCGAAGCGTTGTAAGGAGTGGTTACACGTTCGAACAACTCGTCATCTTCCGGCCTGGATGAAGGCGGGCGAGGACGGGTATGAATAACACTGCTAAAATCACGATAGGTGATGACAACCTCAGGCTTGAATAAAGCTGTCAAAGGTCCGATCACATGCGGCGCTACGTTCAAAGGCTGCGTGTTGAGCTCCGCATAATGAACAAGCGTGGACTGCATCCGGTCCATGGCGGTTGTCGCAGAACCTGTTGAGGTTGAACAGGGTGCAGATTCTTTTGGGCGAGTTTTCGTTGTAGGGTTTCGAGGTCCAGAGGGCGTTGTCGCGATAACGCGAGAAGAACGGTTTTCCGTCCTTGAAGGCCGAGGTACCCAAGGGATGGTCTCGGAAAGAATGCCCTTTAGTGCATATGAGGCACTGGGGAGCTCTGGTCGATCCCGGACGAAAGGACTGGCGCAGATGAGAGGAAGGTAGCGAAGCTTCATTGCAATGAAGGCGAGGAAACTTATTGGCGGGGTTGAAGTCATGGTCTGAGGGGCACTTGTTGACGGGAGCATGGGAGCGCCGCTTGTGGTCCAGTTCTCCGAGGCGAACACGCAGAAGAACCTCTGAAGCGTAAGCATCCCAATCAAAGAGTACACCTTTGAGGATATCTCTACGTGCCTTGACCTCGAATGGGTACCAATCAGGGTAGGTCAGCTCAAAGTTGTCGAGCTGGACAAAGAAATCCCGATGCTTCCTAAATTCCATGGCATAGGAGAAGCCCGAAAGCGAGGTGGCCGAGGAGGCCGAGTCCAGCGTAGACGAATCCGGGGAAGAGGGACTGCAGAGGAGCTCCAGAGCCGCGAAGAGATTGTTTGAAGCTTCTACGAAACGGAAGGGAGTGAGACAAGTCGGAGACTCATCCGAACCCCATAACCCGATCATCTTGGGCATATCCAAGAGCTGAACTTTCTCCGAGGAGTCCTCGTCGGCCCAGGGGCACAGCAGTTTGAAGTGAATGTCCTGGGGTGAATAATTGACCATCTCAATGCGCTCGTTGGTGAAGAAATTGAGCGGCGGGCACATCTTGTTTTTAATACAGAGTAAGTAAGTGGTCGGAATGCTGATCCGGCCTCGTCGAGCCGGGACCCGCTTGACCGGATCAACGAGTTGCATACTCCCGAGCAGGCGGGTACGCATCTTGGTTTCATTCTCTTTGTCCTTCTCCTTCTCTAGTTGCCTGCCCACTTCAGCGACCTTCTTTAAGCGAGTGCGTTTACCCTCGGTAAACCGGATGAGAGCCACAGGCAGCGGGCTCAAGGTCGCGCAGAGGGTCTCGCTTTTGATAAGCTCTTTAAACTCGTCATCCGTGAAAGCATAACCGTGCTTGAGAGGAGGTCCAATGTCGAGGTCCTCAGGCCAAGGGCAGGGAGTCTCCTTGGCTGTAATAGTTTTGAAAATACTTTGATTGTTGTACTTCTCAATTTGCATGTTCCGTTCAATTCGGGTTTGGAGAGGAATCTCAGGCACCATCAATACGTCGGGGAGCGCGACATGCGCGTCAATATCGAAGTCCTCGGGAATAGGACCCGGGATACCGGCGTTAGGGAGCTGAGTGGGCATTTACCAAATAAAATTTTGAAGTGATGGGTGAACGCAGTTGGGAAAGATGTCTCACAACCGCCACCCGAAGGGAATATAAGATTAGTAAGAATAGGAGGCAAATATGGCGAAATTTCGTGTACGCGCAAGCCTTATCTAAGCTTAGGCTAACGTGTGCAAGCTTAAGAAGCCTTAGCAGACAATAAGCGCACCTCCAAGTCCATATAGGGCTGCACACCGTCCGTCGTACGGCTACAGCCGTACAGAATACGGCTACCGACGGTATACGGGGCTCCGTATACCGTCCGTCAGAGGACTCAACGACATGTTGGACGATTCGGTCTGGTACTGTAGACGGCCGTATTACGGCAGACGGTGGATACGGACCTGACCATTTTTTAAAACAATTCATAGACATTGTATTCTATACCCAATCTAGCAGATCCTACTTACGAAGGGCGGCATTGACTTGAGCGCGAGCAAGGTGTAATCTTTTCTTTACCAACATCAAAACTCTGATAGTTTCAGGGTGTAGACTTGCCCGCCGCAATGATATAGTATCACGGCCGCCCGAAAATATCCTTTCGACAGCGACAGCAGAGCCTAGTAGAAGGATTACATGTCAAAACCGTTGTGTACATTCCTCCGGAGATGCCATGTGCTTACCTGGGATGGTCAGAATGTCACGCGCAAGCCAAAACAGATTGGGAAACTGAGCACGATGAGCCGTCCACCACTGCACCGGGTTACATTTCATGAAGTCTTCAGGATCCTGCGTGAGCTTGTAGTATTCTGCCAGCTCATCACGCACGAAGGCCTTTGTCTTCCGCTGAAAGCGAGCCACGAAGTTCTTCTGTGGGGAATGGGAAGATGACGAGGGAGTGGAAAGAAGAGGGGCCGATGGTTGGGAAGGGGCCGTGTGCTTGCCAGCGTAATGATTGTGGAAGTGCGTAGCAAGATCCTCCTTCGATTCTTCGAGGTAAGCTGCAAGTGTAAAATCATTGGCGTAGTCGTCCTTCATCACCTCATAGGAAATGCGAGGATCAAGAACTAAGATAAGAAATCTTAGCACGACAGAGGCTGATAGGAAGGAAGGTGACTTACGGGCTGACCACATGTAAAATGGGGACTCGTCAAACTTGTGGTAATAGTCACTCAACTTGCGATGCGCTTCGATGAGGCCAGTCTTGATCTTGACATCAACGGTGTCCGGAAGACTGCGGAGAATAGACTTCAATTCATCTTGCAGCCCACGGAAGATTGCATGAGTTGTTGAGAGCATTGGCAACTTGGTCGCTGACATCTGGGTCGTAGCTGAACGGAAGGACTTGAGCCAGTCGGTAACCAGGACAAGGGACCTCCAATCTGATTCAGACAGCTCATGTTGCCGCAGGTCTCGGTGACGTGAGACGAAGCCTTCAATTACGTCTTGATAATCGAGTGCACGTCCTAACAATGAACCTTTTAGTCATGTAAAGTAGGGTAAGAGTTCGTGTTACGCACGGAGCATCTGATGAGTCGACGACCATCGTGTTTTGACGTCGAGAATGAGCATAAGGGCTGGGCTCTTCTCGTCATCCTCTTTGTTCGTCGTCATTGCAATCTCTTTGAACCATGTCTGCCGCCGCTGAGTACTTGAGCGTACAGCTCAAACAATTGCGCGCAACTGGAAGAAAAGAACGATCAGATCCAGTAAAGAGGTGCATTGCTCAGATACTTGCTTACCTTTCCTACAGCAGACAGCATCTCCTCCACCGGCGATCCTTCTATATCATCTGAGTTGGGGGTGGGCTCGCTGTTGTCTTCCCGTGCCACAGCGTCATCGTCAGCATCACGGCTGATTGGAACCGAGACAACTTCTTGATAGTTGCCGCCGCGTGACACCACTTTCTTTGAGTCTGCCTTGGAAATTGCACCAATGCCTTCGAGCAACTATAAAGATTGGTGTTATATTAGTAAGTTACGATGGACGTTCGGAGACTGCTAACCTTCAGCGCAGCAAGATGAATAGTATGCGGCATACACCGCATACGCGCATGTGACACGGAAAAAGGTATATCAAGCTCAAGACACCGGCGAGCTATGCCTTCAACCAGTGTGTCATTATTTGAAGCGTTGTCCATCATGAAAGCTATGACCTAGAGGCAGAGAACTGCATCAGAGCACGGACAACTGATACATAAATAGAGTACACACCCGCCCGATAAGCTCATACATCTTGAGGGTCTCCCAAACGGCCTCCGCCATGTTCTCGCCAGAATGTTCACCGACAAGTTCCCGAAAATCGATGAGCAATTCTTCTGTAAGTCAAATGTCAATTGATTTGGTGACAGTGAGGAATGAACTGCATTACCGAGTTCTCCCTCATTTGTGATGTAATGGGCGATTATAGCCAGGAATGCATGTTGATTGCTTGATGTCCACGCATCGAGAGAAATGCTGATGTTCCCCTCGAGCTCCTGTTCAGTAGTTTAGAAAGAGATTAAGCCCAGAAACAAACATGATCCAAACATGATCACTTTACCTTGAACATCTGCTGAATCCCCTCCACAGTCTCCTCGCCCATCTTCATTATCCTTCGCTTGATGACATTACGGCCAGGTAACTTGAGGCTTGTAGCAGAGCGATGGGTGTATTTCATCATGTTGATAAATTCGGGCTTCTCGACTTCGTCGAATGGCTGATCGCACGCCACGATCCACTCAGCCAGAAGTTTTTCGAAATGCTCTTGATCCCACGGGCCCTGTTATATACGAGTCCATACTATCACAAATGAATAAAATAAATAGCGCACCGCGGCCTGTTCGTTTTGTTTCTCAAAGGCCTTTTTGATATTACTGGAAACAGTCTCGAGCGTTTGGAGGTATTCGGCTTGTTTTTTTGCATTGAGTGTTGATTTATTCGCGGCGATTGCTATCTCCTTGGGTGTTGGCGGCTCTGAGCGGTGTTTGAGGGCGAGATAAAGTCGCTCCATTGGAGGGAAATGCTTGAGGTGACTAATGAGTCCTATAGTGATATCAGCAATGCTCGCACGTCAACTCGAGGTCAATTTTTACTCACCGTTTAGATTGCTCTTCATAAGTTTGGTTATTGTCAGGATTTTTCGATTGCCATGATAGCATTTGTAGTACTTTGATCCAGGGACTTGCTCGCCATACATGTCGGCGTCGACCACCTCGTAGAACAAATAGACAGGGTTTCGCAACTGTAGAACTACTTATGAATTGGTCCGAATTTGACAGAAATCGCACGTACCCGCTCTACAACCATTTTACGGCTGGTCCCTTGTGCTGATGGCTTCGAGGCGACAGGCTCTTGAGGACTGTCTTCGTCTTCAAAGTCTTCGACTGTCACGGTGCGTCGCTTTTTTTGTGGTGGGTCCAGGTTTGCAGCTTTGCTCTTGTTCGAGCTCCGTGTCGCTCCTTTCTTGCTGTTTGACGTAGTCGGTACCGTCTTCGAGGGAAGCATATCCGCAAGCTAATTCAAAGAATATAAGTCAAGAAGAAAAAGAACAGGGTATAAGATTGCGCACCTCGTCGTTTGTAATTTCTATAATATCCATATCATCATCAGACACCTCTGAGGAGACGCCGGATTCGGACGACGTCAGAAAGGCAGCATCGTCGTCTTCTTCTCCAGAGTTGCCCGGTACTGTTGATGACTTCTTGAATCGACGCTTGCGCTTTGTTGGTGCTCGGGGGTGTGCATTCTTGGGCTCGACAGTATTTCCATTCTCATCGAGATGCTCCAGCGCAATGGCCTCCTCTAGTGCCGTAGTTTTCTTCTTGCGGAGGCCACGACCTTGAAATGAAGGACAAGGTCATTGGAAATGAAATAAAAATTAGTCAAATGAAATACCTTGAGGCAAATGGCTGCTGCCAGCTGCAAGTTGATCGTCGTTGGACATGAGATTGAGTCTCGGGAGGGAATGTGCAATTGTTAATAGTGCAGAGGTAAACAGCCAGATTAAATACCTTGGATTTCAAGATGGTCAGTCGGCCGAATTTTTAGATCGAGCGTGGTAAGGCCCGCATTTTCCCTCCAAGGCAGAAAAAAAAAAACTGGACCATGAGATGAAGCGTGAAATCGGGGCAGCGGGCTGTGGTATTTCATAATGAACGTAAAATGGTAATCAGCAAGTAGAAAGACTCAGCGACGACAGCTCATTGTGATAGCAGGATTTGAACTTTGAAGCATGTTGTTTAAGGTCCAGCTGGATGCGGCAGCCAGTCATGAATCCTGAGAGCATAGCAGGGACTGGAGGGTAAGCACCGTTGCTTCGCGGAATGCGAAAGGTCAGTTCAAGGCCCGCGCTGTTGATGAGTTGAGGCTTGGGCTGCTTGGTGTCGTCGATGATGAGCTCAACTTGATGGTGCACATGGTCAATTTGAAATCTCAGACTCCGAAGGGATGCCGTGGTGCCGTACACTGCCGTCAACGGCCGTTTTCCTACGGTTAAATACGGTTATAACCGTCCCGTCTACCGTGCCGTTGAGTCGGTCACTAAATTGCCAACGGTACGACTACGGGAGCCGTATATACGGCACCGTCAACCGTGTTTATACGGCACGGTGTGCAGCCCTAAGTCCATATAGTGCACCGGATAAAGACGCTCACTCAAGTCCTCCCTTATTCCAGAACATTTATGACATAATCCAACTCGTATTCTGGAACCTTCCCAATATTCCGGAAACCCTCGTCAGGGGCAGAGATCTCTCGAATCTTACTCCTTTAAGGCATTTGATATAGATCGCCTGGATCTTACCCCGTCAAGGCATTTGATATGGACCTGACCGAAATCGTACAGCAGATCTACCTATTGTTCTCTTCATATAGAAATATGCTGACAAAGATCCTATGCAGATGACTCACCAGGAGTTATGGATGAGTAAGCTGCACCTATCTGTATATAGAAATATGCTGACTAAGCCTAGATAACGAAAATGTATATAAGGGAGAGGGAAAGTCGTATCCCCCCAAGTACAATACAGCATAAAGTAACCACCTGTTATATGGTACCTCTTGTAAGGTATACACACGTGCGAAAGCCGTAGAGCCTAAGTCAGACTCAGTACTTCACCATTGTCAGATTTGTCTTTCACACACCCTCCCTCGTTGTCAGATACAGCGTCGGAGTTTATAAGAGCTTGCTCGCTAAGGTTCTCGGTAAGTGGTCAACAGTGACCACTGAGACATTTTAGGTGCCTCCTCTTCATCCGTCATCAGATTTACTTCTGCACGAACCCCTTCGTCACTGTCAGATACAGCGTCGAAGCACGTCTCGTCTTTACAGGTAACCCTTTGTCACTGTCTGATACAGCGTCGAGGCACGTATTTCTCTTTTAGGTTCCACATCCTTCATCACTGTCCGATACAGCGTCGAGGCACGTAGTTTCTGATATCCTTCGTCACTGTCCGATACAGTTCGAAGCACATATTTTCCAGGTCCAGCAATCCTTTGTCACTGTGTGATACAGCGCCAAAGCACATACGTCCAGCATCAATTAGTTAGCACCATCAGCATCAGTCACGACCATCAGCATCAGTCACATCTATCAGCATCAGTCACAATCATCAGCATCAGTCAATCATCAGCATCAGACTTTGTTCATCATTGTCCACAGCACCGAAGTATAGTCCGTCATCATCATCAGACATAGCTCGTCATCGTCGTACACAGCGTCAACACCTATCTCCATCAGATCAAGTCCGTTTCACAACCGTTTCAGCATCAGACCTTGTCCATCATTGTCCACAGCCCTGCAGTATAGTTCGTCATCATCAGATATAGCCCGTCATCACAGTACACAGCGCCAATGCCTATCTTCATCAGTTCAAGTCCGTTTCGCACCATTCCTTCAGTAGTCAACAGAGGACAACACAGCGATCAATATTCCCATGGTTACATAACTTTCCCATGGTCATAGATTTTACACGTCAAGTCACATCAAGTCATATTACATCATCACATATTTTCCCACGATCCTTTCAGGTGTATCAAGTCTTCGAGGACACTAATAAACCATTTATAGGTCATTTACAGGTTACACTTGATATTACAAATTCCCTCGAACACCCAGGTAACTTCCCGTTGCATTCAGCTAGCTTCCGGTAGCCCTGGACACTTAGTTAAACAAACTTAAGTGTGACAACGTCCCTTGGGGAGGTTCAAATTCTTGGTTGATAGATACACCAAGTCACCCCCCTTTATGTCAGGACCGACCGAACGACGCTTGTTAGCCTCGCGCGTTTGAAACACGCGCGCCTCGATTATAGCGTCATGAGCCTCTGCTATATTTCCTAGGGCTCGTTCGGCGTACTCCCGAATTCCCTTTAGTATTACGCTGTCTGAGCGTATCTCTTTCAACATGAATGGCATGTAACCACCATTAAGCTCAAATGGAGCGAACTTGGTGGTAGCCAATACGCTCGCATTTATCACGAACTCGGCCATGGGTACATGGTCTACCCAATCCTTCTGGTCATGGCTCATGACGGCGCGAAATATCTGGCCAATACTACAATTGGCCCGCTCCGTCTGTCCATCCGTTTGAGGATGGAAGGATGTCGACATTAGGAGCTTAGCTCCTAACATCTTATGTAGTTTGCACCACCAGCGCAAAGTAAACTTCGAGTCTTGATCGCTTACAATAGAACTTGGCAGGCCATGTAGCCTGACGATTTCCCGTAGATATACCCACGATAATTGGGCAGCTGTCATAGTCGTATGTATGGGTATCATATGCACCATACTTGTCATACGACAGATTACTACCCATAGGTAGTTATATCCGTTAGATTCTGGGAATGGACCAATAAAGTCCATTCCGATGGAATCTCATGGCTTCGTCGGTATTGGCAGAGAATGGAGCTTTCCTGACAGTTTCTGGTTCGAAGTCTTGATCTGCTGGCAGTACTCAAACATGCGAATGGTAGTGGCTAGCGATGGCCACCAGTACCATCTTTGAATATATTCCGTTGTTCGTTCAGCACCGAAGTGGCCCATAGTTTGATCGGCTTGCTTTAGAATTGAGGTGATAAGCTCCGGTTCTCGAGGAATGCATAGAACACTGTCATTTATTGCGTTCATAGTCCAAATAAGTTTATCTTTCGTGGTAATGCACGAAATTCCTTGGGGTTCTCAAGAATAACCGAAAACAGTTTATCTTTGGGGTATCCTAGAATAACTTCTCGACGGATCTTCGCATCCGTCTTATCTGGGGGAGGAGCGACTGTGTCCCTCCCTCATACAATATCTCTGACCGTACGTTCACGTTCGGTTGGGCTCAGACTCCCCTTAGGATGTGATGATGGCCCCGATGCGACACTTGGTGCTGCAGCCTCTGTTATCTGAGCTTCGATATCTTGATCCTCCTGGTGTTCTTGAAGACGCTTGCTTCGATGTATTTCTACGTCTTTCATTGCTCAAATCTCGACCACTTTCTCCACAATTTCATGGTATTGTGGTACTGGTAGATCTTCACCAGTAGGATCAATTCTAGCATCAGCAGCTACGAAGTCGTGGACGTCGTAACGATCTTGATGGGTATCGCTCTCAAAGTATCGCAATAGACAGTCGGCGACTTTGTTCACTTCGCCTTTCACATAGGTAATGTCGAAATTAAATTGCGACATGTATTCCATCCATCGACGCTGCCTGGGTGATAAATTCACCTAGGTCTCAAAGAATTCAAGGGCTTTGTGGTCGGTAATGATGTGGATTTTATAGCCCACAAGTTTATCCTCCCACTCAAGTAACGCTTCGAGAATAGCTAAGGTCTCGAGTTCATGCACAGCGTAATTCTGCTGCGCATTAGTAAACTTCTTGGACATAAATCCAGCCGGCTGAGCTTGGATCCATGTAGGTCCTTGCCCATACATCGCACCGACGCCTGACTTGGAGGCGTCACATATAATCCAAATTGGTTCGCCTGTCTTCGGTTGAAGGCCAAATAATTGGCGTCGTGCAGCATATATGCTTTCTCATTTCAAAGCATCGTTGATGAATTGGTCTCCAATAAAATGGCGACCCATTCTCGGTCATTGCCATTAGTGGACCAGTGTACGCAGATATATCTGGGAGAAATTGTCCCAGATAATCAACAAGTCCAACAAATCGTTGGATATCGTTGTAATTCTGTGGTATCCTCCAGTCGCGGATCCGTGCCATTCTATCACCGTCGGGATGAATTCCTTGGTCGTCAATAATGTGACCAAGGCAATCAACGTGGTCCGAATACAATTCGCATTTCTTCCATTTAAGGTAAAGTGATTGTTCGTGTAATCGTTCGAACACAACTCGTAAGTGGTCTTCATGTTCCTCAATAGAGTTCGAGAATATGAATATATCATCCAAGTATACATGCATGAACTTCCCAATGATGTCCCGAAAGATGGACGTCATTAATCGTTGAAATGTCGCGGGGGCATTACAGTCCCCGATTTGCATGATGTTACTGACGTATGTTCCCGCTATTGTTGCAAAGGCGGTTTTATGTATGTCTTTTTCAAGGATGCGTACTTGTTCATATGCATCCGTTAGGTCAATTTTTGAACATATTTTTCCCCTGGCGACATCCTCGCGGATGACTTCCTGGTCCGGCAGGGGTGTAATGTCCTTTATCGTATTGTTGTTACATTGCCGTGCATCCAAAGGTGTTCTTAGGGAGCTATCCTTTTTCGGGATACATAGCAGCGGCACTGCTTGTTTCACCGAATGAGGCTCCCACCAGTTGGCATCTGTATACCGATTGACCTTCGCATAGAATTCTTCACAAAGTGACATTGGGCACCTCAGAGCGGTGATACTGATATTGTTTCTTGTCGTCGACGAGAGTTATCTCATGGTTGACTTCTCGCCAGGGTGGTAACTGTTGTTTCGTACCACCCACCATATCTTCAAATTTGTCATGCCATTGCTGACAAAGTTGTGGATAGTCTTCCAGGGTAAGGCTTCCCCTGGGCGCCTTACCCTTTCCTTTGGTAGATCTGGCAGCGCATATATACGCTGCATTTTCTTCACTAGGTTTATCATCGAACCTAGCTTGTAGCTTTATGAGAGCAAAGTCACTCTCGTCCTTCAATCGGACAAGGAGTAGCAATGGAGGGCACGGCCACAGAGAACTGGGAGTCCCTCACGACCCTCAGAGACGCGAAGTCAGGCCTAGCGCTGATCAACGCGGAGGAGTCCCTAGGGCTCATAAAATATACGGAGGGGGCAGACATCGAGAAACACTTCACAGCCATGCATGAAGCGTGGTCAAAGGCCAACACACAGGGGGCAGGGATAGATGACAAGAAGTTCCGCATCTACGTACTGAAGTCAATGCCAAAATCCTGGAGCATACTCACCGGATCTCTGTTCACTGAAACAACATCAGCAGTGATCATAACCTGCCTCACCATGCATGCCATGCTCACCGCCACCACCATGGACATCTCTGCAGCAAAGAACACACAAGCGCTGTCAGTACAAGCCAGAACCTTTGTCACAGAATGTCTGGTAACGTTTCAAGCCAAGGCGATCACCTACGAACAGGACCACTTGAAGGTATCATTCGCGAGCTCCTATTTAAAAGATGGAGCCATGGACTACTTCCGCCTGCAACTCACATACAACCCGCAACACCCAATGTTCACGAACTGGGAAGGATTTGTACACGAGTTAGGATCACGCTTCAGAATACCGAACTCCAGAGTGGAAGCCGAGAACAACCTTTTGCGACTGAAAATGAAGGAATGGGAAAAGTTTACAACCTTCATCATCAAGTTCGAACAGGAAGCATACAAAACAGGCTAGAACTAGGTAGCGCTACAGTTCACGCTCAGAAAAGCGCTACCTCCGCGAATCCTCAATGTACTGGCCATCGCACCAAGCCCCGAAACCTATGAAGGCTACAGAGGCCTGGTCACTCAAATCGACTGGAGGTACTGGGAAAATCGCGTAGAAAATCCAGAGGCCTACAAACCCCTCTGGGCGAATAACGCGAACGCCTCTAACACCTCTACACGACCTCTGATGGGACCTTCAGCGGGACCCGCACACCGCACGACACCGGAAACAACTAAAGACAATAGGAACGCACGCTTGAACGCTGAAAGTCATGATCCGGACCCGGACACAGGTAAGGAAGGTAAGGCGCAGGATCAAGAAATTGCATGGGACGATGAGGAAGCCCTACAAGCCAACAACTTTGGGTTCAAGAAATCAACATGCCCCTGGGTGAAGATCACCGAAGACGTAAAGCAACAAAGGATTCGGGACAAGACCTGCATCCTATGTGGCAATGCAGTGATACGCACCCTTCCTGGCTGGTCGCCGACACACCATTACGACCACTATAAACGGCTCAGCGATGTATGTGACTACGCCGACAGCTCACCGACCAACGTGATCGGCTCGAATCGGCCGACCCTCCTCTCGGTCTGTGTAGGTTGGTATAACCGCATGGTCAGCCAGCAAGCACACACGCTCAACCGCCAAGTACCGACAGCTGACGAAGTACTTCGCCGATGACGTATTTCCCGGCATACCCTTCCGCCTCCTATTCACGGAACAGATCCGACCGACTCACGGGATTCCGCAATCATCTAAATTCTCCGACCGGGTATCCAATTCAACATTGGCGGCCAATCGATAACACGCCATACTAGACCTGTCCTCAGCAAGGAGTCGCGCGGTACCAGACTTGGCGGCAACCCAACCCGAAACACCCACATGGTCGCGTTAAGAGAGAATAGTTCGCCTTAGCATAAAAACACTCATCATGTAGTACATACACCTCCAGTGAATTATAGCCCGTATTTTCCCTCATATTCAGAGTTACCAGTTCAAAAACCGTTGTCTCTGTCGTCTCTGAACTGTCCTCGTCGTATAAACTCTTCGCAACCCGCTGCAACTGTCGCCACCGTCATAAAACTCATAACCGCCGTATCTGTCCGCTCGTACTCGTCGCCCGAACCCGTGAGTTCTCCGTATTAACATCGTTCGTCTCGTTGTCGTGCCACCAACACAAGCAGTCGCGTCGCTGACCTGTTCCAGCTGGGAACGGTCGCATCTTATCGCGTTTGTCGCATCGTCGTCGGTTCGACTAATATCGAGTCGGATTGTCTTTACCTTCGTCCAAACCACCCTTTTAGCCTGGCACACTTGCGTGTTTGGGAACTTTTAACACTTCTCGCCCCCTATAGTTGTTAGTTGTTTTGTTATTGCGTACAGCACCTACAGGCCTTCTAGCTCTATCAGCGGAACACTGGATGCGAGACTGCCCGACAGCAAACGCCATGGGTAGAGCCACGTACCTCATCGGTGACAACATTTTCGAATTCCATCACAAGGCTAAAGAGGGAAACGCGGAGGCGATTCAGGACTTGCCCGGGCTCTGAATCGCGAAGATCTTAAACCGGACCTTGACACAAAACTACGTGCAACGGAAGAGGAGAAGAAACTGAAAACACACTTATTGACAGCGGAGCTACCGACAACTTCATGGACTCCGACATGGTGACATCACGAGGACTCCACCTTGAGGAGCTCAACCCCCTAGTAAACCTTTGCCTCTTTGATGGAGAACTCTCTGCATTAGGCAAAATCACACACTATACCACCAACGACGTCAAATTTAGTGACGGCACCACGCAGAGGATAAGATTCCTCCTTACGAAACTCCACGAGACAGCTACGATAGTGTTGGGACTATCATGGCTGAAGGAGGTCTACTCCTGCATAAATTGGAAAGACCTCTGTATCACGCTACGACAGGGGTCAAACGGCAAAATCGAAGGATCACTACCGGACCTCCGAAGGAAAAATGAAGTCGCTCCAACGACAACAGACACAGGAGCTCAACGCTTACCCTTGCGGTCAGCTCACTCCTTCACGATAGAAGTACAGTTGAAAGGATCTCCAACGAGACTACAGGCACTTATAGATAGTGGGGCAGCGGGCAACTTCATAACACAATCCTTGTGTACGAAACCGGAACCTCTCGTCAACCCCATGACCCTACAACTGTTCAACGGAAACCCCAGCGGAGGTGGCGCCATCTCACACCATAGTCCCAAAATGATCAAACTTGAGAACGGACTAGAGTATAAGGTCGACCTCCTCATAACACAGTTACATCCAGCCACACCACTAGTGCTCGGACTACCTTGGTTACAGAAAGCAAATCCGGACATTGACTGGCGAGAAATGTCCATGACCATGGAACAAGGGGCAGGACTAGCCGCGATATCACTTTCCCAGAAGACACAATGGGGAACCGTGACCCTTGAGGAGGAGGAAGATGTCGAAGCACCAAAACCAGCCAACCTCCTTTCAGAAAAAACAACCTCTCCTCAGGGACCTCTCGGACAACGAGAACGATCAGAACGACACCCCCAACGACATCATGAAGGAGGAAGATGACTGCCCAAACACCAACAAATCCCAAGAGGGAGTACCAACAACCGACCTGAAGGAGGAGGTACCAACAACCCCCCACAGAGAATCAACAGGACCAAAATGCACCTGGAAACCACCTCTACCGACTACTTTCCTCAAAAAAAAAAAAAACATCCCAAGGTCAAAATTCAAACCCCACCTCAAACAGAAACCCGCAACGTCCCCAATGACAGAAACTCAGGAAGAAGAGGAAACCAACCCAGAAACGGAGGTCGAAGGCGAAACCGGAGAGGGAGAAGAGGATGTCGAAACACAAAACATCCGGAGCGGCGCCATTCGCGAACCTCATCAGGGACAGAGCTACAGCGTTCCAACTACACATCTCCCCCGCCAAACAGGAAGAACACCTCCATGCCAATAACACCTCCGATGGCAAACCCAAGCAACTAAAGTCAGAAAAGGAAATCTTCGAGGAAGTCGTACCTCCAGAGTACAGGGACTTCGAAGACGTATTCTCAGCAGGCGAAGCGAAAACCATCCCCCCACACCGATCTTACAATCACACAGTGGAACTCGACGAGAACACCACCCCTCCTTTCGGAAAGATATACAACATGTCTGAACTGGAGTTGAAAGCATTGAAGGATTATATCGACGAGATGCTCGGTAAAGGGTTCATCCGACCTTCGAGTTCATCAGCGGGAGCTCCGGTACTGTTCGCAAAGAAGAAGGACGGATCCTTCCGACTATGCGTGGACTATAGAGGATTAAATCAGATCACCAAGAAGAACCGTTCAGCAAAGGAACTCGCACAACTATTCCTGGAACACGTCTTCTCCAAACACGGACTGCCCGACGGCATCATCTCCAACAGAGGCACCCTCTTCGTCTCCCGTTTCTGGAGCTCACTATGTAAAGCCCTGGACATCAAATCAAACCTTTCGACCATGTATCCCCCGGAGATCGACAGCCAGACGGAACAAGTAAATCAAACACTGGAACAATACCTCTGGATGTACGTGAACTACCTCCAGACCAACTAGCAAACACAGCTCCCACTGGCGGAATTCACATATAACAATACGACCCATTCGACCACAGGAGTCTCCCCTTTCTTTGCAAACAAGGGTTACCACCCCCGCTTGACAATCTCTATAAGAGATATACTGGCGAAGGAAGCCCAGGAGGTAGCCGTAGACCTCTGAACCCTCCAGGACTACCTCCGTCAAGAAATAGAGATCGCAAACGAAGCCTATAAACGGTTTGCAGACAAAAAACGGGGCCCTACGCCAGACTGGAATGTAGGAACGGAGGTATGACTCGATTGCCGAAATATCAGAACGAAACGCCCCTCCAAAAAGCTGGACCACTGGAGGTTGGGCCCATTCAAAATTCTGGCAAAGGTTTTCAGCCACGCATATAGACTAGAATTACCTCCGGCACTGAAGGGAATTCATAACATCTTCCATGTCAAATTACTCGAGGAACACGAACACAAGAACTTCCCAGGACGATCAAAACCACATGCGCAGACGATCAAAGTCGAGGGCAAAGAACACTACGAAGTAGGACAAATCCTAGACTCCAGAACACGAGGGAAGCACGTCCTCTACTTGGTACGATGGGAAGGGTACAGCCCCAAAGACGACACCTGGGAACCAGCTGAAAATATAGAAGGAGCAAAAAAAATGGCTCTCAAAATCCACCGACTATTCCCAAGAAAGCCACGGGACCCCATGATTTAAATCAGAAAAACTCCACCAACTTTTATGCACATCACGAAACTTAGGAAAATTCTCTCAACAAAAAAAAAAAAACCCTTCTATCCCATGTATTCTACGACAACGGGGAATGACAACATTACAAAAAGAAATCACCAAGAAAAACGAGCATACTTCATAATGTAAATATTTTGCAAAAAAGAAAAAGAATCGAAGTCCAAAAACACCACCAAAAGGACCGACTACTCGACGCGACGACATTTAGAAGGACCCGCACCAGAAGAGGAACCATCCCCATGATCGACCCCCACCTCCCCATCCAACTTTTCCCCCAAGGGACGCATTGATCCAATGTCCTGCTTGTTGTCAGCAATCAGCTGGGACCGGGTACAAACTCCGCAAGAGCGCCTTCGCAGGTGAGTGAGGTGCGGTGAAGGGCAAGGAAGTGTTCGAACGTGGGAAAGGGAACCTCAGGATTGACGGGGGGGCGGAAAAGCTCGAGGAGCAAGTGCCGCTCAAGAATCTTGTGGGCGCCATCGATGATATTGCGGACCGGTGACGCCTCCAGCTCGATGAGGGCGTGACGCAGAGCACCATCCGTGATATACATGTCGGACGTGAAGGCGGTACGCACAAGGTCGAGGGCTACAAAAAGTTTCAGAAAGGAGAAAGAGAGAACAAGGGGAATCGAAGAAAACTCACCGTCGACGCGAATGCGGACGTCCAAGGCGTGACCACGCCAATGATCCCTAACCTCCTGAAGGTGGACAACGTGCTCCTGCAAACCAGCAACCTCATCCTGAAGAACTGATACCTCCATCCGAAGGTCCTCAACCTCCGCGTCATGATTGACGTCTACGACCTCCGCAGTCTGCGCCTGCAGATGAAGGAAGCGTTCGCGTTCATCGGCGAAGTCGGACAATACGCCACGGAGATGGGCCTTGGCACGCTGACCCTCGACCTGGAGAAGCTTGACTTGAATAGAAAGGGCCTGTGCGCGCGCAACCTCCTGTTCATAGAGGCGTTGAAGACGAAGGTGCTCCTCAGACGAGGGAACAGAGGGAACTGGGGCAGCGGGAGGAGTCAAAATCAACATGGCGGGGGGGGAAGGATGCAAAACTGGTGAAGGAGAGACTGAGGCGGACGACCCCTTTAAAAAGAGAGGCTCCGAAGGACCGACGATGGGGGAACCCGGAGACTCGGTGCGCACAACGGCCCCAAGACGATGAACGGGGAAAGGCAAAACTGAACTATCGCAGGAGGAGGGAGAAGGGCTAGGTATAGGCGAAGAGCGCACCTCCTGAACGGACAAGCGCGCACCCCTATGGCCAACAGGCACAGACTTTCGACCATGGCCTCACGTACTGCGAAAAATGGCACGAGGTGGGGGAGCACGAGGAAGAGAGACAGCGCCAGACCCTTCAACGGATGTGGAAACGGCGGGAAGGGGAGGTGGGAGCGGCAAACGTAAGGCGCGACGGATACTGGCGAAGGACATCACAACACCAGTGCGAGAAAAAGAAAACCCTTCAGTGCGAGTTCAAAGCCACGCCAAGGGGATGCCCAACTGCCTAGCCGCCACTTCTAGACCATGGGCTAACAAAAGTGAGCATAGGGAATGCGCCGCACGGCAATCGACACAGGGCAGGGTCCCGCGAAGACGGACCTCCTGAAACTGACAAGACAGCTGACGCTCCCGACAATGATCACACTAACGAAGACCCCAAAATGGAATCAACACTTGATCGCAGAAGGAGGGCCACACTTACTGGTGCATGCGCCTCACACCACGCCAAGGAGGGAGGAACCCGCACAGCGGTACGCAAGACCTCCACCAACATCTCATCCATCAAAAGGGACCCCCAAGACAACGAGATCGCCGCCGGACACGACACAGGATCGCTAGCTGGTTCGAATTTGACCTCAGGAGTAGAGAAACAAGGGCACCGGATCTGTCGAGATTGAACTGGCAGACAAATGACCAGACGGTGATTGGGAAGTGAGGGAGGAGCAGGAGAAGACTCGGGGACCGCCCTGACACTCTCATCGACAAGTGTGGCGATCCCAGGGAGAGAGGACGCTGGGAAAACGGGTCGGGGTACGTCCAGGAACGCCACATGCGCCCAATCTTCGACGGACAAATGTGCCAACTGGGAATTGCGCAAAGCTTGGCCATGGTCAACGGAGGCGGGGGCCGTAATATCTGGGTTGAAGGACGACATGAGGAGGACGAAAAGCAGATAGAGGAGAAACAAACAGCCTAAGTTTTTTCTCTTTCGATCTCCGAGATCCTCAAAAACACCCACAAGGACCCACAACCAAGACCGACACGTGCCCCACACATGACCACGCATGACCCAGAAAGGAGAACAACCGCCACACTACCTGTATTCGAACATTCTTCCACGTCTCAGTGGCTCGACGCTTGAGGAGGGGGTAATGTCACGACTACCCTCAAACTCACACCCCTTGTACACTTTCCCACGCACAACCACAGTATATATTATGGCACCACTTCTTTTCGAGACCTTACCTCAATATTACCAATTGTTAAGACTAGCTCCCGTTCCCATTTTCATTCTCTCTTACTTCTCAATTTACTCTGCTTCACGCTCGTATCATCTGAGCTCGTTCGTTCGAATCAGCCCCGGTGAATGTCCTTGTCAATGCTCACAACCTCCCAAATACTCTTCCGGAGCTCGTCTTCCTTGACAAACGGCAGGCCTGTCCACCTCGGTGGTCCCGGAATACCTCCGTAACCAGCGTGCTTACACAGGTCCTAACAGTGACCCCTCCGGAAGGACAGATCACTGAACAAGGTGTTCTTTAACACGTTATTAACAGTGGTATTCCAGTAAGCTGGCACCACAGCTACACTTCCATCACAAAAAAGTCCGGGAAATTTTCAGTGACAAGGCTGTCCAAAGGAAAAACCAAACTTATATCTTCAAGAGTAACAAATACTTGGACAGTTATCTTTGTTTGCAGATGGACAAATTTTATCCAGAAGCTGCCACCCCGACTCCTGAAGAACTGTCCCTTTTCCAGCATAGCAAGTCCATATCGAAGGAGTTTTTACAGCATACTTTGGAAGTTATGGGTGCCATCAGCCTATGGTTGGGCGATCGAGTCAAGTTTGCAGAAGGGGAGGCCCAAGGTGCTTTTGGCATGGTCCAAAGTATTGTTGGAAATGAGGCCATCATTCACTTGTTGTCGGATGTACAGCTCACCTTACCCATCAAGAATCTTTGCAAAAATATCCGAATCAGAGACGAAGTCATCGTTCATGCAGGACCTCACACCGGTGTGACAGGCTGGGTCATAACAAGTGGAGACACAATTCTTATTTATGATCACAAGACTGCGCGAGAGGTTGGGCCCTTTCTCCCTGTTTTCATGAATGTACTCATATGCCGCTTCAGTTCATCATCTCGTCCCATGCCATCAATTTCTTTGAGGCCAGTTTTATCATGAGGCCACTCTCACTCGACCCCGGACAGAGTCAAGCTAGGACCAGAGATAACCTCAAAGTCCAGCCTGACCCCAATCTCCGATTTGTTGGTCGACATGTGCAAGTCATGGGGTCTGGTCATGGTTTGAAAGACTACAAAGGGATCATCAAGTCAATCAAGGTCGACAATTACGCATTAGTAGAGATCAGCACTACAATGCATCAGCAAGTGTAATCGTCTCAATAAGATACGATTAGATAACCTTTAGTTGATAAGATAGTAGGCACCCTTATATACCCCCCTCTAAGATCACTTGTAGCGATCTTCACCAGGGAGTAGGGCAAGAAAATAAAATAAAATAAAAGGAGGGTCTAGGTCCCAGCGACCTATACCTATCAAGTAATGCAAGAATACGTAGGTATGATACATATTCTTGACTTAACAACTAGTGGATGCATTAGCTCCACTGCACAGCCTCAAAGTGCCGCGCAACGATGTGTGGTTGTGAGGACATCCGGTGTTGTGTTCATATGCAACCTGCAGAGTGCTCCTCGGGAGTCAGGTGGTCTGCACCTGACAATGGCGGTCGTCCCGACAGTACGCCCTACGTGTCGAGGTCAGTTCGTTGATGGGGGGATTAGGTTGTCTCCCCAACCTATGACTCCATCACTGTGTCGGGGTCGGTGGTGTTGTTATCCGGACCCTGGCTGGTGGTAATCACTGCCAGTGATAAAGGCCCTGTAAGGGCCGACACGGGGTCCACTTGGGTTTCGGCAGCTCCAATTGGAGCTGCCACGACTGTGGAGGGTGTCGCAGGGGCAGGTATAATTGCCGCTGGGTCCGCCATTTCGACGTTGATCGATGTCGATCCCGATGAAACTGGGTGGTGCAGGCCTGGGGGGAGATATTCCCCCACCTGAACACGGAGTCCTCGGAAGTGTGGGTCTTCACCCACAAACATCCATTCCAAGCTCACTAGACAGTCTAGCACCTCGGTCTGGAATTCCACGTGCATCAACGTTTGGATGTGCATGATGTCGTCTGTGGTAGGATGGTACCACCCATCCCACTCAGGAATTGCGGGCGGTACACCCATTTGATCTAGACAACGAACTCGATCGTCGTCTACATTGCGAAACAGGTCTTTATAGGGACCTGAGTTGGAATAGTTATTGTCTAGATAATGTAGACCATAAGTGTATCTGTGGTGTATCCAGCTTACTGGAATACCACTGTTAATAAGGTGTTGAAGAACACCTTGTTCAGTGATCCGCCCCTCCGGAGGGATCACCTGGATGCGAGGTATAGTCACCTCGGGGCCTACGATCGGTGTGAAGGGCCGATCTGGATTGGCCTCATTATGGGCAGCCACGGCCTCTGAGTAGAGGTATGGCCACGCAGTGGTCGCGAATAGTCGCATGAACCATGACCGCATGCTGTGAGTTGTTGGCGCAAGTACATTCGCCAACAAGTATCCCCATGTTCCACGCCGATGTACGCGGAACCGGTAATCCATGACAATTCCTCCGTATTGGTTCTTTGAACCAATACACCCATGGTGAATCATATGTCGGCACCAGTGCTCGACATCGAGGGCATGGTCGGGGCCTGGCCATGGAAGGCCAGCGCCTCGCGTAGGATTGTCAGGCCTATATTCGAAGGCCCTCCCAGGCCGCCTAATTGGCGCAGCCTGCCAAATGGGTGACCGTGTATCGGCGGTTGACGCTTCAAAATTCATCCATGGCAGCTCGGGCCATGGATCAGTCGCGCAAATGGGGCGCTACCGAGAGGGAGACTCGACGAAACTCCCTAAAGAGCATAAAGGCCTCTGCCTGCTCTTCATCCGTCACACCGTGGTGCCGATCGTTGATCAGCGCATATAGCTGATCGACTTCACGAGGGTTCATTGGGAACCCGCGTGGTGCGACGGCATATAGCCGTCCGGATGGGGGACGAGAATTGTGTCCCGTCCCCAGCTCGCTTTCGGATACTGCTGCGCCCAGTGCATAGGCACGATTCTGGGCGGACGATACATATATCGTCCGCACTAACATATCCCAAACACGGTTGTCCCTCTCATGGCGGTCGTTGATGAAGACCACCCCGAGCTCGTCAGGGATCTGCCCCAGCATCTCCTTTTCAGCTTTGCGAGCCATATTCTTGCGCTTTTTGCCCGGCAGCCTTCTTCTTGCTGACAGGCTTGTCATCGTCTGACAACTTGCCCCAGTCCGATTCGTCCATAGCCTCGGCATATGGATCCGACGCCTTTTGTTTGCCTTTGGATGGCGGCGTTGGGGGCTGCACCATTGTAATAGGTGGTGCAGGGGCTGGTGCTGGCAACATATATTTGCCAACAGGTTCCTTCTTTTGAGAACCTCCTTCTGGGTTCCGCACACGGCTTTCTCCCGGGAGCGGTAACACTCCGGATAAGTTTTGCGGCTTTGTCTCCGCTGACATCGACGAAGTCGGCGCAATGCGCTCGATTTCTCGAGCAGGTAAGGGGCGCACTTCACGTGTCCCTTGATCCTCGCAGCGCTCTTCCCGTTGAGGACCATAGTCAAGTGGGCGTTCATCATGCCACACTTCCTGGTCAGGATGGCGGTTGTACCACCAATTCTCCTGTTCCAGGCATCGTTCCTCTCTTGTCGTCTCGGCTCATAAGAGGTGCATTCTTCTCAACGCACCTCCATTTGCTGCCTTTTTATGGGTCGGGACGATGGTCCCTCCCCGCCATCCGGCGATGCTACTGCCGGTCGTTTTTTTTGCCAGGCTGAGTTGCTCAGCCATGGCTGCTTCTCTCGCTTTCACGCGTCTCAAGTCCGCGCGAACTCCATCGTATGCATCAAGCAGCTGGGTTATGACCAGCTGCGCCATTCCATTGTCCAAGAAATCACAAAATTCGCGGTGAATACCCGCATCTTCCAATCAGTCCAAGAGAGAAGAAAGGAGCCCATCATCTGCGAATGGTCTCCTCGAACTTGACACAGGCGATGCTCAGCAATCGTCTGCCATCCTCCGCAAACTCGACGCAGACGACGCTCTGTCGTCTGCGTTCAGCGCGACGTGGTGCTGCGACGGTTCACCGCGCACCACTTGCGCCGAAGGGACAGGTGCTTGTAGATGACTTTGGTCGTCTACCTCCATCTTCTCAGGCTCGTTGTACCGTGTATTGTGCGGCACAGGCTGCATGGGCATTTGAGGGTACCACGTCGGTTGCGGGTACCCCATGAAGCCCGCCATTGATGGCATCTGTTGAAATACCATTGCTGGCGGGTAAAAACCTCCCATAGGTGGTTGTTGCCCTTGGTGGGGCGGTTGGCTCATGTGGCCAACCGGAGGATATTGGTATAATTGGGGCTGCGAGCCCATGTAAGTTGGGGGCGGGGGCGCGTTTTCCGCGCGCCCCTGCACTCCCTCCTCACTTGAACTCGGCCCCGAGTTCGAATTTTGCTGGTCGGTGCGGCTGTCGCCGCTCTGAGTCGCATATAGCGCCAAACATATTTAACCTTCTGTCATAACTTTTGATGGTTATGTAATTTTCCTGATCGCCATGATCATATGACCGCACCACATTCTAGGTTCGTCGCGTTAATCTCGACGCGCTCTTCACCCCTTGCAATTCCAAGTAGCGGTCAAGTGCCGCTAACTTGTTACAATTGGTATACGGTTCCCAGGTGGTGTCTCCCAGGCTCCACCTGACCTGATATTCCACAGTATTATTTTGGGTCCATCTATGGCCCAACATCTCTTCTACGAACCATTCGTGATTATCTGGCGCCCCAAAATCATAGGGCTCCAGATGAGTTCTATTAGGAAACATCGCGTTGCGTAGTATGGCCGCAACAGTGATATGTGAAACTTTGGGTGTATCCGATGTTCCATGAGCGCCGTCGGTAATTCCAACATGTAATTTGAAGTTTCTGGCATGGCCCTCAAAACTTTGTAAGGCCCAACGAACTTCGGGCAGAGTTTTTGGGCGCGTCCCTTGGGGAGGTTCAAGTTCTTGGTGGATAAATACACCAAGTCACCCCCCTTTATTTCGGGACCAACGGATCGATGCCTGTTTGCCTCGCGCGTTTGAAATACGCACGCCTCGATGATAGTGTCATGAGCCTCTGCTATATTTTATAGGGCTCGTTCGGCGTACTCCCGAATTCCCTTCGGTATTACGCTGTCTGAGCATATCTCTTTCAACATGGATGGCATGTAACCACCATTAAGCTCAAATGGAGCGAACTTGGTGGTAGCTGATACGCTTGCATTTATCGCGAACTCGGCCATGGGTACACGGTCTACCCAATCCTTCTGGTCATGGCTCACGACGGCGTGAAATACCTGGCCAATACTACGATTGGCCCGCTCCGTCTGTCAGGAGCTTAGCTCCTATCTTATGTAGTTCGCACCACCAGCGTGAGGTAAACTTCGAGCCTTGATTGCTTACGATCAAACTTGGCAGGCCATGTAGCCTGACGATTTCCTGTAGATATACCCACGATAACTGGGCGGCTGTCATAGTCGTATGTATGAGTATCATATGCACCAGACTTGTCATAAAACAGATAACTACCCATATGTAGTTATATCCGTTAGATTCTGGGAATGGACCGATAAAGTCCATTCCGATTGAGTCCCAAGGCTTCGTCGGTACTGGGGGCCCCGGGGTATAAATATGGATTTAAAAAAAAAAAAAAAAAAAAAGCTGAGCTTGGATCCATGTAGGTGCTTGCCCTCCTTAAGAGTTTCTTGGAACTCTTCATTGGACAGTAATAGTGCGGGATAATCCTTCGGTAGGCTGTTTACCGGCCTACCCTCAATATCCGGATCATCGTCATCTTCTACTGTGACTTTGAGTCATTCTTTTCGTTTCTCCAGTGATCGATGGCATCTAATGCGGCCATTGGTATCCTCCAACCTGACTTTGGTCGCTGGTGTTGCGACTCCATTCACAATAACTTCGTCACAACTGAAGTCGAGCACGACTTTATTCGCGTGCATGAACGGCGTGCCTATAATCACGTTGTATTGATCAAAGTTAGCAAGGTCCATATAGACCTTGCCTTTAAATCCTGGTATAACAGTCTCCACCATAGTGCCAAAAATTTACTGTAGCCCGACTTCCTTTCGTTCCAAGCTGTAGGATTAATGGGTCCTCCAGCGGGAACACTCGAATGTCGGCTTGAGCGAACGACGGAGTAAGTCCGGTAGTTGTACTCCCAGAGTCCCATAGGGTCCACGCTTCATGGCCACCTACATTAATAGGTGACAAGGCACTCCTTGTCCCTTAGTGGTAGTACGGGACGACCAATCTTGTCCCTTCCCATACGTACTTTCACTCTGCGAATTGGCGGCTTCTCCTTGCGTTCTTCTGACGCCATTACCTCCGTCGTCGCAAACATACACTCGGCCTCATCATCCCGAGCATAGTATTCATTGTTGTAGACCTCCATGTCTACGAACTCGTCGTCCTCGTCTTCTTTGTCTGCCTCTGTATCATGGCGTCCAGTTTCTCGTCTATCTGGATCCTCAGGAGACGTATCTTTGTCATCTGCCTCGCTCGCTGCGTCAATTGCCGCTGTATGCGCAGCCCTTATGATCGATCGCTCGTGGTTTCTTGGGCTTCTTGCAATCTTTTGCAAAGTGCCCTATTCCTCCACAGTTGAAACACACCTCGCCAGGTGGGTGATTGTGGTGGTCGAGGTTCTTCGTGTGATCGTGGTGGGGATGATCTCCAGTCCTCACCACTAGTTTATTGATGTGGGGCTTGTGATCTCCACGTCCTGGTTGTTCCTGAACCGCGGGCTTGGTGTACGACTTCTCATTAGCTGCGCCATACGGATGTCAGAACTTGTTGTAATTGTATTGTGGGGCATTTCCTCGCCCCCCGTCTGGTTTCCTTGGCTGACTCGATTGAGTTTGTTGAGCGGATATATTCCGCTCAAAATAATCAGCCGTTTTCTGGGCTGCTTAATATGCTAAGCCCAGAGCTAAGAACTCTTGTGCTGTGTTAATTTCGGGTGATATGATAACCTGTCATCGAATAGCGACTTCCGCATCTTACGCAGAAGCGTCTTGAGGAATTTCTCCAAGAACATCCAATCGTCCGTTCTCGCTGCCATGTTCATGGTGTGATCAACAAGGTCGTCATACAGACCTTGTATGCCTTTGCTCGCCGAATAGGTAACAGCGTTAAAGTCGTTACGAGCGTCCTGCATGGTTGAGGGCAACACGAACTGGTCGTACAGCCCTAGGATGACGTCTTTAAACGTCCAGGATTGCTTCTCGCGGTTCACATGTATAACGTGGCGATTGTACCACTTCCAAGCTTCACCATTAAGAAACGCGGATGTTATCAGAACACGCTCTTGGTCGCATTCTGCTCCTCCAAACTGGCTCACGGCCAGCATAACGACAAGGCTCAACAGCCATTCTTCCAGTTCGCTGAACGTCGCACTTCCACTGTAAGTGCCTATGGACTTTGAATCCGCACGACGAGATTTCATCCTGTCAGGAAGCAATAGTTGTACCGCCAGGCGCTCGTGTATCAGTTGATGCAACCATTCGTGCATCTTAGTCTTATGCTGCTCCCGGCAGCATGTATCCCGTCCACAATTGATTGACTCCTGCGGATCAGATCAGGCATTGAGTAGCCTCGACTTTGAGATCGAGGCTGTACATAGGCAGTGGGTTCACTTATACGAACCTGCATGTCTTGACGGCCGTTAGCCGTCGCCGTCGTATTATGTTTTCCGACGGCCCCAGTTCCCAGTCCACCATCCGAACCTTGAGTTTGCGAGGCCCATTGCCTCGCCATCTCATCCACGGGCATATGTCCTTCAAAGACGACTCCTTGATCGTCATAATTCATGAACTTGCTCCATGATAGATCAGTGTTTCTCAAACGCTGATATGCGACTCGGTTGTTCCAATCTTTCGCTAATGGAACACGACCATCCTTCGCTTCCATAGGTACTTGAATAGCTGGCGTGCTTTTGTTGCCAGCTGGTTGCATGATTGTATCCTTACGCTCAGTGGGTAGGTCTAACGTAGACTCACTAACAGGGGCTCATTTGGATCCCTGTGGTTGCGCAAGGTGCTCCTCACGAGTCATTCTTTCGTGTTCCGCTGCCGCCGCCCAACGACGATAATCGTCGTCGGATTCTCCTAACTGCCGCGCTTGATGCAGCGCCGATACTGCCATGGCCGCCTCATCAAGGGGCTGATTCGATCCCGAGGCCACTGCTTGAGGCGTGAAAAGGTCGTCCCAATGACCTTTTCCTTTGTTGAGGGGCGCTTTCTTAGTTACGGGTGTCCCAGCAATTGAACTGACTGCTGAATTTGAAGTTCCCTTAGGGTACTTCTTCCTGTATTCCGTAAATACTACGGACAGCACTTCCAAGTATCGGCCGGCATAATCTTGTGCGACCATTTCTCCAACTACTTGTGCTCCGGTTGATCGTAGAACGAGCCTATCAGCTCGTTCCTCCAGTCGCCTTCGTCGATGCTCGCTAAGGACATTGGTGGTGTCCCAGAATTGCTTTACTTGTAACGCAAGCAATTCCAGGTCACTGGATTCCTCTTTGTTGGCATCGGGGTCGGACAAATCGTCTTCGTCCGACTCCATCTTGACTATGTTCAGAATAGAGGCCCCGAACGCTCTGTTTGAGAGACGGCTGTCTGGCCATCTGCTTGTGGTAGTAGAGCCAGGTCGTTGTGACCTGGCCAATTCGTCTGCCCAGCTCCCAGGCACATTGGTGTGTATTGTCGGCCAAAGTCCCTCCTCTTCTGGTCCTAGGGTATTCTGCGCTGGTGGACTTTGTCCACCAGCTGCTAATCCGACTTCCACTGGTTGCAGTGGAAGTTGTGATGGGAGATGCGCTGTGAGCGCATCCTCGGGCACCGGAGTTCAGCTCTTTCCGGATGTGGGTGTTGGTGTCATCGGGTTTGGGTCTCGTGGGTTCTTTTGATGATGGTTGTAGGAAATAAAATTTGGGTTTGCATGACTGCATGGGTACGCAGCAATAGAAAGCAAGGTAGCTTAAAAAAATGTAACGGAGTTACAGAATTGGGAACCTTGCTGTTCACGCTAGACGTAAGCTTGACAAGTCTGTCGATTGCTACGTATAGGTGTACAACATTGTTTATACTTATTTAATATAATTCATTGAATTAAATAGGCAACACCAGAAGGTGTTGCCAAACAATAGCGTAATCGTCTCAATAAGTACATGATATATCTACAGTGACAGTAATGGAGCCAGACTGCGACCGGGCGCCTATAAATAGGTCATGGGTGGTTTGTCCAAACAAGTTGGAAACCTGTTGCCCTGGTGTGGCCTCCTCATGGAGGGGGTTCATGGGCTCAGTAACAACAGAGGTGTTTGCCTCCGCGTCCATCACAGAAGATTTAACTCGCTTCTGTAATGAGCGTGCCATACTTGCAAGATATGGCGCAGGGGTGGAATTCCTCCCCTCTGAACAGACCATGCCGTGTACTCATGAGTGAGAGCATTGGATGGGTGTTCAGGAGTGTATGAGTCTGGGCAAAAGGGTGATCAACCAGTTTTTTGATGTGCAGATGGACAGGTGGTAGGCCTGCAAGGGTCTCCACCCCTCCACCAGGAGATGTGCAAAATGCACCAAGTATCCAGAGCGCCTTGCATTGCATCTGTGCAAGTGACTTCATTACCATTTTGTTACGAGCGCCTTTATATGTCCATAATCTGCCCCCGTACGTGGCCAAGGGCAGTACACAGGCGCGGTAGTGGAGACGTTTTTGAGAGGGGGTGATCCCCCACGATGAGTTGCCGAGCATCACCATGGCTTTCACCGTGATGAGTGACTTGGTAGCATAGTATTTGACATGGTCTTTGAATGTAAGACCTCTGTCGAAATAGAACCCAAGGTAGCGCCAGACGCGCTTTGGCTTGAGTGGGGTGTCCTCAGCCTAAGTCAATCGATGGGTGGTCATCGGTTGCTTTGCGGGAGAAATGAAAGACTTCAGTTTTGTTGTGTTCAAGGAGTAAACCAATTGCATCCACCAGTTCATTGATGACTGCGTTGGCTTCCTTAAGTTTAATGAGATTTGTATTTCATGTTTTAGATTGGACAATGAGGGAGCCATCATCCACGTATGACATTAGAGTGCAGAGGTCCACCTTGATTCTCTTCTGGAAAATTCTCATCACTGGCACAAGGTACAGTGCTGAGAGGATTGGAGACAGAGCAGACCCTTGGCCAACCCAGACATCAGCGCGCATCCTGGGCGAGGACTCTGTGTTCCACGCATAGGAAGTGTAACGATCCACTAGGTAGGATTGAAAGAAGTTAACAATAGCCGGGGAGAAGCCTAGCCTCTCCAGCGTTGCGATAAGAACCTCATGGTTCAAGGAGGGAAAGAATTGCACCAGATCAAAGGCCACAACACTTGTTTTCAATCCACGGGCCCAGCCTGTCTTGACGATGTGGGTAAGGTACACCCCAGCATCTTCAGTGGAGTGCTGACGCACTCCTCCGAACTGGTTGGGATGGAAGATACCATGCTTTGCTGCTTCAAACTGCATACGGTTTGCGAGCATTTTCTCAAACAGCTTCCCGAGCGTGTTCAATAGCACAATAGGCCTGAATGCTTTGGAAGCGGAATATGAGGGCTTGTTCGGTTTTGAGAGAATAACCGAGCGAGACTCTTTGAAGTGAGATGGCCAGTAACTCACGCGGAGGCAGGCACTGGCAATCTTGGTGAACTTGTCAGCAACATCGTTGTCAATGACAAGTTTTTTGAGCTGGTACCAGGTCAAATGATCTGGTCCCGGCGCAGACGTGTTTGAACACTTTGCTAATTCTTCCCGGAGTTCTGCAGTGCTGAAGTCCACCCACTCGCGCGGGGGTTCTTGCTCCACTTCCTCCAGTACTTCCACTTTGACTGGTCGATCTGACGCAGCATTATATGTGGCGTGAAGGGCCTGCCAAAAGTCATCCATCGTATTACAGGGTGCTTCGTTGTAGCGAATTGCCTCGTATGTTGGGAGGTTGCGTTGCTTGGTCCAGTTCATCAGGTCCCAAGGTCGCTTGTTCTTGGTGGCAATGGTTTCGATGCGTTCATCGAAAAATTGCCGTTTAGCCGCCTTTGTGGCGCGCCTAAGAGCCCCATAGTCTGCAGGGGACCGCGACTGTCTGTACTGCCTCATCGCAGTGGCGCAGTCAGCATTCCACCAGGCTTTTGACCGGGTGTTCACTTTGACTGTTTTGGCATTTGAGTTCCATGCGTCGTTGCAAGCTCTTGCAAGGCCTGCAATCAGGTCTTCTAGAGCGTCGCGTGTGTCAATATTGGAGATGTCCATTGACTTAATGTAGATGAGCAGTGCTTGTAGAAACGATGATTCCTCTTCGCTTCCTTTGGGCATTGCCAGCCTTTCTGAAGCTACTTCTGTAGCACGGATAGGGAGGGTTACGCAGAGTGGTGCATGGTCCGAAGGGCCAATCCAGTCTGTGCGCACCTCGTGTGTAAGTCCTACCAAGCGGTCTTGTGGTAGGAACATAAGGTCAATTACCGAGGGCACAAGGCCCCTGGCGTGGGGGAAGTGCGTGGGCGTCCTAACAGGTTGCACACTTACTTCCACCCCGAGGTCAGACGCAGCGTCAATCAGTGACGTTGCAACATGATTGTTGCCTTCGTGTCGGGAGTCCCAGACAGATGAATGGCAGTTGAAGTCGCCTGCCATGCACTGAAGCTGTGGCAGGCGTTCTACGTTGTCGCACAGCCAGTTAATGGCTGTGGAGCTTTGGTCTGAATAGACATTGATATAGTGTAGAGGAGTGTTGTCTTCACCCCACAACGTGAGCACCAGGATGTCCCTGTGATCTGCAAGGTCTGTGCGAAACGCGGGTCGCATTGCTGCTAGCCGTTTGTTCACATAAGTCATGACTCGTGGTCTATCGTCCTCGCCTTTCGGGCGCCGGAAGATGACCATCCAGTCTGGATGAATTGGTGGACCAACCACTGCCTCCCCTTCCGGGTTGGTAGCTGAGACGGTGCGCCGTATGAAGTTCCATGGAGGTTCTTGAATCAATAAGAGGTCGAATGACGACTTGCGTTCTTCCAGAATGTTTGAAACCAGCTCATAGTTTCGATTTACGTTCTGGGACAGTATGGATATACGTGATATAGTTGTTGTACTAGGCATAGGTAACAACTGTATTACGATGAAGTATGCATATTAGGACGATTGCGCCTAGAAATTGCATCAGCAGGAGATCGAGAGTGCTGTAAGTGTTTGCTTACTGCGTCTCGTTCGTATCTGCCCTTGATCCACTCGGGCTCAAATCGGTGTCGGAAATACGGGCAGGTCTTTGCATTCGCAAGATGCTCACCGCCGCAGTTCACGCACTTGGGGGGATGCGGGCAATCCTCGTCGGGGTGCGTCGCTTCAACAGGAGGGTTTTCTTTGGGCTTCGCTTTGCAGCAACTGCCCAACACCCGGTGGTATTGCAAACCGTGGGGGCCCCCACAGTGCGCGCAAATATTGCGGTTCAAGGAGCATCGTGTGTCGATGTGGCCCCATTTCCAGCAACGTTGACACTGAGGCGTGCCAGGACGCTTCTCAGCAGGTCGGATCATGCAGATCTGGCCACCAAACGACAAGCGTTTGTTGACGAGCTGCTTGAGGTTGGCCCCAGACTGGGTGTCCCAGATGTCGAACCACACCGTGCAGGAATCCGACGCCGGCGAGTTCCTCGAAACCCGGGGCTTGGATGCAAGGTGGAAGTTCTTGGTGACAGGATCTTGACATATGCGCGATTCGACGAGATCCTGCGTGATAGGTGCCCCGCCCACCTTCTGGAAGAAGGGGATGTTGACGATCTTCAAATAGGAGCGCGACGCTGGGATTTCCGCCGTGACCTTTGTGTTTGCTGGGAACCAAGAGCGCGCCGCGTCGATAACGACGGGCAGGTCCTCGGCTGTGGGGGTGGATTGTGTAGCAAGTACGATGCCTCCCATGCCTGTAAAGGCTTGGGCGACGCGCAGACGACGGCGGTTGGATGCCAGTCGATTGTTAAGAGGGGTGACAACCGTTTCAAGGTTGCTCGTGAACGTGGCCTCTGCATACACAATGATCTGCATACGAGAGGGACCGCGGGTCGTTGACTTCACCCGTTTAGAGGGTGGAGGTGAGGATGGGGAACCCGCAGAACGCTTTACGTTCTGTTGGTACAAAGTCGAGATCTCTGAGGCAGAGAGCTCGGGGAACACCTTAGCAAGAGCAAGGATGCCCTCCACTGAAGTGTTTGTTGTAGGTGCTGGCGTTTTGGCAGGTGCCCGACGCGCAGCAGCAGCGAACGTTCCCCCAGGGAGAGGGCGCGAATGGCGAGGGATAGGGGGTGGGGGACCTCCTGGAGTGGGGCGCGCGTAGCTGCGCTTAAGGACAGGCTTAGTGGCTGCAGGAGCCGCATCAGTCTGTTTGGAGTTCGGTGTAGCTGGGGGCTTCGCGCCCTCGCGCTGCTTGCCCTTAGCTGCAGAAGAAGTCGACGGACCCGCTCCCCCGGATGGTGCAGGGAACGGGGGCGACGGTAGTGGGTTCCCTGGGTAGGGAACGTGAAGAATACACGCATCGCGCACTGCACACAGTGTCTCGATGGTGCGGGGGTCGTTGCCAGCATCTTTGGCAAGGAGATTGATCAGGCCTAGATCAGCAGCGCCCTCGAAGAGCTCTGTGATGCGATGGGCCAGTGCGACGCACATTTGTGCGGTAAGGGGCGATGTAGAGCGCTCCCGGTAGTGGAGCCACTCCTTGATCGATAAGAGGGAATCGAAGACGGCCTTGGCATCGCTGTTGATGTCCCCATCACCTCCAGTGAGGCCTATGGGGGACCCGTCGCCTGATTGTCCATAGAATGCAACAGGGTCATCTGTATGCATGGGTGTACTGTCCCTGCTCACCTGGGACGCGTTTTCATCGTCAGCATCGTCCGATCCGTCCTTATCTCCCTTCCAACGCTTTGGGTCGGGTGTTGGGGCAGAGGGCGACGCTGGTCGCGATGATTTCATCGAGGGAGGCGCCGCGGGCGCCTGGGGGCGTTGGGAGGTGGTTTCGAGGTCATCCCCCCCCCAATCCATTGGATCCACTGGGATCTCCGGGGATCCTGGTGGTGTAGTAGTGAAAAAGGCGTCAGAGCTGCTCATAGGTGCAGATCTGACTGAGATCGAGCGAGAAATAGAGGCTAGAGAGGCTAGAAGAGGTTGCGAGGTTGCGACTTGTGGCTGTGCATGTGGTGGTGCTGGATCAAGAAGCGATACATAGATTATGGTACAAGAAAACAAGAAATTTAGCTAGGTATATATCTACCTACACAACACGTGAAAACTACCACGCCAGCGCCATCATCACAACCCCCGCACTGCCGCGTCCTCTCGAAGCCGCACACCATGATCATGTGATAGTCATGCGACAAGATTTCCAATAAAAGCTCGGAATTGAGGCTGAATATATTTTCAAAATGATCAGGATAAATTCGCCACTCAAATATCACTGATTATAAAGATAAATCCGTCATTGATATTCACAATATGATCAAGTTGATATCCACCATCAATAGAGTGATCAGATTTTAAAAAAACTCCAAATATAACCGAGAAGTAAATTGAGATCTTATCACTAAGATAATCTTGATAAAGGCCTAGACCATATGGTGACTATTTGTTTGAACTTATCAGAAACTTATTCACGCTTTGACCATTGGATTGATGGTAGATCATGATTTAAAATATGATCAAAATAAAATCAGAATAAAATAGGTGTTATTTTGGGCTTCTCCCCGCGGTGTCCAGCCAATCACTTTCCTGTTCTCATCGTACTTCAGCGCGAATGTCCATCGGTTTTTCATGGTCCTGGCGTCTTCGGGGCATTCAACCAGCTTCCAGACCTTCTGCTCGTGCATCTGTCCTATCTCCTCATCCATGGGACCCTTCCATAGGTCAGGATGAGTCATCTCCTCAGAGCAGGACTTAGGTAGCCAGTCATCGGCGTTGGTGTCGTCGGCAGTAGCAGAGAGTGCGGTTCCGGTGGATTTTTTTCTTCTCGGGCCCAGTCCAGTCCCTTAGCTGCAGCTACAGCTGCTGCTTCCCCATGTCAATCTCTAGTATGGTGGCAGATGCGGTCTTTGTCCTGGTGGAGTGTCTCAGCTCGACGGGTTCGGCGGGTGCTGGCCTATCATCCTCCTTGTTGTTGGGTGCTGGTGTGGCTGGCCTGTCTGCGGTCTCGATGAGGGTGTCAGTGCCGTCGTCGTCTCTCTCATCTGAGGTAGTGCAGTTTGCTTAGCCCTTCTCAAAGATGACATCACAGGATCTAAAAATACATCTGGTTGATCAGTCCAGGATTTTGTAATCCCCGGGGCCGGAGTAACCGATCAGGACGCCTTTGATCCACATTAATTTGCTCCCGTTGTCCTCTTTTGGTACCTTTGCATACGCGATGCAGCCGAACAGTCTCAGGTATGCGACATCTGGCTTCCTCCCCTCTCTGATCTCATGCGGCGTCTTCCCTGCATGTCGCAAGCTCAGTATGAAGTCTGAGACGTGGATAGCTGTCGCCATGGCCTCACCCCAATAGTAGGCTGGTAGGCCCGAGCCATTGATCATACTGTGTCCTCTATCCAGGGTCGTGCGGTTCATGTGTTCGACTACCCCGTTTGCGGCGGAGGAGTGGGAAGCTGTGGTCTCATGCTTTATGTTGAACTTGGTGGTGTAGGTGGACCAGATGGAGTTAATGAACTCCAGTCCTTCGTCAGTACACACCACAAGCAGTTTCTTGCCTGTCTGTTGCTCTGACTCCACATGGTACGCTTCTAGGACCGCTCCCGTTGTCTCCATCGTCTTGTCTGCCAGGAACCACCCCTTCACCCCCGCTCCTCCACAGCCAAGCATCATGTAGTACTTTCCGCTTGTAGCTTTGACGCATGCAGGGCCCCAGAGGTCGAAGCTGACCCTTTGGTTCAGTTTGCTCACAGGGATCACTTCCTCATCAAAGGCACGGCACGTTTGCTTCCCCATTATGCAATTTTCGCACCTCCCATTCACTGACAACTTTGTCACGTCTAGGCCCTTGACCATTTCACTTCGGACCATCTCGCGAAGGATGCTCTCCCCCACATGTCCCAATCGGCAGTGCCACATTTCCATGCTGGGCGTGTCAAGGACGGTGCCGACATCGCTATCGGTTTCACGACAAGTTTGATCCTGTACATTGTCTCATCGTGGCATTTTCTGTGCATGAAGGGTTGGCCGGTGGGGTCGCAGAAGGTTGCGCCTGTGCCGTCAAACATAGTGGTACAGCCTTTCCTCCCAAGGCAACCGATCGATATGAGGTTGTGTTCGAGGTGAGGTGCGTGGAGGGTGTCGTCGAATGTAAGTTTGATGGTCTCGCCGTCAAGTTCCACGTATTTTTGGACCCTTCCTTTTTCCTGTATTGTGAAGGCTCCGCCGCTCGCTGTGGTACCAGTGTCATTTGCCCTTGGTACAATACCATCAGTTGTGGGGGTAGTCGGTGTGCTTTGTGCAGTTGGATAGTTGACAATACGAGGTTCGCCCATTGCTCTGGTGTTCTGGGTTGGTGATCCATCTGCAGGGTTTCGACTAGGAGCTCATGCGCTTGACGCGAAAACTCTTCTCGCGACATGCAGCGCTCATAGAGTATTCTTTCATGGATTGAGCCGTGTAAAGAGGGGTTTTGTTGTTGCGCGAACCGTCCTTGTTCTTCCTCCCGAGCCCTGTCCCTCCTTTGGAACATCTCCGGGTTTCTCAATCTCTCGTAGTACTGATGTTTGATTACTTGAGGGTGGGGGTCTGGAGGTCGTTGCCAATGGTGGTAATGGGGGATAGTTGGGGGCCAGTTGGTAGGACGGGTTGAATATGTTCGATGGGGTCCGTGGTAATGGTTGTCGTGGGTCCTGACTGGCTGAGGAAAAATCCCCTCATGTTGGCCGGGTGGGACCATGTGGTGTTCCAGCCAGGATCTGTTGTATCCGAAGGTCCCTTGCATCATGGGTCCTGTTGAGGCAGGGGAGGTTTTGAAAGGTGGTGGTGAAGGTCTTCTTTGTGTGAAGGATGGACCTTCAAAATTTTGAAAGCGGACAGTGGTGTTGGGCTCCACTATCGCTGAGGACATGTCCGGTGAGTGGGAGGACCTTGATATTATGTTAGGATCTGGTGACTACCTTGTTGTCTTCGGTTCGTCGGCGGCAGCGCCCTTCGGCCATGTATTGTTGACATATGGGACAGTTTGGGATGTAATGCCCTTCGCCCCACAAAAGTGACAGTTGTCGTGAGGTACCCGGTTCGGCCGATTACCGTCGCTCCCGGTAGTGTGTTCTAGCCGGTGGATATGTTGTTCTAGGAGGTGGATCTTTTCGTAGAGCTCTTCCAGTTTGAGGGGCTGGCCCATAGTCGGCGGCTTTGTCACTTCCGCCAACAATCCGCTTGGCGCAATCGTAACCTGTGGTGGTGCACGTACATGCTCTTCTTGTCGTCCGATGGCGCTCGTTCCGTGGAGAATGTGTTCAGCTGCTGCGCGGATAGTTTCGGTGGCGTATGGATCAATGCGCGGCGGAATTGACGGTCGCACTCGTTTCTTGAAAGTCGGTCTTTGCTGGCAAGAAATTGAGTGATAGGAAGGAACCGTCGGTAATATACTCCAAGGTCGCTGTTGGATTGGATCCCTAGTCGGTGTCGTTCTCGGATCAGATGGTCGAGGTCGGCCATCGAGTACTTTCTTTCTTTGCTAGCCCCTGGGTAAAGTGCCATTATCGTCTTTCACCAGTCGTCGTGTGCGCTGTTTGCGAACTCGTCGAGTTGTTCCCATAGGTCGGCCGTATTGATATCGGTGTACCGCGTGGCGTGCATCTTCTTTTCTCGTTCGTCTACAACATTACATTCGGTGAAGAGGTGATCCAAGTCTGAGAAATACTGCCGTAGTTCGCGCGCGCGGGCATTGGTTTTATAAGAATCGGTGGTTGTGCCATGACCAGTGGTGTTGGTTTCTGAAGAGGGGACAGAGAGAGGGAATATGACGGTGAGGAAGAATCTGAGGTTTCTGGAGTCATAAGCAATAGAGGAGTGAGTCTAAATTCTACTCCTTGATCGGTAGTAGGAGGTTCCGATGCGAAGGGGTTGGAGTCTGGGCTGGTTCGGGCAGTTGGTTCGCGAGGCGGGATTCGGTCGGTCGTAGGCGATGGTAGTTCTGATAAAGGGCTATAGAAGAGGGGGCTGAGGTTGTTGTGGATCGCGCGATGTGGGGTTACGGAGTGAAAGAGCGGGGAGAGGGATTCTGAGTCAGTGTCGGCCTGTCCAAAGACAGCACGGATTTCGGCATGAAGGGTTCGGGCTCTCGTTTCTTGTCGAGTTTCCGGAATGGTCGCCGCATCGTAGGTTTTTACGAAAAGGTGGAAGAAGGTTGCATGTTTGGCAGTGGTTTTTAAAACCTTCGCAGTGGGCTCCAGAATGATAGAGCTAGAAGGCCTGTAGGTGCTGTGCACAATAACAAATCTACTAACAACTATAGGGGGCGAGAAGTGTTAAAAGTTCCCAAACACGCAAGTGTGCCGGGTTGAAAGGTTGTTCTGACGAAGGTAAAGACGATCCGACTCGTAATTAATCAAACCGACGATGAGACAATGAATGCGATAGTATGCGATCGTTCCCAGCTGCAACGGGTCGGCGACGCGACTGTTGGTGTCAGTGGCGCGACAACGAGATGGACGAAGTTAATACGGAGAACTCACGGGTTCAGGCGATGGATACGAGCTGACAGAGACAGCGGTTACGAGTTTAGGGTGGTGGCGACGGTTTAGAATGAGTTTATACGAAGAGAATGGTTCGGAGACAATGGAGACGATGGTTTTTAAGCTGCTAACTCTGAATGTGAGGGAAAATACGGGCTGTAATTCACTGGAGGACGGTAGGTACTACATGGGATTGTTTATATGGTAAAAGGTCAAGGGCTACGCAGCGAAGTCAGAATCGAAGGAATCGGCGCAGTAGGTCGCGAGATATCGGCCAGACAATGTCAGAACATGAAAAGCAATGGTGAGGAGGAAGAAGTTGGCAGAAATGGATGATCCAGGGGTCGAAGTGTGCGCAATAGCGAGGGCAGTATCCACGCAGTATTGGCCCAAGAGATACGCGCCTTTGTTCCAAAGATATGACCCAAACTTCCTCGTGGGTAGTGCCCCGCTAGCCCCACCTGCCTCACAGCACCATATCGGCCGCCTGTAGTGCTGGGTGTGCCCCCAAAAAAGCGACCCGCGGAGGTCCGAGATGTGGGCAACCCCGCTAGCCCCCCACCCGCTGCCCCCCACAGCACCATATAGGCCCGCTGCAGTACCAGCGGGCCCGTGCCAGATGACTACATGTAGAGACGCCGCTGGTACCGTGCCAGACGGCTACATGTAGGGGTCCCACTGGCGCTCCAGCTGCCCGCTGGTGCCGTCAAGTACGCTACAATGTATGGGCCCGCTGGACCGTGGGACACGCTACATTGTAATGCCCCTACCTGATCCTTCACGAATCATTTCGTGATTGTCCGGCGCCCCAAAATCATAGGGCTCCGGGTGAGTTCGGTTAGGAAACATTGCATCATTCCTTGCGTAGTATGGGCGCAACAATGATATGTGAAATGTTGGATGTATCCGGCGCTCCATGAGCACCGTCGGTAATTCCAACGTGTAGGTCGATGTCTCTGGCATCTTCAACACTTTGTAGGGCCCGACGAACTTTGGGCACAGTTTTTCAGGCGCGTCCCTTGGGAAGATTCAAGTTCTTGGTTGATAAATATACCAAGTCACCCCCCTTTATGTCAGGACCAATCGAGCGACGCCTGTTAGCCTCGCGCGTTTGAAATACTCGAGCCTCTATTATAGCTTTTTTTTTATTTTTTTTGAAATCCACATTTATACCCCGGCGCCCGGTCGCAGTCCGGCTGGTGTGTAGTACATGGTATATCTACAGTGACAGTAATGGTGTTGCATGTAACGTGTGCATCTCGATATGCAGGCCGCTCGGAAGAGTCCCGCGTGGAGGCATAATCTGCCAAATAGCGAGGGTGTGCTTGCTGAAAGGTTCCAAGTTGCAGAAGGACCCCTCTGCCTTGGCGGTGGGGCTAGCTTAGCCCTCCCGAGGGAAGGTACCACAGGAATGACCCCGAGGCCCCCTTCTGACGGTAAGGTACCAATCAGTCGAGTAGCCCGGCGCCTTGTTGCTGGTCGGCAAACACCAGTCCAGCAGCAATTGCTTCGTCTCGCCGTAGCAAGCGGAATAGTTCAGGTACCCAGATGAGATCTTCTGGGCGTGCTGGTTGGTCGTGCAGGCCCTCGTCAGGCTGTGTGCTAATCTGCGGCGATTCACCTGATCAGGTGGTTTCCGCTTTGGTCTGGCCTTGGGGAAGGGTGGAGGTGGAATTTCGCTTGGGAAAGCAAAGGTCCGTGGGTTGACCTCGAGGAATTCGAGATAATTCTTATGTTCGAGGCGCGCCGGGGCCCGGCGCTTCCTCGTGTACCTGGGACATTGGTCCAGGATGTGGGCTCTGGTTTCGAGCCCTCCGTTGCGACAGGAGCAGTTCACCTCCTCAGAAAGGTTAAACCGCCTCCGGTACTCGCCAATAGGGGCGTGATTGAATGCTACGAGACATCCGAGCAGTGTGGGCATTTGACTTGCCCATTACTTTAAGCCATGGGCTACCATCAAGGTGTGATGGTGCTATTGGCTTGCCTTTCCTCTTTGTTCGAAGGAATGATCTGCCGCTGTATTCAGGCTGCTGGAATAGACGAGTCCATTCCTTCAGCATCTGTTCAACAGTGCGTTTGCGCGCATAATCTAGTGATGTGCGTGAGCGAGGTCCTTGTGGCACTTTCAGCTGCGTAGCAGCCTCATGCGACGAGAAGTGGATATCCCACCGCAAACGGCTTGGGACGTGGATGAATTGCACATGGCGGTCTGGATGGTCAGACAACCAAGTACAAAGTTTGGAGCAGATTGCAATCGAATGCATCTGACCTGAATGTAGACTGGCATCCAAAGCCCACTTAATGGCCTTGGTTGAGTCCGAGAAGACTAGAATTCTGTCCGAGTCTGGTCGTTGAAGTGCTTTGCCTACAGCCATTGCGATGGCTGCGAGTTCAGCATCGTCTGAGGTAGCTTTGCCGGCCACCTGCCGGGATACACTGGGACCTACGTCCCCGTGGATGAGGGTGCAGGCAATAATTGCCTGGAGTCGATTGTCAGTGGGGACCGAGGCGTCCGCTGCAACCATGACGGTTCGCGGATCTAGGCCTCCCTCAGTGCGAAGCGCATCCAAGTGGTTGCGTCGATCAGCTAGGGCCTCTTTATCCCGGGGGATGTCAAGGTCATAGGTGATTTGGGCTCCAAACAAGTCGGAAACCCGTTGCCCTGGTGTGGCCTCCTCGTGGAGGGGGTTCATGGGCTCATTGACAATGGGCGAGGACTCTGGTTCCACGCATAGGAAGTGTAACGATCCACTAGGTAGGATTGAAAGAAGTTAACAACAGCCGGGGAGAAGCCTAGCCGCTCCAGCGTTGCGATGAGAACCTCATGGTTCAAGGAGGGAAAGAATTGTGCCAGGTCAAAGGCAACAACGCTTGTTTTGAATCCACGGGCCCAGCCCGTCTTGACGATGTGGGTAAGGTACACCCCAGCATCTTCAGTGGAGTGCTGACGCACTCCTCCGAACTGGTTGGGATGGAAGATACCATGCTTTGCTGCTTCAAACTGCATACGGTTTGCGAGCATTTTCTCAAACAGCTTCCCGAGCGTGTTCAATAGCACAATAGGCCTGAATGCTTTGGAAGCGGAATATGAGGGCTTGTTCGGTTTTGGGAGAATAACCGAGCGAGACTCTTTGAAGTGAGATCAGTAACTCACGCGGAGGCAGGCACTGGCAATCTTGGTGAACTTGTCAGCAACATCGTTGTCGATGACAAGTTTTTTGAGCTGGTACCAGGTCAAATGATCTGGTCCCGGCGCAGACGTGTTTGAACACTTTGCCAATTCTTCCCGGAGTTCTGCAGTGCTGAAGTCCACCCACTCGCGCGGGGGTTCTTGCTCCACTTCCTCCAGTACTTCCACTTTGACTGGTCGATCTGACGCAGCATTATATGTGGCGTGAAGGGCCTGCCAAAGGTCATCCATCGTATTACAGGGTGCTTCGTTGTAGCGAATTGCCTCGTATGTGGGGAGGTTGCGTTGCTTGGTCCAGTTCATCAGGTCCCAAGGTCGCTTGTTCTTGGTGGCAATGGTTTCAATGCGTTCATCGAAAAATTGCCGTTTAGCCGCCTTTGTGGCGCGCCTAAGAGCCCCATAGTCTGCAAGGGACCGGGACTGTCTGTACTGCCTCATCGCAGTGGCGCAGTCAGCATTCCACCAGGCTTTTGACCCGGTGTTCACTTTGACTGTTTTGGCATTTGAGTTCCATGCATCGTTGCAAGCTCTTGCAAGGCCTGCAATCAGGTCTTCGAGAGCGTCGCGTGTGTCAATATTGGAGATGTCCATTGACTTAATGTAGGTGAGCAGTGCTTGTAGAAACGATGATTCCTCTTCGCTTCCTTTGGGCATTGCCAGCCTTTCTGAAGCTACTTCTGTAGCACGGATAGGCCCTCCACTAAAGTGTTTGTTGTAGGTGCTGGCATTTTGGCAGGTGCCCGACGCGCAGCAGCAGCAAACGTTCCCCCACGGAGGGGGCGCGAATGGCGAGGGATAGGGGGTGGGGGACCTCCTGGAGTGTGGCGCGCGTAGCTGCGCTTAAGGACAGGCTTAGTGGCTGTTCTGTAATAACGTCCATTTTAGAACCCTTGCGAGAATCAGTTCCGCGCTGTTGAGCAGGCAATGGTAAAGCCTGTGATGTTAAAGGAATTGTAGCCATTGCATGTGCGCGGCATGGCTGTTTTGCCCCCAACAGCCTGTCGGACCTCCACGCAGGTGAGCAGCAAAAGAATGTGGACTGGGCATTCCTCCAGGCGCTTAAAACAACAAATGTGGAAGACATCGACCAGGTGTTATTGATCTATGATATTGCCTGCCAATACATGGTACACTTTCTAAAGCACATCGGCCACCTACTTCCCCCAGGAATGATGACTACTCCATCCATGTTCATGGTCACAAAGATGATTGCTTTAACCGCTTTGCAACTTCATTCATTCCGGGGGCTGCTATAGTTGCGGTTGAAATTCTGGAGAGTTTGTGGGCTGAACACTGTGTCACCAATGACCAGAACTGCAACATTGGCACACCGAGCGGAGATCCTGGATGATCATATAAATGATTCTAACTGGAAGAAACTCCTGCAGATGCGTTAGTAAAATTTCATCTATTCTGTTACAATAATTGACCCTGTCCGCGGCCGCGGAGTAGCGGTCACATTGTGTCAGACATACAAAAAGGCGACGGAGATGTTGGAGACTGCTCAAGAATATTTCAAAGGAGTTGCCCAGGAAATAAGCCACACACAAACTGCTATTTGGGAGGAGATCCAGGAGGCCGAGCGGAGGAGGGTTCATGATGTCAAGGCTATGGACATCCTCAAAGCGCGCACCACGATCGGGCAGCTGGGAGATTCCAATGGACCTGTGCAGCACTCAACAGCTGAAGAGGAGTGGATACAATCAGGCCTTGATCTTTTGGAGTGCTAGTAAGACATTTTATCTCTATTTGGCTTCCAAAGCGGAATAGTTTGCATCTAGAATTGGACTTCAAGACAAAGTCCGCCAACTTACCCGCGAGCCGCAGGAAGATGTCCACAAGGCCATCAAAACTGAAAGACAAAGACTACATGCGCAAATTGATGTGTTCACGTCAAAACAGCTGAGAAACTTCATTCCTTTGACCGGAGGATGTGCCAGGGACATCGAAGCCTTTGACAACCTAGACGAGAACCCCGCGGACCTGCCACCCTCCGGAGATGCTGTGGTGCTGGCACAATCAGGCCGTCCTGCACCCGCAGACGGACTGCTACCACTAGAGCAGACACCTATTTGCCTGCCATCCTCAGCTGGGAAAACTGAGACACATCTGGCTAAACTCAAGCTTGCATTGCGCAAGGTTCAAGCGGAGCGCCATCTACAGAACCTCCGTAATGACGGACTGCTACCACTAGAGCAGACACCTATTTGCCTGCCATCCTCAGCTGGGGAAACTGAGACACATCTGGCTAAACTCAAGCTTGCATTGCGCAAGGTTCAAGCGGAGCGCCATCTACAGAACCTCCGTAATGCAATTGCGGAGAAATCATTTTTGTACTCACACATCATCTGAGTTGCTCCACGGAAGGGTGTGGTGACACGCACGCAGGGGAACATCACCACCCTCAATTACACAATCATGACCCTTTGTCGGGTGTATGACAAATGCGTCTGGGTGCGGATGAAGGCACACTAGAAAGGTACAAAATTCTCGACAAGAAGCATGTGAAATCAAGCACCGCCATACTGGATCCCAACACACCAGGCTCAACTGATATCCGAAGTACCAGTCTTTCCTGGATTTGGCAAATACCTGGTCTTTTTTTTTTTTTTTGAAATCCATATTTATACCCCGGCGCCCGGTCGCAGTCCGGCTGGTGTGTAGTACATGGTATATCTACAGTGACAGTAATGGTGTTGCATGTAACGTGTGCATCTCGATATGCAGGCCGCTCGGAAGAGTCCCGCGTGCACATGCCCTGACATGACAGTGTGAAAGTCACCATCACTCTATGTGGCTGTGGGAACAGCTTTTTTCCTCTCGCTATCTGATCCCTTATTGCACCTCATCCAAAGCAAATCAATGACTTCCTCCGCGCTGCACTGGATTGACTCTGAGAGCTTTTTGCTTCCGATGACGGGCAGGCCCGCAGTTCACCTCCAGGAGGTGCTTTACTACTGCGAATCCTGCTTACGTGTTGCCTTGATGAAGTTTGCAGGTGTGGATAATGCAGAGGTCCGGGCTTCAATGCAAGTGCGCTTGGCTGCGGAGCTGGTACGTTGCTGACTTGGCCATTTTCTGGATCATGACTTATTTCTCTACAGAACTTTGCAATGATATTTGTCGGTGCTGCAACAAGCATGATGATATCGTGCAAAATTCCCAATATCCTTCGGCTTCTCGCTTCCCATTTTCATGGGCAGCTTGAGCCTCACAGCCCACTCGTCCTTTCCGATTCACTGATTCTCGCGTTGGACGGCTCCATTCCACTCGAGCACCCCGCGGCCGCTGTCTCTGAGTATGCCTGTGACTGGTGGCACGAGCACGAAGATAATGAGCTCAACCACTCAGTCATGACACGTTGGAGGAATGCCTTGTCCTTCACCGCTTTCGGCAGCAAGTGCCACCACTCTGGGTTCCACGGACGAGAGCAACTCCACAAGTCCTGCAAACCCATGTCCAGGGCTTCGAAACAATTTATGAAGCTCAAGCCTATCAGACCGCCCGCCGTGCTGCGGGATTCCAAATGATTTTTGAGGCAGCAAGGCAACAGGCTGTGGGGGCCGCGGGGGATGACAAAGAAATGAACCCCCATGAGCTCTTCATCCAGAGGCAATGGAGGGACCAATCACATCGGAATTTGGGGAGGAGCTGCCATCAGGGACGTACAAGGGAGAGGAATTAGATGAGGAGTTGGGCGTGAGCTCTGACAGCTCTGAGAGGTATGACCCACTTGGAAGTGACATCCACCAGCCCAGGGAGCTGCTGCGTCACGAGATTCCTGATCACTTCCTCAGGCCGCCGCTCCAAAATAAAGATGTGGAGTATAAAAGCTATTACCAACGGCCCTTGGCAGGGCATGACAAAGGATCTGACAGTGATCCCGCGGAGGCGGACCTCGCGGACATTCAAAGTAAGAACAGTGATTCTTGACATTTGAACTGCATTCAAACCTTTTGCATCTGAGGATGAGGACGAGCCCATGGGTGAGTTATATTGCATTTGCTTATACTTGCATATAGTTACCTTTCACCATTTTGTAGGCCGATTGAATCACATGAAGACCCCGATATGGTGTTCTCCAATGAGGACAGCCCTGCGGAGGATGCCTCTGCCGTCCAAGAACCCGATATTGAGTTTTCCGACAAGGACAGCTCTGCAGAGGACACCCCCGCTCTCCTCGAACATCCAGATATTGTGTTTTCTGACGAAGACAGTCCCGCGGAGCAACGAGACATGGAAGTGCTTTCCCTTTCCGATGACTCAGGTGAGGAAGAGTTTAGGGTCAGGAGGAGACGTAGGAGACCACCTGTTGAAATGCTTGAGGGCTTATTACGGTTTTCAGATGGTGAAATCAATGAGGAGCTTGCGGTTCAAGTACCCCGCGGACAATACACTGCCGCCTCCTTTGCTCACATTCCTTCCAACATTCTTGATGATTAGGGGTAGCTTTATCTTGATGTCTGTTTTCCTTTTGCTTTGTGATAATGACTATGTTGCCTTGTGATAATAAAAATATACCAATACAGATACATCATACTTGTAAATGAAACACGGAGGGGGAACAATTGTGTCCTTGTCTATACATTAAAAGCATCTACCCGCAGACAATTATGACCATATCCACAGACATTTATGGCCTGGTCTTCTACAGCACCATGGAGGCCCGCTGCAGCAGCGGGTTTGCCCGCAGACATGGGCAATCCCCGCGAGCCCCCCCCCCCTTGCTGCCCTTTGTAGGACCAGATAGGCACGCTGCAGCCCCAGCGGGTCCGCTGGTACCGTCGCCAACGGCTACATGTAGAGACCTCGCTGGTGCGGTGCCAGATGGTGACATGTAGTGGCCCCGCATCAGCCCCGCTGATGCTGTGCCAGATGGCTACATCTAGTGATCCCGCTGGCACGTTGGACATGCTACATGGAGTCTGCCCCACAGACAAGGATTCATGGAGGTAAAAGACGACCCGCGGAGGTCCGTAGAGGGGGCAACCCCCCGTTAGCACCCCGCTCCCATATATGCCCGAAAAAAGGCAACCCACGGAGGTCCGCAGAGGTGGGCAACCCACCCCGCTGCCCCCAGGCCCGCTGCGGTGCTGGGTGTGCCCCCAAAGAAACAACCTGCGGAGGTCCGCAGAGGTGGGCAACCCCCCGCTAGCCCTCCCATTTATGCCCGAAAAAAGGCAACCCGTGGAGGTCCGCAGAGGTGGGCAACCCCCCGCTAGCCCCCACCCCGCTCCCATTTATGCCCAAAAAAAGGCAATCCGTGGAGGTCCGCAGAGGTGGGCAACCCCCCGCTAGCCCCCCACCCTGCCCCCACAGCACCATATAGGCCGGCCCGTTGATACCATGCCAGGCAACTACATGTAGAGACCTCGCTGGTACCGTGCAACACAGCTACATGTAGTGGCCCCGCTGGTGCTGGTCAAGATTTAACTTCGACATTACATATGTGAAAGGCGAGCTGGATAAGGTCGCCAACTGTCTATCGCAATATTTTGAAAGCGATAATCATCAAGGTCGGTACGATGTGCACGATTTCGTAACTGCCAATGCGAGAATTGACCCCACTGGTGAGAACTTGCCAGTTCCATGATACCATGAGATTGTCGAGAAAGTGGTTGAATTTGAAGCAATGAAAGACGTAGAGATACGTCGCAGCAAGCGGCTTCAAGAGCGCCAAGAAGACCGCGATATTGAAGCCCAAATAATGGAAGATGCGGCACCAAGTGTCGCATCCAGACAATCATCACACCGTCAGAGAAGCCTGAGTCCAACTGAACATGAACGAACGGTTGGAGATATATTAGGGAGGGATACAGCTGTTCCTCACCCAGATAAGATGGATGAGAAGATACATCATGAGGTTATCCTTGGATACCCGAAGGATAAACTATTCTCAGTTATCCTCGAGAACCCCAAGGAATTTCGTGCATTTACCACAAAAAATAAACTGATTTGGACACGAACACAATAAATGACAGCGTTCTATGCATTCCTAGAGAGCCGGAGCTCATCACATCAATCCTGCAAGCCCATCAAACTATGGGCCATTTCGGTGCGGAATGAACAACGGAGTATATTTGACAATGGTATTGGTGGCCATCATTAGCACTCGCACATTCTGTAAGATGTGCTTTTTTTTTTTTTTTTTTTTTGAAATCCATATTTATACCCCGGCGCCCGGTCGCAGTCCGGCTGGTGTGTAGTACATGTGATATATCTACAGTGACAGTAGTGGTGTTGCATGTAACGTGTGCATCTCGATATGCAGGCCGCTCGGAAGAGTCCCGCGTGGAGGCAGAATCTGCCAAATAGCGAGGGTGTCCTCGCTGAGAGGTTCCAAGTCGTAGAAGGACCCCTCCGCCTTGGCAGTGGGGCTAGCTTAGCCCTCCCGAGGGAAGGTACCGCAGGAATGACCCCGAGGCCCCCTTCTGACGGTTAGGTACCAATCAGTCGAGTAGCCCGGCGCCTTGTTGCTGGTCGGCAAATACCAGTCCAGCAGCAATGTCTCGCCTTAGCAAGCGGAATAATTCAGGTACCCAGATGAGATCTTCTGGGTGTGCTGGTTGATCGTGCAGGCCTTCGTCAGGCTGTATGCGATGTGCTAATCTGCGGTGATGCACCTCACGGCCGTTGCGGTTACGCGCAGGCTGGTCTGGTGGTTTACGCTTTGGTCTGGCCTTGGGAAAGGGTGGAGGTGGATTTTCGCTTGGGAAAGCAAAGGTCCGTGGGTTAGCCTCGAGGAATTCGAGGTAATTCTTATGTACGAGGCGCGCCGGGGCCCGGCGCTTTCTCGTGTATTTGGGACATTGGTCCAGGATGTGGGCTCTGGTTTCGAGCCCTCCGTTGCGACAGGAGCAGTTCACCTCCTCAGAAAGGTTAAACCGCCTCCGGTACTCGCCAATAGGGGCGTGATTGAATGCTACGAGACATCCGAGCAGTGTGGGCATTTGACTTGCCCATTACTTTAAGCCATGGGCTACCATCAAGGTGTGATGGTGCTATTGGCTTGCCTTTCCTCTTTGTTCGAAGGAATGATCTGCCGCTGTATTCAGGCTGCTGGAATAGACGAGTCCATTCCTTCAGCATCTGTTCAACAGTGCGTTTGCGCGCATAATCTAGTGATGTGCGTGAGCGAGGTCCTTGTGGCACTTTCAGCTGCGTAGCAGCCTCATGCGACGAGAAGTGGATATCCCACCGCAAACGGCTTGGGACGTGGATGAATTGCACATGGCGGTCTGGATGGTCAGACAACCAAGTACGAAGTTTGGAGCAGATTGCAATCGAATGCATCTGACCTGAATGTAGACTGGCATCCAAAGCCCACTTAATGGCCTTGGTTGAGTCCGAGAAGACTAGAATTCTGTCCGAGTCTGGTCGTTGAAGTGCTTTGCCTACAGCCATTGCGATGGCTGCGAGTTCAGCATCGTCTGAGGTAGCTTTGCCGGCCACCTGCCGGGATACACTGGGACCTACGTCCCCGTGGATGAGGGTGCAGGCAATAATTGCCTGGAGTCGATTGTCAGTGGGGACCGAGGCGTCCGCTGCAACCATGACGGTTCGCGGATCCAGGCCTCCCTCAGTGCGAAGCGCATCCAAGTGGTTGCGTCGATCAGCTAGGGCCTCTTTATCCCGGGGGATGTCAAGGTCATAGGTGATTTGGGCTCCAAACAAGTCGGAAACCCGTTGCCCTGGTGTGGCCTCCTCGTGGAGGGGGTTCATGGGCTCATTGACAACAGAGGCGTTAGCTTCCGCGTCCATCACAGAAGATTTAACTCGCTTCTGTAATGAGGGTGCCATACTTGATATGGCGCAGGGGTGGAATTCCTCCCCTCTGAACAGACCATGCCGCGTACTCATGAGAGAGAGTGTTGGATGGGTGTTCAGGAGTGTACGAGTCCGGGCGAAAGAGCGATCGACCAGTTTCTTGATGTGCAGATGGACAGGTGGTAAGCCTGCAAGGGTTTCCACCCCTCCACCAGGAGATGTGCGAAATGCACCAAGTATCCAGAGCGCCGCCTTGCGTTGCATCTGGGCGAGTGACTTCATAACCATTGTGTTACGAGCGCCTTTATATGTCCATAACCTGCACCCGTACACAGGCGCGGTAAAGGAGACGTTTTTGAGAGGGGGTAATCCCCCGCGATGAGTTGCCAAGCATCACCATGGCTTTCACCGTGGTGAGTGACTTGGTAGCGTAGTATTTGACATGGTCTTTGAATGTAAGACCTCTGTCAAAATAGAACCCAAGGTAGCGCCAGACGCGCTTTGGCTTGAGTGGGGTGTCCTCTGTGTAAGGGGCATAGCCTAAGTCAATCGATGGGTTATCATCGGTTGCTTTGCGGGAGAAATGAAAGACTTCAGTTTTGTCGTGTTCAAGGAGTAAACCAATCGCATCCACCAGTTCATTGATGACTGCGTAAGTTTCCTTAAGTTTAATGAGATTTGTATTTCATGTTTTAGATTGGACAATGAGGGAGCCATCGTCCACGTATGACATTAGAGTGCAGAGGTCCACCTCGATTCTCTTCTGGAAAATTCTCATCACTGGCACAAGGTACAGTGCAGAGAGGAAAGAAGTTAACAACAGCCGGGGAGAAGCCTAGCCGCTCCAGCGTTGCGATGAGAACCTCATGGTTCAAGGAGGGAAAGAATTGTGCCAGGTCAAAGGCAACAACGCTTGTTTTCAATCCACGGGCCCAGCCCGTCTTGACGATGTGGGTAAGGTACACCCCAGCATCTTCAGTGGAATGCTGACGCACTCCTCCGAACTGGTTGGGATGGAAGATACCATGCTTTGCTGCTTCAAACTGCATACGGTTTGCGAGCATTTTCTCAAACAGCTTCCCGAGCGTGTTCAATAGCACAATAGGCCTGAATGCTTTGGGAGCGGAATATGAGGGCTTGTTCGGTTTTGGGAGAATGACCGAGCGAGACTCTTTAAAGTGAGATGGCCAGTAACCCACGCGGAGGCAGGCACTGGCAATCTTGGTGAACTTGTCAGCAACATCGTTGTCAATGACAAGTTTTTTGAGCTGGTACCAGGTCAAATGATCTGGTCCCGGCGCAGACGTGTTTGAACACTTTGCTAATTCTTCCCGGAGTTCTGCAGTGCTGAAGTCCACCCACTCGTGTGGGGGCTCTTGCTCCACCTCCTCCAGTACTTCCACTTTGACTGGTCAATCTGACGCAGCATTATATGTGGCGTGAAGGGCCTGCCAAATGTCATCCATCATATTACAGGGCGCTTCGTTGCAGCGAATTGCCTCATATGTGAGAGGGAAGGTAGCATTGCTTGGTCCAGTTCATCGGGTCCCAAGGTCGCTTGTTCTTGGTGGCAATGTCCGATGCGTTCATCAAAGAATTGCCATTTAGCCGCCTTTGTGGCGCGCCTAAGAGCCCCATAGTCTGCAGGGGACCGCGACTGTCTGTACTGCCTCATCGCAGTGGCGCAGTCAGCATTCCACCAGGCTTTTGACCGGGTGTTCACTTTGACTGTTTTGGCATTTGAGTTCCATGCGTCGTTGCAAGCTCTTGCAAGGCCTGCAATCAGGTCTTCTAGAGCGTTTCTGTAAGATGTGCGAGTACTGCCAGCAAATCAAGACGTCGAATCAGAAACCGTCAGGGAAACTTCATTCCCTGCCAGTGCCGACGAAGCCTTGGGACTCAATCGGAATGGACTTTATCGGTCCATTCCCAGAATCTAAGGCATATAACTACTCATGGGTAGTAATATGTTGTATGACCAGTATGGTGCATATGATACCCATACATACGACTATGACAGCATCTCAATTATCTTGGGTATATATCTACGGGAAATCGTCAGGCTACGTGGCCTGCCAAGCTTGATCGTAAGTGATTGAGATTCTAAGTTTACTTCGCGCTGGTGGCGCGAACTACATAAACTATTAGGAGCTAAGCTCCTAATGTCGACATCATTCCATCCTCAGACGGATGGACAGACGGAGCGGGCCAATCATAGCATTGGCCAGATATTTCGCACCGTCGTGAGACACAACCAAAAGGATTGGGTAGATCGTGTACCCATGGCCGAGTTCGCAATAAATGCGAGCGTATTCACTACTAAGTTCGCTCCATTTGAACTTAATGGTGGCTACATGCCATCCATGCTGAAAGAAATACGCTCAGACAGCGTAATACTGAAGGGAATTCGGGAGTATGCTGAGCGAGCCCTACAGAAGATAGCAGAGGCTCACGACGCTATAATAGAGGCCATCGTTTCTTGATCCAGCACCACCACGTGCACAGCCACAAGTCGCAACCTCGCAACCTCTTCTAGCCTCTCTAGCCTCTATTTCTCGCTCGATCTCAGTCAGATCTGCACCTATGAGCACACCCGACCCAAAGCGTTGGAAGGGAGATAAGGACGGATCGGACGATGCTGACGATGAAAACGCGTCCCAGGTGAGCAGGGACAGTACACCCATGCATACAGATGACCCTGTTGCATTCTATGGACAATCAGGCGACGGGTCCCCCATAGGCCTCACTGGAGGTGATGGGGACATCAACAGCGATGCCAAGGCCGTCTTCGATTCCCTCTTATCGATCATGGTGCATTTCGCACATCTCCTGGTGGAGGGGTGGAAACCCTTGCAGGCTTACCACCTGTCCATCTGCACATCAAGAAACTGGTCGATCGCTCTTTCGCCCGGACTCGTACACTCCTGAGCACCCATCCAACACTCTCTCTCATGAGTACGCGGCATGGTCTGTTCAGAGGGGAGGAATTCCACCCCTGCGCCATATCAAGTATGGCACCCTCATTACAGAAGCGAGTTAAATCTTCTGTGATGGACGCGGAGGCTAACGCCTCTGTTGTCAATGAGCCCATGAACCCCCTCCACAAGGAGGCCACACCAGGGCAACGGGTTTCCGACTTGTTTGGAGCCCAAATCACCTATGACCTTGACATCCCCCGGGATAAAGAGGCCCTAGCTGATCGACGCAACCACTTGGATGCGCTTCGCACTGAGGGAGGCCTGGATCCGCGAACCGTCATGGTTGCAGCGGACGCCTCGGTCCCCACTGACAATCGACTCCAGGCAATTATTGCCTGCACCCTTATCCACGGGGACGTAGGTCCCAGTGTATCCCGGCAGGTGGCCGGCAAAGCTACCTCAGACGATGCTGAACTCGCAGCCATCGCAATGGCTGTAGGCAAAGCACTGCAACGACCAGACTCGGACAGAATTCTGGTCTTCTCGGACTCAACCAAGGCCATTAAATGGGCCTTGGATGCCAGTCTACATTCAGGTCAGATGCATTCGATTGCAATCTGCTCCAAACTTCGTACTTGGTTGTCTGACCACCCACCGCCATGTGCAATTCATACACGTCCCAAGCCGTTTGCGGTGGGATATCCACTTCTCGTCGCATGAGGCTGCTACGCAGCTGAAAGTGCCACAAGGACCTCGCTCACGCACATCACTAGATTATGCGCGCAAACGCACTGTTGAACAGATACTGAAGGAATGGACTCGTCTGTTCCAGCAGCCTGAATACAGCGGCAGATCATTCCTTCGAACAAAGAGAGGCAAGCCAATAGCACCATCACATCTTGATGGTAGCCCATGGCTTAAAGTAATGGGCAAGTCAAATGCCCACAGTGCTCGGATGTCTCGTAGCATCCTCAATCACGCCCCTATTGGCGAATACCGGAGGCGGTTTAACCTTTCTGAGGAGGTGAACTGCTCCTGTTGCAACGGCGGGCTCGAAACCAGAGCCCACATCCCTGGACCAATGTCCCAAATACACGAGGAAGCGCCCGGCGCGCCTCGAACATAAGAATTACCTCGAATTCCTCGAGGTTAACGGACATTTGCTTTCCCAAGCGAAAATCCACCTCCACCCTTTCCCAAGGCCAGACCAAAGCGTAAACCACCAGACCAGCCTGCACGTAACCGCAACAGCCGTGAGGTGCATCACCGCAGATTAACACATCACATGCAGCACGATCAACCAGCACGCCCAGAAGATCTCATCTGGGTACCTGAATTATTCCGCTTGCTAAGGCGAGACGAAGCAATTGCTGCTGGACTGGTATGTGCCGACCAGCAACAAGGCGCCGGGCTACTCGACTGATTGGTACCTAACTGTCAGAAGGGGGCCTCGGGGTCATTCCTGTGGTACCTTCCCTCGCGAGGGCTAAGCTAGCCTCACCGCCAAGGCGGAGGGGTCCTTCTGCAACTTGGAAGCTCTCAGCGAGCACACCCTCGCTATTTGGCAGATTCTGCCTTCACGCGGGACTCTTCCGAGTGGCCTGCATATCGAGATGCACACGTTACATGCAACACCATCACTGTCACTGTAGATATATCATGTACTACACACCAGCCGGACTGCGACCGGGCGCCGGGTATAAATATGGATTTCAAAAAAAAAAAAAAAAAAGCTTCCTTCAAAAACTCATTATAATTGGCCCGGTTAGCCATCATACCTGACCCTTCCGACAGCCAAACATCCATTGCATTGTTCTTTTGGCGAACATGATCCGCTTTGAAGTTGCCGTCCCTCATGTATACTTTTCTGCATCTAATGTCAATAACATGATCAGTCGTCACTTAATGCACTCACTTATTTGGGTGCGCGGACCACCCTGCGGGGAGATTCACACCTGGCTGTGGACATGTTGGACAAAAGATGGCAAGCTCCCCTGTGGTCTGCATTGGATCTCTGTTATTGCTGCCAAATCCACCCCATTTGAGCTTCTTGAGCCACCTCCAGGAACGCGAGAGCCGGCGGAGTTCGCGATAAAAGTTGTCAATGTCCGCGGAGCTTGTTGCTGCAGCCGTAGTCTGGCTGAGCTTGTGCCAATACTAAAATGCAGATGCCTTGCATTGCAGGTTTGCGAGGCGATAATCATCAAGGACTGCAGTGGTGAAGAGCGTATTGTATCGTGTGAAGCTAGCAGGCACCAATCGTTTGTGCATCAGGTCTGTATTGACCTGGCTGACTCCGCAGCATAGACAGCAGGCAAGTGGAATGTAGTGAATTCCATTGACATGGACAATGCACACATAACGATTGTTGAATGCATCATGCCGTGGCATTCTCGCCGGAAGGTCATCATCGAGACCAGTGTCATCGTCATCTTCCTCGTCTACTTCAACTTCAATTGTGTCCACAGTAGACCCTGCTAGCTATCGGATGAAATTCTGGCTGTTGACCATAAGCACGGCTCAGGCGCGCCATATAATCATCATCCTCTGCATCATAGGAAGTCTGCTCAGTCATGTCTTTTTTTTTTTTTTTTTTTTTTTTGAAATCCATATTTATACCCCGGCGCCCGGTCGCAGTCCGGCTGGTGTGTAGTACATGTGATATATCTACAGTGACAGTAGTGGTGTTGCATGTAACATGTGCATCTCGATATGCAGGCCGCTCGGAAGAGTCCCGCGTGGAGGCAGAATCTGCCAAATAGCGAGGGTGTCCTCGCTGAGAGGTTCCAAGTCGTAGAAGGACCCCTCCGCCTTGGCAGTGGGGCTAGCTTAGCCCTCCCGAGGGAAGGTACCGCAGGTATGACCCCGAGGCCCCCTTCTGACGGTTAGGTACCAATCAGTCGAGTAACCCGGCGCCTTGTTGCTGGTCGGCAAATACCAGTCCAGCAGCAATTGCTTCGTCTCGCCTTAGCAAGCGGAATAATTCAGGTACCCAGATGAGATCTTCTGGGCGTGCTGATTGATCGTGCAGGCCTTCGTCAGGCTGCATGCGATGTGCTAATCTGCGGTGATGCACCTCACGGCCGTTGCGGTTACGCGCAGGCTGATCTGGTGGTTTACGCTTTGGTCTGGCGTTGGGAAAGGGTGGAGGTGGATTTTCGCTTGGGAAAGCAAAGGTCCGTGGGTTAGCCTCGAGGAATTCGAGGTAATTCTTATGTTCGAGGCGCGCCGGGGCCCGGCGCTTCCTCGTGTATTTGGGACATTAGTCCAGGATGTGGGCTCTGGTTTCGAGCCCGCCGTTGCGACAGGAGCAGTTCACCTCCTCAGAAAGGTTAAACCGCCTCCGGTACTCGCCAATAGGGGCGTGATTGAGGATGCTACGAGACATCCGAGCAGTGTGGGCATTTGACTTGCCCATTACTTTGAGCCATGGGCTACCATCAAGATGTGATGGTGCTATTGGCTTGCCTCTCTTTGTTCGAAGGAATGATCTGCCGCTGTATTCAGGCTGCTGGAACAGACGAGTCCATTCCTTCAGTATCTGTTCAACAGTGCGTTTGCGCGCATAATCTAGTGATGTGCGTGAGCGAGGTCCTTGTGGCACTTTCAGCTGCGTAGCAGCCTCATGCGACGAGAAGTGGATATCCCACCGCAAACGGCTTGGGACGTGTATGAATTGCACATGGCGGTGGGTGGTCAGACAACCAAGTACGAAGTTTGGAGCAGATTGCAATCGAATGCATCTGACCTGAATGTAGACTGGCATCCAAGGCCCATTTAATGGCCTTGGTTGAGTCCGAGAAGACCAGAATTCTGTCCGAGTCTGGTCGTTGCAGTGCTTTGCCTACAGCCATTGCGATGGCTGCGAGTTCAGCATCGTCTGAGGTAGCTTTGCCGGCCACCTGCCGGGATACACTGGGACCTACGTCCCCGTGGATAAGGGTGCAGGCAATAATTGCCTGGAGTCGATTGTCAGTGGGGACCGAGGCGTCCGCTGCAACCATGACGGTTCGCGGATCCAGGCCTCCCTCAGTGCGAAGCGCATCCAAGTGGTTGCGTCGATCAGCTAGGGCCTCTTTATCCCGGGGGATGTCAAGGTCATAGGTGATTTGGGCTCCAAACAAGTCGGAAACCCGTTGCCCTGGTGTGGCCTCCTTGTGGAGGGGGTTCATGGGCTCATTGACAACAGAGGCGTTAGCCTCCGCGTCCATCACAGAAGATTTAACTCGCTTCTGTAATGAGGGTGCCATACTTGATATGGCGCAGGGGTGGAATTCCTCCCCTCTGAACAGACCATGCCGCGTACTCATGAGAGAGAGTGTTGGATGGGTGCTCAGGAGTGTACGAGTCCGGGCGAAAGAGCGATCGACCAGTTTCTTGATGTGCAGATGGACAGGTGGTAAGCCTGCAAGGGTTTCCACCCCTCCACCAGGAGATGTGCGAAATGCACCAAGTATCCAGAGCGCCGCCTTGCGTTGCATCTGGGCGAGTGACTTCATAACCATTTTGTTACGAGCGCCTTTATATGTCCACAACCTGCACCCGTACGTGGCCAAGGGCAGCACACAGGCGCGGTAAAGGAGACGTTTTTGAGAGGGGGTAATCCCCCGCGATGAGTTGCCAAGCATCACCATGGCTTTCACCGTGGTGAGTGACTTGGTAGCGTAGTATTTGACATGGTCTTTGAATGTAAGACCTCTGTCAAAATAGAACCCAAGGTAGCGCCAGACGCGCTTTGGCTTGAGTGGGGTGTCCTCTGTGTAAGGGGCATAGCCTAAGTCAATCGATGGGTTATCATCGGTTGCTTTGCGGGAGAAATGAAAGACTTCAGTTTTGTCGTGTTCAAGGAGTAAACCAATCGCATCCACCAGTTCATTGATGACTGCGTAGGCTTCCTTGAGTTTAATGAGATTTGTATCCCATGTTTTAGATTGGACAATGAGGGAGCCATCGTCCACGTATGACATTAGAGTGCAGAGGTCCACCTCGATTCTCTTCTGGAAAATTCTCATCACTGGCACAAGGTACAGTGCAGAGAGGATTGGAGACAGAGCGGACCCTTGGCCAACCCAGACATCAGCGCGCATCCTGGGCGAGGACTCTGTGTTCCACGCATAGGAAGTATAACGATCCACTAGGTAGGATCGAAAGAAGTTAACAACAGCCGGGGAGAAGCCTAGCCGCTCCAGCGTTGCGATGAGAACCTCATGGTTCAAGGAGGGAAAGAATTGTGCCAGGTCAAAGGCAACAACGCTTGTTTTCAATCCACGGGCCCAGCCCGTCTTGACGATGTGGGTAAGGTACACCCCAGCATCTTCAGTGGAATGCTGACGCACTCCTCCGAACTGGTTGGGATGGAAGATACCATGCTTTGCTGCTTCAAACTGCATACGGTTTGCGAGCATTTTCTCAAACAGCTTCCCGAGCGTGTTCAATAGCACAATAGGCCTGAATGCTTTGGGAGCGGAATATGAGGGCTTGTTCGGTTTTGGGAGAATGACCGAGCGAGACTCTTTAAAGTGAGATGGCCAGTAACCCACGCGGAGGCAGGCACTGGCAATCTTGGTGAACTTGTCAGCAACATCGTTGTCGATGACAAGGAGCGCTTTATGTTCTGTTGGTACAAAGTCGAGATCTCTGAGGCAGAGAGCTCGGGGAACACCTTAGCAAGGGCAAGGATGCCCTCCACTGAAGTGTTTGTTGTAGGTGCTGGCGTTTTGGCAGGTGCCCGACGCGCAGCAGCAGCGAACGTTCCCCCAGGGAGGGGGCGCGAATGGCAAGGGATAGGGGGTGGGGGACCTCCTGGAGTGGGGCGCGCGTAGCTGCGCTTAAGGACCGGCTTAGTGGCTGCAGGAGCCGCATCAGTCTGTTTGGAGTTCGGTGTAGCTGGGGGCTTCGCGCCATCGCGCTGCTTGCCCTTAGCTGCAGAAGAAGTCGACGGACCCGCTCCCCCAGATGGTGCAGGGAACGGGGGCGACGGTAGTGGGTTCCCTGGGTAGGGAACGTGAAGAATACACGCATCGCGCACTGCACACAGTGTCTCGATGGTGCGGGGGTCGTTGCCAGCATCTTTGGCAAGGAGATTGATCAGGCCTAGATCAGCAGCGCCCTCGAAGAGCTCTGTGATGCGATGGGCCAGTGCGACGCACATTTGTGCGGTAAGGGGCGATGTAGAGCGCTCCCGGTAGTGGAGCCACTCCTTGATCGATAAGAGGGAATCGAAGACGGCCTTGGCATCGCTGTTGATGTCCCCATCACCTCCAGTGAGGCCTATGGGGGACCTGTCGCCTGATTGTCCATAGAATGCAACAGGATCATCTGTATGCATGGGTGTACTGTCCCTGCTCACCTGGGACGCGTTTTCATCGTCAGCATCGTCCGATCCGTCCTTATCTCCCTTCCAACGCTTTGGGTCGGGTGTTGGGGCAGAGGGCGACGCTGGTCGCGATGATTTCATCGAGGGAGGCGCCGCGGGCGCCTGGGGGCGTTGGGGGGTGGTTTCGAGGTCATCCCCCCCCCAATCCATTGGATCCACTGGGATCTCCGAGGATCCCGGTGGTGTAGTAGTGAAAAAGGCGTCAGAGCTGCTCATAGGTGCAGATCTGACTGAGATCGAGCGAGAAATAGAGGCTAGAGAGGCTAGAAGAGGTTGCGAGGTTGCGACTTGTGGCTGTGCACGTGGTGGTGCTGGATCAAGAAGCGATGTGCTCAGTCATGTCCGCGGAGTCCGCGGAGTTGCCATGTTGACCTGCGGGGTCGTTCCGCTGCTCTGTGCGGTGATTCTTCTGTTCTTCATTGTCATATTCTACCTGGTATCTCTCCAACTGCTCCTGTTGCAGCTGTAGCGTATCACAGAGTGCTTTCCCGGAGGAGTGAGGGACCAGCAAGTAGGTACCAACCTCCTGCAGCTGAGCTGTCTGGAAGTATTGACCGGTCCAGAACTCAATGTGATGCAGAGGATTGTCCCGAGTTGTCCACATGCAACCCCGGCAGAGTATCCTGTCACTGAGACAATCTCGGCAACGCCAACGTCCATAGTTGCCCTTGGGACAATCAGAACATTGAGTTTGATTCTCAATGTACTCTCTCCCAAAGAGCCCCTCCAACAGCTCTGGAACATGGTTCACAAACTCTTGAAGGTAATCAGCTTGTGTCTGTGCTTTGATTCAGTTACATGTACACAATACATCAAAGAACAATTCACCTTGGGCAACCTCATCAGTGGTGTCATCCAGCTCTGTTGAGTGAATGTCCGAATGCTCAAAGGGTTGGACATAGGTTTGCACACCCTGAGGGGCAGATGTAGCAGGGTCCAGTGACCTCTTGCGCAAAGGGACACTCCTGGATTCCACGATGTCATCTGGGTATGCCTGACTGTTGTCTCGACATCCATGGCATGTGAACGAGAACTTTTCTGAAGGACTTCATCCTTCTTGCGACGTGTGCGCTTTACTGCACGCAACATGGTGGGTAAGGGTGAGATCTGATTTGGTGGAAAAATCAGAACCTGTCTACTGATGTATCACTGATTACTCTTGGACATGTCCTCATGGTTGTGCAAAGGTCAGCTGCACTCACAATCGGTGCCATCGATGTACCCGTGCCTCATATTACCCAAACTGGAAACTTCCTTGCCAAATGCGGGTACTGTGGGACAATTGTCAAGTGTGAAGTTCAACACTTTTTGACCCAAATAGGAAATCTTTTTTACGGAGCTGCATCATGTCCAAAAATATTTTTACACCGGAAACAGTCCCACATGCCCCTGGGGCGCTGAAGAAGACAAGCAAGGAGCCCCGTTACCCAGCTGACGAGTGCGCGGTCCTCAACAAGTACCGAGAGGAGTACTGGTCAGAGTCAGACAAGGCAAAAAGGGCGGCCAATTTTAGGGACAAAGTCTTGGTTGAAATTTTTAATTTCTGGAAGGCAAAGGGAACAGAGCCAAAGACCGACAAGAAGTCCGTGTCAGCTACTACGGTCCGTCAGGCTAGAGTGTGTATCTCTGTATCATCACACTGATCAGCATACAGAAACTGGCAGATTGGGTGAGGAACAACTGGAGGCCCTACCCATCATATAACCAGTCATCGGGTAATTTGAAGGTTACTGCATGCCAGGTAGTCAATCGGACAATGCGCGGCTTGATTACCGAAGAGTTGAAAGAGATACTGGAGGAGGTCGATGAATCTCCCACCGCGGCCTTCCAGCAACGCAACAAGGCTTTGGCATGGGTGATGAACAAACTCACTCCGCAACAACTCCAGGAGGCAGAGGCCACTGCCCGTGAGTGGAGCACCAAGGGCTTTCTCCCTGAGGAGCAGCGCAAGTGAGTAACTCCGCGGGGTCCAACATCTCGGAGTTGATACCTTCTTATCTCAGGAATGCGGATAAGCGGGGCTTTCAACGAGTGGAGAATGAGGATGCCAACAGGTGGCGAGAGATGGGCATGCTGTCCCTTACCTTTGTGGTATGGAAAGGGCAAGATGGGCAACTGAATGTCCGGGCGTGAGTTGTTCATCGACTCCGCGGACTTGTGCTGATGTTCACCGCGGAGCAGTCATGACAGCATTGCGGTAAATGCAGGAGTGATCAGAAAAGGTTTCATTGATACCTTTCCGCACATGGTGAAGGACTTCAAAAGAAAGCTTATGGACTATGTCCTTTCCCTCCAAGAATCTAGTGCACCAGAACCAGACTGATACAGTAATTCAGCCATGTCCAGACCTACAGCTGGATCAACAAAATGACAGTTTTCCCATTCTATCGGAGTTGGTAGAAGGTGTGCAACAGAGCAAAGATGACATGGAGCTTCTGGTCCGCACATTCCTAAAACATCATTATAGTATGTGATAATGTCATATGAGACCACCCATACTAATTTTTTACAGAACTAGCATCGGGACACCTCTACTCATCCCCTCCATTCACTTCCATAAAGGTGGACAATGAAATGTTCATCTCTGCGGAGTACGTGCCCGCGGAATCCGAATTCAAGACCCACGGAACCTCTGACTGAATGAACTCCGGGAGTTGCTCAACTTCTGGTGCTCTCTTGCCAGAAGAGGCTTGGACCCTCAGCGACCTTTTGCTGGTCCTGTTACTTGAACAAGAAAAAGGAGAGAATGGAGGCAGTCTATGGGGCCTGCAAGGACCAGGAAGCTTTGGCTGCCGCGGCAGCAGCAAAGAAAGCAAGGCGGAAGAAGGGCAAAAAAAAGCACCGGCTCTGGACCCCTTAGAAAGCCTTATTTCGATGTCAGACCTGGAAGGCGGTGACGGTGAAGGTGAACACGGCAGTCCAGCACCAAATGAAAACCAACGTCTGTCACTCCTCAGAGGACTTTCACCAAATCAATTCAGTCCATCACCAGATAACGAACCCCACGGACCACCCGATGAACTCTCAGAACAGAATCAATACCAGCAGAGTCAATCACCAAATAACAACCCCCACAGAACACACAACGCACCCCGCGGAGCACCCAACGAACCCCGCGGACCTGGAGAACAGACTAATGAATACAGTCTCAACATCAATGAAAGTCAGGTCACCATTGACGAAACAACAATGCACTGCTTAAATGCCCGCGGACGTCTGACACAGCCACCCATCGATGGGCCTGGTGAAGGGCTGCCACAGGATATGGTGCCGGCAACAATGCAGCTCCTCAATCCACCGCCCAACACTCCTACTCCCTCTGTGCCTGCACCAACTCCGCCTCAACCTCCGGTTACATGCAAGCACAAGCATGTTGAAGGACAGACTAGGCGAAAGAAATCAAAGCAGGATTTACTGCTTGCAGAAGCCGCGGACTTTGGTGCCAATACCAGGGGCAGCTGCACACGCAATGGGATCACAACGTGAGCCACAACAAAGAAGTCCGTGGGGGTTGGCATCGGAAGATCAAAGCGCCGCTAGTCTTTTGCTTGTACTTGAATTCACATTTTACTTACTTGAGAAAATTCTGATTTTGGAGAGCACTATTATTTTGTACAAAGTACTTTGAATATATAATACAATTTACTTCTTCTACTTGCTAATATTTGAAGAAGTGTTACAAGATATTGGTAAGCTTGGTAAAAAAAAAAGTATAAGGTCCGCGGGTTTGCAAAAAAAAGGTTGTCCACAGGTCGCCAAAAAATCATGTCTGCAGGGTGCACATTACTTTTTAGAGGGCCTATCACCACCACCTTCATCCAAGGTCTTTACACTCTCCCACCTAATCCTATCGGAGTCCGTCGGACTCCGACGGACTCCTAGGACATCCTAGGACTCCGGTCGGACTAGTTGTTACTACAAATCATCAATAAATGATAGACTTTGGAGTGTCCGAGTCCGAGAGAATCCTATCGGAGTCCAATTGGACGTCGGATCGGATGTGGACTCCAATCGGATTTTGTGCTATCAGACTCTGATAGGACTCCTAGGACAACCAGTTAGGACTACTAGTAGCTACCAATGTCATTACCAGTGTTTACTATGTTTACTAATAACTAGTAGTAGTAACAAAATAGTAGCATTGTTGAGAGTCAAACACTCGACCTCGCCCACGTGATGACTAATCAATGCTAAGTTGACTACACAAACCGCTGGTCCATGGGACTGTTGTAACCCAAGCTACTAAAGGATACAACACATGATGCTCGACGACGGGCCCGTGATGGTTCAAACACTGCCATCATGTCTGTTGTTTGTTCCTCTTCCTCCACCACCACCACCATCATTGCTGCCGCCCCCGCTGCGTCCATTCGGCGCCGCCTGCCAGTGCACAGCCCACAATGCACAGGATGCCTCCCAAACCCCCTCAAGACCCGCGTGACGGCCAGAGACGACGAGAAGGGCAGGAAAGGCAGGGGAGGTACACAGGGCAGACCCCAGCTGGGGGAGAGCCACGAGGTGCGCCATCGCACCACCCACACGTCCACCACTGACCCCCCCCGCATGCAGCATGACCACCAGGGGCAACGACCACGACCCCATGGCCCATGCGAGCCCGACCCGTCCACCGCGGTGCCACGTCACACGCCAAACGACACAACCACTACCGCCATGTCACCACAGCAACGGCCCCACTGGACGAAGACAGAAAGGAGGCGGCCCCGACACCCCATAACCACTACTTCACACGGCAAAACAACACCCACACCCCCCCAACGACCATGACACACAGACACAGGGCCCAACGAACAGACGACGACACCCAACAACGCCACCCAGCACCCTCGCCAGTCACATGGGCCAATGCCCGCTGCCACGTCACCAACCTGACAGCCACATCACCCAGCATGACCGACAGCGCACACCCACGGCCACCCACCTGCCCAACCACCACGACACCCAGCGCGACACGCCCACCACACGTGTGCAACCGCCACGTCACCCAGGGCGATGCCACACAACACCCCGATGCACCCCGCCAACGTTCGCCGCATCGACCACCGCCCCCATCCGTGCGGGGCCTTTTTGTTTTCATTTAAGTAGATGTCACGACCGCCTCTGAACTCGCAATCCCTTACGCTTTCCCACGCACGTCCACCATATATATGATGGCACCACTTCTTTTCAGACTCTTTACCTCGATATTACCAATTGTTAAGACTAGTTCTCGTTCTTGTTTTTGTTCTCTCTCTCTCTCTCAATTTACTCTGCTCCACACTCGTATCACTTGAGCTCATTCGTTCAAACAAGCCCCGGTGATCGTCTTCGTCAACACTCACGACCTCCGAACACCCCTTCAAAGGCCGTCTTCCTTGACGAACGTCAGGCCTGTCCGCCTCAGTGGTCCCAGAATACCTCCGTAACCAGCGTGCTTACACAGGTCTTAACATAATATCGAGGTTTCCCCACCCACCGGACATGTCCTCGATGATAGTGGAGCCCAACACCACAGTCCGCTATCAAAACTTCGAAGGTCCCTCTTTCACACAAAGAAGACCTTCACCACCACCTTTCGAAACCTCCCCTGCCTCAACAGGACACATGATGCAAGGGACTTTTGCATCCAACAGGTCCAGGCTGGAACACAACATTTTCTAACTAGGCCAACATGAGGGGGACTTTTCCTCAGCCAGTCAGGACCCTCGACGACCTCTACCCCGGACCCCCTCAAACGTATTCAACCCGTCCTACCAACTCGCCACCCCCAACTATCCCCCCTTACCACCATCTGCAACGACCTCCGGACCTCCGCCTTCAAGTAACCAGACTCCCGGGTCGTACTACGAAAGGTTGAGGCACCCGGAGATGTTCCAGAGGAGGGATAGGGCTTGAGAGGAGGGACAGGGACAGTTCGCTCGTCAACAAAACCCCTTTCTACACGGTTCAGACCACGAAAGGATACTCTACGAGCTCCGCATGACGCGAGAAGAGTTTTCACGTCAAGCTCACGAACTCTTAGTCGAAACCATGGGGATGGATCATCAACCTAGAACACCAGAACAATGGGCCAACCTCGTGCTGTCAACCATGCAACTGCACGAAACCCATCGACTACCCCCACAACTGACGGTGTTGTTGCAAATGGGGGGAAACGAAAGAAGATTACGCACCCTGGCTGGAGAAATCCAGACATCCAACGAAGGAAGAAGATTCTCCGACCCCCAAAGCGCGGGACGATCCTTCCACATGCCGATACAGGAGCCCATTCCCTCCAGGATCGAAACTAAATTCGAAGAGCCTCCACGAGCGACAAGCACTGTCAATACGCAGACAGCTTCGGCTCTACTCAGGAGGATGAACCAAGGGAACGCACCCCCCAGCCAAGAAGGGTTCGAACCCACTGTCACGCTAGGGGCAGACACTTGAAGAGCTCTGACGTTCGGGTTCTGGGGAACCCACAACTTACAAAGGATCCCCGAAGAAAACACCTCTCTCGAAGGACCGTTCTCCAGGCCTAACTCGGGTTTTCAAGGCCCACAAAGGACCTTCGCAATCGAAGAAGGAGCTCCTCCGAGGAAACCCGAGAACATTCCCCTACCCCCATCGGAACAGGGAATCCCAACACCGCTATCGTACGCTCACAGCTACAAATTACGCGAAGAAAACCCGGAAGGAGGAGAGGGAACACTCCCTAGAGCACGAGAAGACTGGCGCCAAACACCACCTCACCTGACGAATCAGAACAGGAGGTCACTGCAAGGCCCACGCCCAATCTCCCCAAGAGAACGACGTGGAATCGGAGCAGACCCCGGCCCCGGTCAGAACGTAAACATGCTCGACGGAAGGCAATGGGCACAACAACAATTCCCTCAGTTCGAACAATACAGAACTGCCCACAACCTCGGACCAGCGCCACCAATACCCAGCGGACGACCAAACCCCCAGTACAACGGACCACATCCACAACCCCAAACACCTCCGGGACCTTCGGGACCATCTACCCCAAGAGGATCTCAATGGGGAAATGGCCTCGGGGGACCAGGAGGGGGAGGAGGAGGTTACGGAGGAGGGGGAGGCCCCGGTGGAGGCGGAGGAGGTCCCAGAGGAGCGGGAGGACCCGGAGGAGGGGGAGGTCACGGAGGATATGGCCCACCAAGAGGACCAGGTGGCCCGGGAGGCCCCGGAGGTCCCAGATGGGGAGGAGGAGGCCCAGGATGGGGAGGGGGAGGTCACGGAGGAGGAGGAGGAGGAGGCCCACCCAGAAATTCAGGGGAACGTCACTCCGCAAACCCTCAACAACCCCCACCTCCACCGCAACAACTCTTAGGCCCAAAGCAAAACCTGACCCCAGAACAGTACCGACACCTCCTAAACCTAGAATCGAAAATCGACATCCGGAAACCGGACCCCTTCACTGGAAAAGAACCGAGGAGATGGAAAACCTTTGTCACGGAATGCCTAGTAACGTTTCAAGCCAAGGCGATTACCTACGAACAGGATCACCTGAAAGTATCATTCGCGAGCTCCTACTTAAAGGACGGAGCCATGGACTACTTCCGCCTGCAACTCACGTACAACCCGCAACACCCAATGTTCACGAACTGGGAAGGGTTTGTACATGAATTGGGATCACGCTTTGGCATACCGAACTCCAGGGTGGAAGCTGAGAATAACATCTCACGACTGAAAATGAAGGAATGGGAGAAATTCACAGCCTTCATCATCAAATTCGAACAAGAAGCATACGAAACAGGCTGGAACTGGGTAGTGCTACAATTCACGCTCCGAAAAGTGCTCCCCCTGCGAATCCTCAACGTCCTGGCCATCGCACCAAGTCCCGAAACCTACGAAGTTACAGAGATCTGGTCACTCAAATCGACCGGAGGTACTGGGAACATCGCGTAGAAAATCCAGAGTCCTACAAACCTCTCTGGGCGAATAACGCAAACGCCTCCAACACCTCCGCACGACCTCCGATCAGACCTTCGGCGGGACCCGCACACTGCACGACACCGGAAACGACTCAAGGAAATAGGAACGCATGCCTGAACGCCAAAAGTCATGATCAGGACCCAGACACAGGTAAGGAAGGTAAGGCGCAGGATCAAGAAATCGCATGGGACGACGAAGAAGCCCTGCAAGCCAACAATTTCGGTTTCAAGAAGTCAACACGCCCCTGGGTGAAGATCGCCGAAGACGTAAAGCAACAACGGATTTGGGACAAGGCCTGTATCCTATGCGGTGACCCGGAACACTGGATGCGCGACTGCCCAACAGAAAACGCCATGGGCAGAGCCACCTAGCTCATCGGCGACGACATCTTCGAATTCCATCACAAGACGGAAGAGGGAAACTGTTAGGGCGACCTCCAAGCAGAGCCTAGTCGTACTGGCAGAGGGGAATCCAATGTTATATTATGTACGATAGAGAGAGCGTAAGTAAACCTACCTGGCAGAGGGGAATCCAATGAGAATAGAGTAAAGGATTCCCCCATGTCAGGAGGATGACTATATACAAGTAAACTACTTGAGGGCCGGCTCTCTGGGGTGTATAGTACGTAAATGATAACGGATGGGCAGCGGCGCGTGTATGTACATGTTCCCGACGCTGTCCGATCCTTGTGGCTCAGGGTGCGGGTGCACGAGGTCGGGCGACCGACGTCGGGACGTCGGGAGTCGGGATCGGGCACGCGCTGGAAGGGGAAGTAACGACAGGAAGTTATAAGTATGTACACCGATGCTTGGGGCAGGGCGTCGGGGTCGGGATCGCGATCGGTCAGTCAGGCGCGTGATCATCTGAGGATTGGTCGGTCACGTGCTCGTCTGAGGAATCGGATGGTCACGTGCTCGCCAAACGGGTGTTTCCCTAACAGAAACGCGGGGGGCGATTCAGGACTTGCCCGGACTCTGAATCGCGAAGATCTAAAACCGGACCTTGACACAAAACTACGCGCAACGGCATTATCGACAATGGACACCCGCACAGTAACACTCTCCTCCCACTCGTCACTGGCATTTCTAATACACCTCACGCCAAACGGAGGAGGAGAAGAACCCGAAAACACGCTTATCGACAGCGGAGCTACCGACAACTTCATGAACTCTGACATGGCGTCATCATGAGGGCTCCACCTTGAGGAGCTCAACCCTCCAATAAACCTTTGCCTATTTGATGGAGAACTCTCCGCATCGGGCAAAATCACACACTATACCACCAACGACGTCAAATTCAGTGACGGCACCACGCAGAGGATAAGATTCCTCCTTACGAAACTCCATGAGACAGCTACGATAGTGCTGGGACTATCATAGTTGAAGGAAGTCAACCCCCGAATAAACTGGAAAGACCTCTGCATCACGCTACAAAGAGGGTCAAACGGCAAAATCGAAGGATCACTATGGGATCTCCAAAAAAAAAAGGAAGTTGCTCCAACGACGACAGGCACAGGAACTCAACGCGTACCCTCGCGATCAGCTTGCTCCTTCACGATCGAAGTACAATTGGAAGGATCCTCAACGCGACTACGGGCACTTATTGATAGTGGGGTGGCGGGCAACTTCATAACACAATCCTCGTGTACAAAGCCGGAACCTCTTGCCAACCCCATGATCGGCGGAAACCCCAGTGGAGGTGGAGCCATTTCACACCATAGTCCCGAAACAATCAAACTCGAGAACGGACTAGAGTATAAGGTCGGCCTCCTCATAACACAGTTACACCCAGCCACGCCACTAGTGCTCGGACTACTTGGTTACGGGAAGCAAATCCAGACATCGACTGGCGAGAAATGTCTATGACCATGGAACAAGGAGCAGGACTAGCCGCGATATCGCTTTCCCAGAAGACACAATGGGGAACCGTGACCCTTGAGGAGGTGGAAGACGTCGAAGCTCCGAAACCAGCCAACCCCCTTTCGGAAAAACAACCCCTCCTCAGGGATCTCTGGGACAACGATAACGAGCAGAACGACACCTCCAACGACATCAGGAAGAAGACAACCGCCCAAACACCAACAAACCCCAAGAGGAAGTACCAACATCGACAACCGAGTCGCAAGAGGAGGTAACAGGTCAGAGACGCACCCGAAAACCACCTCCACTGAACTACTTTCCTCCAAACATTCCCAGGTCAAAATTCAAACCCCACCCCAAACGGACATCCGCAACATCCCCAACGACAGAAACACAGGAAGAAGAGGAAACCAACCCGGAAACGGAGGTCGAAGACGAAACCGGAGAGGGAGAAGAGGATGTCGAAACACAAAACATCCGCCTGAGAGCGGCGCCATTCGCGAACCTCATCAGGGACGGAGCCACAGCGTTCCAACTACACATCTCCCCCACCGAAAAGGAAGAACACCTCCATGCCAATAACACCTCCGACGATGAACCCAAGCAACCAAAGACAGAAAAGGAAATCTTCGAGGAAGTCGTACCTTCGGAGTACAGGGACTTCGAAGACGTATTCTCAGCGGGTGAAGCGAAAACCATCCCCCCACACAGACCTTACAATCACACAGTGGAACTCGATGAAAACACCACCCCTCCCTTCGGAAAGATATACAACATGTCCGAACTGGAGTTAAAAGCCCTAAAGGATTACATCGACGAGATGCTCGGCAAAGGGTTCATCCGACCGTCGAGTTCATCAGCGGGAGCTCCGGTACTGTTCGCAAAGAAGAAGGACAGATCCCTCCGACTATGCGTGGACTATAGAGGATTAAATCAGATCACCAAGAAGAACCGTTCAGCAAAGGAACTCGCACAACTATTCCTGGAACACGTCTTCTCCAAACACGGACTGCCCGACGACATCATCTCCAACAGAGGCACCCTCTTTGTCTCCCGTTTCTGAAGCTCGCTATGTAAAGCCCTGGACATCAAATCGAACCTTTTGACCATGTATCACCTGGAGACCGACGGCCAGATGGAACGAGTAAATCGAACACTGGAACAATACCTCCGGATGTACGTGAACTATCTCCAGACCAACTGGCGAACACAGCTCCCTCTGGCGGAGTTCACGTATAACAATACAACACATTCGACCACAGGAGTCTTCCCTTTCTTTGCGAACAAAGGTTATCACCCCCGCCTGACAATCTCTATAAAAGACATACCGGCGAAAGAAGCACAGGAGGTAGCCGTAGACCTCCGGACCCTCCAAAACTACCTTCACCAAGAAATAAAGATCGCAAACGAAGCCTACAAATGATTCGTGGACAAGAAACAGGACCCCACACCAGACTGGGCTGTAGGAACAGAGGTATGGCTCGACTGTTGGAACATCAAGACGAAACGCCCCTCCAAAAAGCTGGACCACCGGAGATCGGGCCCATTCAAAGTCCTACAAAAGATCTCCAGCCATGCGTATCGACTGGAACCACCTCTGACACTGAAAGGAATTCGCAACGTATTCCACGTCAAGTTATTCGAGAAACACGAACATGAGAACTTCCCAGGGCGATCAAAACCACCTCCGCAGACGATCGAAGTCGAAGGCGAAGATCACTATGAAGTAGGACGAATCCCTGACTCCCGAACATGAGAGAAACACGTCCTCTACCTGGTACGATGGGAAGGGTATGGCCCTGAAGACGACACCTGGGAACCAGCAAAAAATATAGAAGGAGCAAAGGACATGGCCCTTGAATTCCACCGACTATTCCCAAGAAAGCCACGGGACCCCACAATTTAAAAGACACTCGACGAACACTCACGCACATCAACACATCACGAAAATTATGCAAATTCTCTCAAGATTAAACTCTACTATATGTATTCGACCACCAGCACAACAATATCACAAAAAGAAAAAATATCAAGAAAAAAAAAAAAAAAAACAAGTGAACGAACTTCGGACTGTAAATATTTAGCAAAAAAGAAATGGAACGAAGGCCAAGACGCTGCAGAAGGGACCGACTACTCGATGCGACGACGCTTGGAGGGACCCGCACTGGAAGAAGAACCGCTCTCACGACCACCCCCCACCTCCCCAACCAACCCTACCTCCAGGGGACGCATCGACGCAATGTCCTGCTCGTCGTCGGCGATCAACTGAGACTGAGATACAAACTCCGCCAAGGCGCCTTCGTGGGTGAGAGAAGGGCGGTGAAGAGCAAGGAAATGCTCGAACGCGGGGAACGGCGACTCGGGATCGACGGGGGGGCGGAACAGCTCGAGGAGCGAGTGCCGCTCAAGAATCTTGTGGGCGCCATTGATGATACTTCGGACCGGCGACACCTCCAACTCGACGAGGGCGCGACGCAGAGCACCATCCGCGATATACATGTCGGACGCGAAGGCGGTACGCACAAGGTCGAGGGCTACGAAAAGTTTCAGAAACGAGAAGAAGAGAATGAAGGGAATCGAAACTCACCGTCAACACGAGTGCGGAGGTCCAAGGCATGACCACGCCAATAATCCCTAACCTCCTGAAGGTGGACAACATGCCCCTGCAAACCAGCAACCTCATCCTGAAGAACCGATACCTCCATCCGAAGATCCTCAACCTCCGCATCACAATCGACGTCTACGACCTCCGAAGTCTGCGCCTGCAGATGAAGGAAGCGCTCGCGTTCATCGGCGAAGTCGGACAATACGCCACAAAGATGGGACTTGGCACGCTGACTCTCGACCCGGAGAAGCTCGACTTGAACAGAGAGGGCCTGCGCGCGCGCGACCTCCTGGTCATAGAGGCGTTGAAGACGAAGGTACTCCTCAGACGAGGGAGGGGAGGGAACCGGGGCAGCAGGGGGGGTCGAAATCAACATGGCGGGGGGGGGAAGGATGCAAAACTGGTGAAGGGGAGTCTGAGGAGGACGACCCTTTTAAAAAGAGAGGCTCTGAAGGACCGGCGATGGGGAAACCCGGAGACTCGGTGCGCACAACGGGCCCAGAACGACAAACGGGGAAAGGCGAAACCGAACTATTGCGAGAGGAGGAGGGAGAAGGGCCAGGGATAGGCGAAGAGTGCACCTCCTGAACGGACAAGCGCGCACCCCTACGACCAACAGGCACAGACTTCGATCCTGGCCTCGCGTACCGCGAAAAAAGGTGCAAGGCGGGGGAGCACGAGGAGGAGGAACAGCACCGGACCCTTCAAGGGATGTGGAAACAATGGGAAGAGGAGGGGGGAGCGGTAAACGCAAGGCGCGATGGATGTTGGTAAAGGACATCGCAACGCCAGTGCGAGAGAAAGCAAAACCTTCGGCATGAGAGCGAAGCCATGCCAAGGGGATCCCCAACTGCCTAGCGGCCACTTCTAGGCCATGGTCCAACGAAAGCGAGCACAGGGAGTGCGCCTCACGGCAATCGACACAGGGCAGGGTCCCGCAAAGACGGACCTCTCGAAACTGACAGGACAGCTGACGCTCCCGACAACGATCACACTAACGAAGACCCCAAAATGGAATCAACAATTGATCGCAGAAAAAGGGCGACACTTACCAGCGCATGTGTCTCACACCACACCAAGGAAGGAGGAACCCGCACAGCGGTACGCAAGGTCTCCGCCAACAGCTCATCCATCAAAAGGGACCCCCAAGACAACGAGGTCACTGCCGGACGCGACACAGGATCACTGGCCGGTTAAAACTCAACCTCAGGAGTGGAGGAACGAGGACGCCGGATCTGTCAAGATCTAACCGGCAGATGAATGACCAAATGATGATCGGGAATTGAGGGAGGTGTGGGAGAAGATTCGGGGACCGCCCCGACACTCTCATCGACAAGTGTGGCGATTCCAGGGAGAGAGGATGCCGGGGAAATGGGTCAGGGGAGGTCAAGGAACGCTACATGCGCCCGATCTTCGACGGACAGATGCGCCAACTCGGAATCGCGCAAAATTGAGCCATGGTCAACGGAGGCGGGGGCCGCGATATCGGGATTGAAGGACGACATGAGAAGGACAAATAGAAGAGGGAGGAGAAACAAACAACCTAAGTTTTTTCTCCTTTGATCTCCGAGATCCTCAAAAACACCCACAAGGACCTACAACCGAGACCGACACGTGCCCCTCACGTGACCGCGCGCAACCCAGAAAGGAGAATAGCTGCCCCCACGCACGTCCATCGTATATATGATGGCACTACTTCTTTTCTGACTCTTTACCTCGATATTACCAATTGTTAAGACTAGACTAGTTCTTGTTCTCATTTTTGTTCTCTCTCTCTCTCAATTTACTCTGCTCCACACTCGTAACACTTGAGCTCATTCGTTCGAACAAGCCCTGGTGATCGTCTTCGTCAACGCTCACAACCTCCGAACACCCCTTTGAAGGCCGTCTTCCTTGACAAACGTCAGGCCTGTCCGCCTCGGTGGTCTTGGAATACCTCCGTAACCAGCGTGCTTACACAGGTCCTAACAGTAGACAATCTCAATGTATTAGACATTTTCAAATGATATCTTTTCTGTTCTATTTCATTTTGCAGTAGTATGTACCACAAGCACTATAGGCTACTCATTACCATCATGAAACTGGGCCCGTGCGCGTTCATCATTTTGCGCGCGTCACCAGGAATTTCGAACTCCGCTGCTGTTCACATTTCCAACCACTCCAGCTATTCCCACCACAACTGCGAAACGACGCCATGGCCACCTGCTCGAACACGTCAACCACCTGCAGCGGCCGAATTCGCGCTGCGCCACCTCCCTCCACTGCCTCAACCGGCCGAGGTCGCAAACGCGCCACGTCGACTGTCGACGACGCCGCCAAGCAAACGAAAAAACCCAAAAAAGCGAACAAGAGCGACGAGGAGGACGAAGACGAGGACAAGGAGGAAGAGGATAGGAACCAGAAGAAGGGGAAGGGGAAGGGCAAGGGGAAAGGGAAGGGCAAGGGCAGGAAGGCCCCAAGGTGAGTACCCTGACCCCTGGCCGTCGTCGTTGCACTGATGCCATGCAAGAAAACCAGCACCAACGAGGACGCCACTGGCGCTATTTCCCCAGCACCTCTCACAAGGTAAGTACCCCCGCCCCCTCTGGCACACCCCCCCCTTCATCCATTTCCCAGGGCCGAGCAAGTGCTCGCAACGATGGACATAGCCCCGCCAAAATGCGCACGCACTGCCACCACCACCACTGCCACCACCACCACTGCCACCACTGCTGCCACTGCCCCCGTCAGTGCGCGCCAACGTTGTTCTGACGTCCGCGTGGCTGCAAAGGACAACACGACCGTTGCAGCCAAGCAGCAGGACGAGGACGCGAGCGAAAGCGGGACCGATGGCAACACCCCGGTCACCAACACCACCACGGAGCACAACAGCAAAGGCCCGCCAACGAGACCGAAGATGATAAGGACACTGCCAATGAGGACGAGGACGCCAACGACGCTGCCAATGCCAACAAGGCCGATGACACCGATGACGAGGATGCCAACAACTAGGACGTGGCCGACCTCGAAGACGACAACGATGCTGAGGATGAAGCTGACAATGCCAACAATGTCGAGCATACCCCCTCTCATTGTAAGAAGGCCGCCACTGCTACTGACCGTACACCCATCCATCGATGTGCAGTGGCTGTCGTCACAAGCATGGATGATGGTAGGTTTGACTTCTTTACTCTCGTCGCTAGTCATTTAGATTATCATGTATTAGGTTTGACTTTACCAAGTGCTTTGTCCCTGAATGCTACACAGGATGAGGGTAAGTAAGATTTAATAGACATCGCTGTCTTGATTCATCGTCTTTTCGACAGATGTTCGCATGACGAGTCCACCCAACAGTCCTCCTCGTGACTTACAGCGTGCATCTCGTACCACTGTGGATTCTCTCGTGGACGTGCCCATGGGAATGTGTTCAACTTTGCAGATTTCGATCCGCTCCCTGGTAATGCCTTGGAGCATCCTACTGGGAACGTTCAGCTTTATACCACCAGTGACAAACCGTCAAAGATCAATCCATCGGAGGACAAACCAACCATGTTTATCAAACAAGACGTATCGATATTCACTTTGGGACCTGTTTTGGAGAAGCTTAGCCGTCGTTATTCACCTATTTGAAGTATGTTTCATTTTGTAGTGTACTAACTTTGCTCATTTAATATTTAGAGACCAACTCGCGGATTTTTGTATGGGAGGAGGATATGTGGAATGTGAAAGGCAAATTTGAGGAGGCTTTGGAAGACGATGAAGATGTCGCTTGGACCTAGGAGAAAGGGAAGTATATTCTGCGTTTACTTGCTGTGCGTTTTATGCTTTTCAGTTTTATCTGCTGATAACTAGTGATTTATGACAACTATATTTTACATAGCAAACTGATAGGGATGCCAGTACTTCTCTTGGTTCTGTGTCAGGCCAGACTCCTGCTGCTGTGTCTAACTCTCGCTCTGGCTCTGTTGCTCGTTCTCGCTTCGCTTCGAATGCGAGATCCCTTGACGCATCGCAGCTCGATCTTATTGATCGTCTTGAGGTTGACTTAGCTCTTGCTCAGACTTCTAATCGAGGCCTTCATGTCCCTTGGAAGAAGTATAAGGAATTTTTGCTGGCGGACAAAAATCTCCGTGACCAAGTAGCTGATCATACTTGGGAAGGCGAGAAGCCTATTAAGAAGGATCTCATCGAGCTTTTTGTGTCAAACTCTATGTGGCATTCACATTATGCTCTGAATTTTCCCAAAGTTGCTCAACATCCACTTCTTCAAAAGTGGTTGGAGGACAACGGCGATCGTCCTAGTGACTTTAAACTTTGGGGCTTTGACAAAGCCAACTATAATTTCAAAGACCTGGCGAGTTATCTCGCTGCTGCTGGTTCATCTTCTGGGACACGTTCACTGCACAGAAGAGTAAGGGGAAGAAGAAAGCCAAGGAGGTAGATACCGTCTCAGATGACAGCAAGAAATCATCTTGTAGTAAGAAATAGTCAAAGTAAGTAGCTTGGTAGTTAACTTTGTATTATTTGGACACATATCTCGTTACCGCTCTAGGTTTTTTTGTAACAGCTTTTGCTCTTGGCTACTCTATGCTCAATTTCCAGTTCTATTCTGGCTTGTTATCTGGCTGGCATGGCTACCAACTGTCGCAGCAATGCCAACTGTTGATCTTTTTGCTGAAGTTACATTTAAGGCTTTCTCAAAATTCATTACTGAGAATTTCAGCTCCAAAGTCTCACTTGCGACTGTACTGGTTCTCTTGTTCACTATGACCAAAAATCCTGAACTGCTAAGTTTGCATGCTCGTCAACAGAATCCCCGATATCATGGGGAGTACAAAGCAGAAAAATCTGCATGGATGAACTCTTCCACTCGTGCTTTGATTGAGCGGCTACGCACTGACACAAAGCACTTGTTTCGACATAATGAACCTGAGAAAGGTGCTTTGAAAGAGACACAAGTCAATGCAATTAGCATGAAACTTAATGTGTTTTCGAAAGTACTCAAACTCTATCCATATGATGAGAGTGGCAATTAAAACTAGAAACTTGTTCTCAAAAATCAATTCAACCTGTCTATATGATTTGCCCTGACTCAATAGAATGTGAAACTATGACTTGTAGTGCACGCTCTCTGCATCAGATAACAAAGTCCAGAGATGTTCCAAAGATTACTCTTATCAAAGGCTCAGTTCTCCATGAACATGCACACGTGCTTACAGGGCAATGTCCAACATGCAAAACAATGTATATGGCTGATCATGAACAAGCTAAACAATCCGAAACAACCTGGAGTAAAGTCTACCTGAACTCAGCAAGATATATCAAAGTTGGACAGAGTGTATGGGTTGATCGACAATTTGCAAAGGCAGTAATAAGTGGAACATATAGTTTTCATGCATCAGCTGCTGCATATTCACAGTACTGGACCAATAGCTTTGGCAATCAGAATGAACAAATCTTTAAGCTCTCACGACGGCAAACATGGCATGCTTTTGTTCAGGAATCAATACGGTCCATCACATCTGCTTCTGGGAAAAACTTGGTGCTACAAGATGGACTTCCAATTGATGAAGTCACTAAAGAGGCTTTTTATGCTTTGGGTAGGGAAGGAATTATAGAACCTGGACATACGCACAAGTACAAAGATACTGCAGATACTCTCACATCCAACAACACCGAGGCAAGTGCTGAGGCAAGTGAGTCAGAGTCTGCCATGAATGTCGATACTGCATATGTAAAAATGATTGTGATAGATGGAAATGTGATGGGCCCATATGTACGTATATCTCGTTGTTGTTTTGAAATATTCTCTAATAAACCTTAGCATTGTGCATATGACAGCTGTACTGCGGATCTTTTGAATGCTCCTCGTGGCTCATTTTGTGCTTATCATGAAACCCAATTTGGAGCTAGGTGCTGTGTGCATGACTGCACAAATAATAAAGAGCCTGGAACACAGGCCTGTACAAGGCACCAAGCATCTTGGAACAAACACGTACAACAGCATAGTCGTGCTAATTTAACTGGTGTACAAAGGGTTCTTCAACGCCCTAATGAAAGACTTCCTTGGCAGCCTGTGATTGGTGAAAGAAATACCCAACCACATGACCAACAGCCCCTGAAGAACAAGTTCGAAAGAATTACTTCAGATTTTGTGCTTATCATGAAACCCAATTTGGAGCTAGGTGCTGTGTGCATGACTGCACAAATAATAAAGAGCCTGGAACACAGGCCTGTACAAGGCACCAAGCATCTTGGAACAAACACGTACAACAGCATAGTCGTGCTAATTTAACTGGTGTACAAAGGGTTCTTCAACGCCCTAATGAAAGACTTCCTTGGCAGCCTGTGATTGGTGAAAGAAATACCCAACCACATGACCAACAGCCCCTGAAGAACAAGTTCGAAAGAATTACTTCAGTCTATCACGATTTTACTGTGTTGAAACAATCTGTGCGCCTTGCGGAGTTGTAATTGCGTGGGCAAAGTTCGCAAAATCAGAATCACCAACAAACATATTGCAGTTTATAGATTTGGTGTATCCAACTGCAGATTCTTGCCCAGATTGTGTGTGCATTGATAAAGCCTGCCTAGTCCTGTGGACTGTTGCTGTAAATCCCAATTTTTGAAGCTGGATTGACACCAGCCGGTTTCTTGTTGATGCATTATAGAAATCATCGCACAACTGACAGAATGTGTCAGGAATATTGCAATCCTGCTCCTACAGACGGATCTGCTCCAAACCTGGTAATTGTAGACAAGGATAGGCAGGGTAGACCACAGTATAAATGTGCTTTTAATACACAAGCATGTGAACAGCTAAATGCTTGGATGGGTGGTTTTGAATCAATTCTGAAAAGAATGGTTCCTAGCAACTTCAATTGGTTTTTGCATACTATGTTGTTCTATCATACAAGTGTTGTAATTCAAAAGCAGCAGCAAAGTGCTGAAGATGTAGAGGAAAATGATGATGCACAGGAAGTTGAGGAGGACTTGTAAATACTTTTGTATCTAACTATGTTTGACAGCAATTAAATTGTTGCTAAGTGCAAGTCCGATAAGACAGTGACAAATTCTATATAGAACCACTAAGCCTGTTGTTGATGGTCAGGATAGTGTTTATATGTAGCAACGTCCGATTGGACTCCTAGGAGTCCGATCAGACAGTGACAAGTTCTATATAGAACCACTAAGCCTCTTGTTGATGGTAAGGATAGTGCTTATATGTAGTAAAGTCCGATTGGACTCCTACTGGACAGTCTGATCAGATCAGATGATAACCTGCATAGAACTATTGATAAAGGACTAGTAGGAGTCCGATCGGAGTCCTAAGACAGTCCAATCAGATCACAACGGAATTTGTATTGAACTACTGATATATAGTAGACCTACTAAGAGTCTGATCGGACTCCTAGGATGATCCGATTGGAGTCTCAGGAGTCCTAGGAGTCCGATCGGACTAGGTGGGGGAGTGTAAAGTACTGGCCTGAACCTAGCTTTGCTTGCAAAATGTCGATTACATTAGAAAATGCAAAGTCACCGCTCGCCACCCAGTTGGATGTGTGCAAGGAGTGCTGTGGTTGTATTTACAGGCTGACGAGAAGCCAACATATCAATGACAATTTATTGTATTATAAAAATAGATGATGTACCTTGAGAAGAGAGCGGTGATAGAGCTAGAAGGCCTGTAGGTGCTGTGCACAACAACAAAATAACTAACAACTATAGGGGGCGAGAAGTGTTAAAAGTTCCCAAACACGCAAGTGTGCAGGGCTGAAAGGATGGTTTGGACGAAGGTAAAGGCGATCCGACTCGTAATTAGTCGAACCGACGACGATGCGACGAGCGTGATAGGATGCAATCGTCCTCAGCTGAAACGGGTCAGCGACACGACTGCTTGTGTCGCTGGCACGACAACGAGACGAACGATGTTAATACGGAGAACTCACGGGTTCGGGCGATGAGTACGAGCAAACAGATATGGCAGTTTACGAGTTTTACGACGGTGGCAACAGTTTATGAGTTTTACGACGGTGGCGACAGTTGCGGCGGGTTGCGACAAGTTTATACGACGAGGACGGTTCAGAGACGACAGAGACAATGGTTTTTGAACTGTTAACTCTGAATATGAGGGAAAATACGGGCTATAATTCACTGGGGGTTGTATCTAGTACATGGGCTTGTTTTTATGGTAAGATAATATTATTGATCTTGACGTGACCGCGCGCGTGTTTCATGTCAGGTTATCGCCAAGTCCGGTGCCACTCGATCCATTGGCTGAGGGGGGTGGTCGGTGTGACTCGTTATTGATCGGTTAGTAGGGTCGGATCGGATATGAGTCAGAGAAGTTGGGCGTTGCGGAGCTCCGTGAGGCAAGCGGATCTGTGCCATGAAATAGGGGACGAAGAGGCACTGGGCAAACATGTCATGAGTAGTGTACCTGATTGATTGTTGATGCTTTGACAGGCGAACGTGCGTCGTTCCTGGTTGGTTACGTGGGTTATTTTGTATCCCGAAGGCCGAAGGAAGGTCAGCCGACACAAGTAGATCTTGTTCGGTCGGTGGGTCGGTCAGTGTCGTCACGAGCGCTTCTGAGCTTGTTTACCGTGGGAGGAAGGTTGGTCGGTGATCAGCCACGAAGGGTGTATATCATCTCCTCCTTACTTGAAATACCGACTGTCCTCAGTCGGTTGTGGGGTATCGGAACAGCGTTTCAGTTGGCATGTTACGAAACGATAGGCGTAGAGGGGGTGGCGGTGTGTGTGGCCTTGGCGAAGAGTCTGAATTCCTTTTTATATCGGCTCTGTTTGTGGTCGTCCGTATCACAATGCCTCGTCCTTCTACCGATTTTGGACAGGTCGTCTGGAACCTTGACGATGATTGGTCCTCTTGGCGCTCGCTTCCGATTGACGCGAGTCGCGAGGAGTGTACTTCTCTTATAGAGAATATCTTGGATGGCATCGAGGTGCTGAGGGCCCAGGACCCGGCGTCCAAGCGGTGGGAGTGGCCTAACGAAGACGTTGCCTTCGCCGACATATGGGCGGTTGTTTCGCGCGACGCGGAGTGGTCTTTTTTTTTTTTTTTTTTTTATTATCCCTGTTTATCGACCGCTGGGCGTAGCCCATGTCGGTCCTCACTACCTAAGTACAAAATAATAAATCGGGGCCCCTCCGCCACCTTTATTCCTGCACCTGCTGAGCTAGTGAATGCGCACTCTGACGGGCCATGCTCGTCGCCCCCCAGAGGCCCGGGACCCACATGAAGCCCCGTTTTAGACACCTCGCCCTGATAACGCGGAGTGGTCTGCCTGCTTTAGAGATTGGAGTCCCGAAGTGCGTGTTGCTGTTTGTTTTGTCATTCCTTCAGGTTCTAATAGACACCTTGTTCTGGTCTTCTAGGATGATTATACGCGTCGCCGGCGAGAGCGGTGGCTTTGTTTGGCGGTCACTTTGGACAAGGCGATAGACGAGGAAACCGCTCGTGTTGCATTGACACCCGTTGTTTGCAAGCGTAAGCGGGATCTCGCTGATGGCGAGAGTCAGGGGTCGGAGGGACAGGGAGTTTCGTGTGATATCTCCCACTCGTCGGGTCCGAGATCCGAGCATGCGGAAGTCGGGGCTCTACAGTGGGGAGTACCCTCAGTCCTAGATCGCGATCTTGTGGTTGTCGCGCGCCGCCTCGCGGTGGAACAAGTCGTTGGTCTTTCGTCTGTGATCTCCGCTACTCCTCGTGATGAAGACCTGCACGATTCAAGCTACGTGCAACCACTGTCGGTTGTGTCGCACTTCGATCTTGCCGTCATGGATCGCGCTCTGTCTGTCCGTTGTACCTTTCTGCAGTCTTTGATTCGGGAATCCCATTATGGACCCTTGAGTCGCGACAGGACATCTTACTCTTGTCGGGCCGACAGCTCTATCAGCAGGTTGTAGCGATGTCGACTGCTTTAGACATACTCCGAGCACGTCGTACCGAGTTAGTTGGTGAGGTTTCAGGGAATAGTACGGAGAGCGGGGTTGAGGGACACGGTAGGGATGGAAGTTTTGGAGATGTCGTTGAAGAAAGCGATGGTTTTGCGGAGGGAGGGAATGCTGGCGACGGTGTTTAGTGATCGGTGTCATCGGCTCTCGGTCGATCTTAGTCTGTATATCATTTATCCTTTGTCGTCGTGTCGGTTTTTTGCTTCAGTCTTTTTAGCATCCAGTATGTGTTGTCTGTCGTTTCATGTCATTTGCGCCCCTTTGTAACACAGCGAGATAGGTTTCAGGTTACATAACTCCTTGATTGTCGGTCCATGTGGGTGCCATGTGTGTGTCACGTCTCTCCTCCTTACTTGAGGCGCTGACTGTCCTTAGTCAGCCCAGGTGGGCACGTCGCGTGTGTGGCGTGGGATGTTGAAGTGGCGGTGCATCTGGTTTCCTCAGCTGACTCGAGTGAGTTCGTTGAGCGGATATATTCCTCTCAAAATAATCAGCCGTTTTCTGGGCTGCTTGATATGCTAAGCCCAGAGCTAAGAACTCTTGTGCTGTGTTAATTTCAGGTGATAACCCGTCATCGAATAGCGACTTCCGCATCTCACGTGGAAGCGTCTTGAGAAATTTCTCCAAGAACGTCCAATCGTCCGTTCTTGCTGCCATGTTCATGGCGTGATCAACAAGGTCGTCATACAGACCTTGTATGCCTTTGCTCGCTGAATAGGTAACAGCGTTAAAGTCGTTACGAGCGTCCTGCATGGTTGAGGGCAACACGAACCGGTCGTACAGCCCTAAGATGACCTCTTCAAACGTCCAGGACTGCTTCTCGCGGTTCACCTGTATAACGTGGCGATTGTACCACTTCCGAGCTTCACCATCAAGATACTCAGATGTTAATAGAATGCGCTCTTGGTCGCGTTCTGCTCCTCCAAACTGGCTCACAGCCAGCATAATGACAAGGCTCGACAGCCATTCTTCCAGGCGCCGAACTTCGCACTTCCACTGTAAGTGCCTACAGACTTTGAGTCCGCACGACGAGATTTCATCCCGTCAGGAAGCGATAGTCGTACCGCCAGATGCTCATGTATGAGTTGATGCAACCGTTTGTGCATCTTAGTCTTATGCTGCTCTCTGGCAGCATGTATCCCATCCGCAATCGATTGACTCCTGCAGATCGGATCAGGCATTGAGTAGCCCGACTTTGAGATCGAGGCTGTACATAGGCAGCGGGTTCACTTATATGAACCCGCATGTCTTGACGGCCGTTAGCCGTCGCCGTCGTATTATGTTTTCCGACGGCCCCAGTTCCCAGTCCACCATCCGAACCTTGAGTTTGCGAGGCCCATTGCCTCGCCATCTCATCCACGGGCATATGTCCTTCAAAGACGACTCCTTGATCGTCATAATTCATGAACTTGCTCCATGATAGATCAGCATTTCTCAAACGCTGATATGCGACCCGGTTGTTCCAATCTTTCGCTAATGAAACACGACCATCCTTAGCTTCCATAGGTACTTGAATAGCTGGCGCGCTTTCGTTGCCAGCTGGTTGTGTGATTGTATCCTTATGCTCAGTGGGTGGGTCTAACGTAGACTCACTAACAGAGGCCCATTTGGATCCCTGTGGTTGCACAAGATGCTCCTCACGAGTCATTCTTTCGTGTTTCGCTGCCGCTGCCCGACGACGATAATTGTCGTCAGATTCTCCTAATTGCCGTGCTTGATGCAGCGCTGATACTGCCATGGCCGCCTCATCAAGGGGCTGATTCGATCCTGAGGCCACTGCTTGAGGCGTGAAAAGGTCGTCCCAATGACCTTTTCCTTTGTTGAGGACGCTTTCTTAGTTACGGGTGTCCCAGCAATTGAACTGACTGCTGAATTTGAAGTTCCCTTAGGGAACTTCTTCCTGTATTCTGTAAATACTACGGACAATGCTTCCAAGTATCGGTCGGCATAATCTTATGCAACCATTTCTCCAACTGCTTGTGCTCCGGTTGATCGTAGAACAAGCCTATCGGCTCGTTCCTCCAGTCGCCTTCGTCGATGCTTGCTAAGGACATTGGTGGTGTCCCAGAATTGCTTTACTTGTAATGCAAGCAATTCCTGGTCGCTGGCTTCCTCTTCGTTGGTGTCGGGGTCAGACAAATCGTCTTTGTCTGACTCCATCTTGACTACGTTCAGGGTAGATGCCCCAAACGCTCTGATTAAAAGATGGCTGCCTGGCCATCTGCTTGCGGTAGTAGAGCCAGGTTGTTGTGACCTGGCCAATTCGTCGGCCCAGCTCCCAGGCACATTGGTGTGTATTGTCGGCCAAAGTCCCTCCTCTTCTGGTCCTAGGGTATTCTGCGCTGGTGGACTTTGTCCACCAGCTGCTAATCCGACTTCCACTGGTTGCAGTGGAAGTTGTGATAGAGGATGCGCTGTGAGCGCATCCTCGGGGACCGGAGTTCGGCTCTTTCCGGATGTGGGTGTTGGTGTCATTGGGTCTGGGTCTCGTGGGTTCTTTTGATGATGGTTGTTCAAAATAGGATTTGGGTTTGCGTGACTGCGTGGGTACGCAGCAATAGAAAGCAAGGTAGCTTAAAAAAATGTAACGGAGTTACAGGATTGGGAACCTTGCTGTTCACGCTAGACGTAAGCTTGACAAGTCTGTCGATTGCTACGTATAGGTGTACAAGGTTGTTTATACTTATTTAATATAATGAAATAAATAGGCAACACCAGAAGGTGTTGCCAAACAATAGCGTAATTGTCTCGATAAGATACGATTAGATGATATTAGTAGATTAGATAGTAAGTGCCCTTACACACTTGGAGCAGTCAGGTGTATCTGAAAAGGAAGATCAGTCAGTGAGAGATGCAAACATGCCTTAAAGTAACGAAAGCGGACTACTCTGAAGGACGGGAACTGACTGGAACCGAAAATCAAAAATTTATGACAATTATCCGATGTCAGAATCAACCTGAGCAACAAGTTCCAACCCTTACCAACATTGAATGGCCTTAGATCGCACAGGGAGCCGTCTGCCACTGTTTACCGCAATTACAGGAGGCCTCTCGAAGTCCTTGTGACCCCACTGGGCACGGGTGTACTCCTCAAACTCGCCAAGGATGCTTTGGATCTTGAGGCACTCCTTGAGGTAGTTGCTGTGGTTCGCGTCGATGAGCTGCAGGTACTCGCCAAGGTAGAAGATGATCACATGGTTCTGGTTGTCCAACTTGCCGTCGCTGAGGATGGGAGCCCAAACCGGAACTTGGGGCAGAGTGTTGCCACCGAAAAGCTGCACAACCTCGGGTTTCTCGACGCGGTAAAGCAGCTTGATTGCCTTCGAGTAGTTGCATCATTCTCAACACTGTTCTGTAGAGATCCAATTGCGGTCTTGTGATTATATTATTAGCTGAGTGTAGCTACACTCGGCTAATTACACTCAGCTAATACACTCGAGAGCACATTTTGAGCAAGGACTGAAGAGAATGAGAAAGAGTTTTGGACTCACTGACACTCTCCATTAGCATGCCACAAAGTTCTACTCACGTTGCGTCAGGACTGGCAACATTGTGTTATGTCTAAAAAGGTGTATGTCCACCCTCTGAAAGTCAGTTTACATCATCCCCGAGCTAGATTGAGAGTTCTGTCAGGGTGACTAGGATTAGAGAAAGGCCAAGGGACGTTACAGGAGTGCAGCTGACATCAGAGTGGGTCTGAATAAGACCCAAACAAGACCATTCGCGAGCCCTTTGGTCAAAGTTCAACTCTGAGATCGCCCGATTTTCTCTTGATCGTCCAGGCCCCGTTGGCCGTCTTTTACAGCAATTTACCATACGACGGTGAATCAAGACAATTATCTGTACTTATTAATGTTCTGTCTCATGTCCTTCTCTTCAAGCCATGAACTGTTCCAAGTGCCATAAGGATTCTGTGGGAGCACTTCAGGGTCAATTATAAATGCCACAGACTATTTATGGAGACGGCGAGCAAACCACAAGCTGCATTTATCTGCTAATGCTGTTGCAAGGGATGCTGGTGTTTATCTGTTGTAGAAGAGATGTATATAGACATGTAGAAAATGCTTCATAGCTTCTAAATTGTTTTGAAGAAGCAAATTAACTTCAGGTCCTTGTGGCTGATTCTATTATCTCATTGTAGATTGATAATTTCGATGATCTGTTTATGTGCATCCTGTGCAGCTTCAATGGTTGGTAATCATTGCAGCTTCTTCTTATCATCTTGTGCATTTCCTCCCTCCTGCTAGTCACTATCCATTAGTTTCTTCAAGGACATATTCCAGCTCTACTTTTGGGACTTCTTTCAGTTGTTGATGTGCCTTGTCTCTACCTCCTTCATCCTTCTCCTCAATCAGTTGATGCCTTGCTTCAGCTTCTTCTGAAGATTTATTTGAATAAAATTTGTGAGTCATCAAATCAAGTTCTCAATATCACATACATTTTTCTTGTTAGACTCATTGGATGATCTTTTGAGCTCCTTGATAGCCCATTAACCCAAGTTGAGCTTGAAGCCCCTTTTTTGTTTTGATATGCTAGCTATGAGCAAATTTGCGACATGATGCACTTGTTTGGTATCTGTGTGATATCGTGATTTTAAATGTTTTATCTCCACAGACAAAATGTGATGCCTTCTGGACATCTTTGAAGGAATCACAATCTATAAAGAATTTTTGATTGTAAAATAAAAAGGCTCTGTGGTTTCCAATTTTTGTGAACTAAGTGGTTGCCATTGCATCTAGCAAAAGCAAAAACAATTCTTATTGCTGTTTTGTAAAATCACATTACATGTGATGAATATGAAAGTTATCTACTTTATCATGAAGGTACTCAGGCTTGAATCCTATAATAGTGCCAATAGCCTGCTTTCCAACAACTCGGAGAGATAAGGTCAACATGGAATGGAATAGGAAAGAATGTACATACAACATGGTGAATGAAGTGAAACATTGAAGGATTTTGTGTAAACATCGTCCAAGCTATCCAACTCGGTGGGCTAACACTGGCATCAACAAAGTTTGTATCATCATCAGGTAGACCAATGATATTGTCTGCAGCTCTACGCTCATATCTGAAGAGGCCAGCTTTGCAATTTTCGTTAAGGCCAGCCTGCACTATGCTACTTTCATAAATATCTTTAATATCAATAATAGCAATAGGAAAATATATGTACACAGATATTAAACCACTTGTTACAGGTCTCATTGACTACATTAATGAACTAAATATAAAGACTATCTAAGAAAGTAGCCTTTGTTTATATTTGTCTCGTAAAAAGCAGATGAAAATAAGTTGACCTGTTAAACATGTAAATAGATCTGATTATGTCTTTAAGATTTGAGATGGAGCTATCTGTTATCTGCCCCAATTCATTCTTATGAACAACATAGCCTCATTAATAACAGACATATCTTCATCACTTGTGAGAACTTCAACCATGAATTTATGCCTTGGAATTATTGAAGCTAATCTTTTTTTAAAAGTGATCTTCACAAGAAGGTCAGCTTTACTAGGACAACATTTCCTTGACTAAGAATAGTTCTGAGAATCAGCCAAGCATCTTTTTTAGCCTTCATATCTCACTCAATCTCAGTCAGATCTGCACTTATGAGCAGTTCTGACACCTTTTTCACCACCACACCACCGGGATCCTCGGGGATCCCAGTTGATTCAATGGATTGGGGGAGGGATGACCTCGAAACCACCCCCCCAATGCCCTCAGACACCCACGGCGCCTTCCTCGATGAAATCATCACGACCAGCATTGCCCTCTGCCCCAACACCCAACCCAAAGCGTTGGAAGAGAGATAAGGATGGATCGGACGATGCCGATGATGAAAACGTGTCCCAAGTGAGCAGGGACAGTACACCCATGCATACAGATGACCCTGTTGCATTCTATGAACAATCAGGTGACAAGTCCCCCATAGGCCTCACTGGAGGTGATGGGGACATCAACAACGATGCCAAGGCCGTCTTTGATTCCCACTTATCGATCAAGGAGTGGCTCCATTACTGGGAGCGCTCTACATCGCCCCTTACTGCAGAAATGTGTGTCGCATTGGCCCATTGCATTACAGAGCTCTTTGAGGGTGCTGCTGATCTGGGCCTGATCAATCTCCTTGCCAAAAATGCTGGCAACGACTCCCGCACCATTGAGGCACTATGTGCAGTGCGCGATGCGTGTATTCTTCACGTTCCCTACCCAGGGAACCCACTACCGTCGCCCCCATTCCCTGCACCATCCAGGGGAGCGGGGCCGTCGAATTCTTCTACAGCCAAGGGCAAGCAGCGCGCTGGCGCAAAGCCCCCGGCTGCACTGAACTCCAAACAGACTGATGCGGCTCCAGCAGCCACTAAGCCTGTCCTTCAGTGCAGCTACACACACCCCACTCCAGGAGGTCCCCACCTCCTATCTCTCCACGCTCTCACTGGGAAAACATTTGCTGTTGCTGCATTGAGCACCTGCCAAAATGCCAGCACCTCCAACCAACACTTCAGTTGGCACTATGGGGAGAAGCCGAAAACAATGGGGATTTTATTTTAAATATATCTAAATAATGGGTGTAATATCAAATAACTTCAACACATATCTAAAATTTCAAAATATATCCAACGCTTAAATCGGCTCATGCCTGCAGTGTGAGGGCATTCCTTTGCTAAGGTGTTTCCCAAGCTCTCTGCTGCGAAGATCTCGATTTTGTACTAACAGAACGTAAAATGTTCTGCAGGTTCTCCATCCTCACCGCTGCCATACATAATCAACAATGAACCCCATTATGAAGTCGACAAGATCGTTGACAGTCACATCTTCCACAAGAACTTCCAGTACAAGGTTCTGTGGAAAGGATACAGCTACAAAAAAGCTTCATGAGAACCTCACGAACATGTCACCGCTTCAGATCTGGTATGCAAGTTCCATTGCAACAATCTCGATGCTGCCTGCCACATCTGTAAGATCTTCTTGCTGTTTCCTGCTATCTTTGCCACTGTCACCCCACACTGAGTCATTGTGATTCAAAGGGGGAGGATAACGTTAGGAGAACTCCCACTTACACCTTATGATGCTCACTGATTATCCCTGACCAGTGTGATTGCTTCCTGACAAACTGACACTGATACCGACACTGATGTTGGGTACCTGATCTTGCCTGCACCCTGACCACAAGGTTAGCTAGCATCAGAACATGTCAATACATATGCTGCACACTATTTTTGATTACATATACAGTACCTCGTATATAGCTGGCCCTCTGGCAATGAGAATTCTTAGTCTATTCTCTTTGGATTCTGTTAGAATCTGAGCCAGTAGACCGGTAGATAAGGCTGAGTCTGTCTAGATAAAGCCAGATAAGATAAACCTCAGTCCAATATGAGCGACTATATTGACCGTACCTAGATAAAGACAGATAAGATAAACTACAGGGATATTAGTTACGGTCTCGTGTAAGTAAAATGGTAAAGACTTACCCTCAGTCTAATATAAGCGACTGAGGGTAGACGGCATGTAGCGTAGGTATATGTATAAGTAAAGTGTCCTTTGTTAGAATAGATAAAGGAATATGTAAATAAAGGAACCTCGGTGGCCGGTCCAATCACAAAGCATCGTCAGTGGCTCACCTAATTCCAACAGATTCTTCTTTTCCAGGTAAGCCACTCTTACATCTGTTTATTGTACCTAATATAACTTTGGATTTCCCTTTGCCAGAGTTATATACTGTAAGGTTGCCCTAACATTTATCAGTTAGCGAGACAGCTGTTCACTCATCAGTAGTCAGTGTTCTTATGTACTACCTTGGTCACTGGCATCAATGTAGTATATCAGCCTAGAGTTGAAAATAGGATATCTCTAACCTGAACAATAACAATATCTTCAGGTTTACACATTGATCGACTTCTAAGCTTACTCTCTTATTGCTCTCATCATGCTTTGTGCTCTTATTGCTGACTTAATCATACTTAGTACTATCTAGGCTTGTATTGGCTTGTAGCTCTTTGCTCACCGCTGCCCACCAAAAACCCAGTTTGCCCAAAGTTTACATAAGCCTTTTGGGCTTTGATTTTGGCTTTCGCCGCCCTGGGATGCTGAACTGCAAATGAACACGAAACAGCATGTCCTGGCGCATTAACATCCATGTGTACTTACCTTAAGTCTGCAGTAGATGGACTGCTTTGTTCTTTTACTGATAACATGGCTGGCAGATAACTTGTTTCTGGGAGATGTATGCAAGGAATGTGCTTCCTGAACTGCATGAGTTTATCAGTGCAAATCTCTATTTTAAAATCTCCATTGGCAACGCTTGATGAATAGTGATCTATGCATTGAAGCTTGACCTGTGTTCAATCTTGTGCATTGGCATAGTTTTTTGAGCCTTGGACTTCATGTATAAATCCTGTAAATGAACAAATTACCCACAGTGCAACTAAAAGTCATTTTTTTCAGTCAAATGCATTACTTGGAAGGTTAGAGGACACTTACATGAGTAAAATTCATGTGCAAAGAGATAGAGCCTGGACTCAGATGACATAGTGAGTAACTTTCTGTAAGGTTTTATTCAAGAGAATAGATTAAACTCTTGTCGGATACTGCTGCTGCTGCAATGCCGAGCCCCATAAGTGAGATCAGGGGCGCAAAATTCTGCTTCAGGCATCTAAATGAACTGAAGTCTGTTGAGAGGGTCCTGTTACGACCGCCCCTAACAACCACCCCTAAAATCACATCCCACTACGCTTTCCCACGCCTACCCACTGTATATAACATGACACCACTTCTTTCCAGACTCTTCACCTTGATATTGCTTATTGTTACGACCAGTCCCGTTCTCGATTCCTTTTGCTCTCAAATCTATTCTATTTCCCCGATTTGTATCCCTTGAGCTCCACACGTTCTCGTAAATGCTCTTGTGAACACATTCGTCGACGCTCACGACCTCCGGATATCCCATTCGAAGGCCGTCTTGCTCGACAAACGTCAGGCCTGTCCGCTTCGGTGGTTCCAGAACAACTCTGTAACCGGCATGCTACGCAGGTCCTAACATAATATCGAGGTCCTCCCACCCACCGGACATGTCCTCGACAATAGTGGAGCCTAACACAACCATCCGCTATCAAAACTTCGAAGGTCCCTCCTTCACTCAAAGGAAACCTTCACCACCACCTTTCGAAACCTCCCCTGCCTCAACAGGACCTCCGATGCAAGGGACTTTCGGATCCAACAGGTCCAGGTTGGAACACCAGATCTTCCAACCCGGCCAACATGAGGGGGACTTTTCCTCAGCCAGTCAGGACCCTCGACAACCCCTACCCCGGACCCCCTCAAACGTATTCAACCCGTCCTACCAACTCACCACCCCCAACTATCCCCCCTTACCACCATCCGCAACGGCCTCCGGACCTCCGCCTTCAAGTAACCAGACTCCCGGGTCATACTACGAAAGGTTGAGGCACCCGGAGATGTTCCAGAGGAGGGATAGGGCTAGAGAGGAGGGACAGGGACATTTCGCTCGTCAACAAAACCCCTTTCTACACGGTTCAGACCACGAAAGGATACTCTACGAGCTCCGCATGACGCGGGAAGAAGTTTTGCGACAAGCGCACGAGCTCCTAGTTGAAACCATGGGGATGGATCATCAACCCCGAACACCGGAACAATGGGCCAACCTCGTGTTGTCGACTATGCAACTGCACGAAGCCCATCGATTACCCCCACAACTGACGGTGTTGCTACAAATGGGGGGAAACGAAAGAAGGTTACGCGCCCTGGCTGGAGAAATCCAGACGTCCAACGAGGGAAGAAGATTCTCCGACCCCCAAAGCACGGGACGTTCCTTCCACATGCCAATTCAGGAGCCCGTCCCCTCCAGAATTGAAACTAGATTCGAAGAACCTCCACGAGCGACAAGCACTGTCAATACGCAGACAGCTTCGGCTCTACTCAGGAGGATGAACCAAGGGAACGCACCCCCCAGCCAAGAAGGGTTCGAACCCACTGTCACGCTAGGGGCAGACACTTGAAGAGCTCCGACGTTCGGGTTCTGGGGAACCCACAACTTACAAAGGATCCCCGAAGAAAACACCTCTCTCGAAGGACCGTTCTCCAGGCCTAACTCGGGTTTTCAAGGCCCACAAAGGACCTTCGCAATCGAAGAAGGAGCTCCTCCGAGGAAACCCGAGAACATTTCCCTACCTCCGTCGGAACGGGGAATCCCAACGCCACTGTCGTACGCCCACAGCTACGAATTACGCGAAGAAAACTCGGAAAGAAGAGAGGGAGCACCCCCTAGGGCACGGGAAGACTGGCACCAAACACCACCTCATCTGGCGAATCAGAACAGGAGGTCACCGCAAGGCCCACGCCCAATCTCCCCAAGAGAACGACGTGGAATCGGAGCGGACCCCGGCCCCGGTCAAAACATAAACATCCTCGACGGAAGGCAAGGGACCCAACAACAATTCCCCCAGTTCGAACAATACAGAACTGGCTACAACCCCGGACCAGCCCCACCCATACCCGGCGGACGATCGAACCCCCAGTACAACGGACCACCTCCACAGCCCCAACCACCTCCGGGATCTTCGGGACCACCTACCCCGAGAGGAACTCAATGGGGAAACGGCCCCGGAGGACCAGGAGGGGAAGGAGGAGGTTATTGGGGAAACGGCCCTGGAGGAACAGGAGGTCCTGGAGGAGGGGGAGGTCATGGAGGATACGGACCACCACAAGGACCAGGAGGCCTGGGAGGCCCCGGAGGTCCCGGAGGGGGAGGAGGAGGCCACGGAGGAGGAGGAGGAGGAGGCCCACCCGGAAATCCGGGAGGAGGCCAATTCGCAAACCCTCAACGACCCCCACCTCCACCACAACAATTCTTAGGCCCAAATCAAAACCTGACCCCAGAACAGTACCGACACCTCCTAAACCTAGAATCGAAAATCGACATCCGGAAACCGGACCCCTTCACTGGAAAAGAACCGAGGAGATGGGAAAACCTTCGTCACGGAATGCCTAGTAACGTTTCAAGCCAAGGCGATTACCTACGAACAGGACCACCTGAAAGTATCATTCGCGAGCTCCTACTTAAAGGACGGAGCCATGGACTACTTCCGCCTGCAACTCACGTACAACCCGCAACACCCAATGTTCACGAACTGGGAAGGGTTTGTACATGAATTGGGATCACGCTTTGGCATACCGAACTCCAGGGTGGAAGCCGAGAATAACATCTCACGACTGAAAATGAAGGAATGGGAAAAGTTCACAGCTTTCATCATCAAGTTCGAACAGGAAGCATATGAAACAGGCTGGAACTGGGTAGCGCTACAATTCACGCTGCAAAAAGTGCTCCCCCAACGAATCCTCAACGTCCTAGCCATCGCACCAAGCCCTGAAACCTACGAAGGTTACCAAGATCTGATCACTCAAATCAACCGGAGGTACTGGGAACATCGTATAGAAAATCCAGAGTCCTACAAACCCCTTTGGGCGAATAACACAAATACCTCCAACACCTCCGCACGACCTCCGATTGGACCTTCGGCCGGACCTGCAAACCGCACGACGCTGCAAACGACCCAAGGGAGCAGGAATGCACGCTTGAACGCCGAAGGTCACGACCAGGACCCGGACACAGGTAAGGAAGGTAAGGCGCAAGACCAGGAAATCGCATGGGACGACGAGGAGGCCCTACAAGCCAACAACTTCGGGTTCAAGAAGTCAACACGCCCCTGGGTGAAGATCGACAAAGACGTAAAGCAACAACGAATTCGAGACAAGGCCTGCATCCTATGCGGTGATCTGGAACACTGGATGCGCGACTGAACAGCAAACACCATGGGCAGAGCCACCTATCTCATCGGCGACGACATCTTCGAATTCCATCACAAGACAGAAGAGGGAAACGCGGGGGCGATTCAGGACTTGCCCGGGCTCTGAATCGCGAAGATCTAAAACCGGACCTTGACACTAAACTACGCGCAACGGCATTATCGACAACGGACACCTGCACAGTAACTCTCTCCTCCCATTCGTCACTGGCATTTCTAATACACCTCACGCCAAATGGAGGAGGAGAAGACCCCGAAAACACGCTCATCGACAGCGGAGCTACCGACAACTTCATGGACTCCGTCATGGCGACATCACGTGGGCTCCACCTCGAGGAGCTCAACCCCCCAATAAACCTCTGCCTATTCGACGGGGAACCCTCCGCATCAGGCAAAATCACACACTATACCACCAACGACGTCAAATTCAGTGACGGCACCACTCAGAGGATAAGATTCCTCATAACGAAACTCCACGAGACAGCGACGATAGTGCTGGGACTATCATGGCTGAGGGAGGTCAACCCCCGCATAAATTGGAAAGACCTCTGCATCACGCTACGACGGGGGTCAAACGGCAAAATTGAAGGATCACTACGGGACCTCCGAAGGAAAAAGGAAGTCGTCCCAACGACAACAGGCACAGGAAATCAACGCTTACCCTCGCGGTCAACTCGCTCCTTCACGATCGAAGTACAGTTAGAAGGATCCTCAACGCGACTACGGGCACTTATCGATAGTGGAGCGGCGGGAAATTTCATAGCACAATTCTCGTGTACGAAACCGGAACCTCTCGCCAGCCCCATGACCTTACAACTGTTCGACGGAAACCCCAGCGGAGGTGGAACCATTTCACACCATAGTCCCGAAACAATCAAACTCGAGAACGGACTAGAGTATAAGGTCGACCTCCTCATAACACAATTACATCCAGCCACACCAGTAGTGCTTGGATTATCTTGGTTACGAGAAGCAAATCCGGACATCGACTGGCGGGAAATGTCCATGACCATGGAACAAGGGGCAGGACTAGCCGCGATATCGCTTTCCCAGAAGACGCAATGGGGAACCGTGACCCTTGAGGAGGAGGAAGACGTCGAAGCTCCGAAACCAGCCAACCCCCTTTCGGAGAAACAACACCTCCTCAGGGACCTCCTGGACGACGACAACGATCAGAACGACACCCCCAGCGACAACATGAAGGAGGAAGACACCCGCCCAAACACCAACGAACCCCAAGAGGAAGTACCAACACCGACAACCGAGTCGCCAGAGGAGGTAACGGGACGGAAACGCACCCGAAAACCACCCCCACCGAACTACTTCCCTCCAAACATTCCCAGGTCAAAATTCAAACCCCACCCCAAACGGAAATCCGCAACATCCCCAACGACAGAAACACAGGAAGAAGAGGAAACCAACCCGGAAACGGAGGTCGAAGACGAAACCGGAGAGGGAGAAGAGGATGTCGAAACACAAAACATCCGCCTGATTAGAGCGGCGCCATTCGCGAACCTCATCAGGGACAGAGCCACAGCGTTCCAACTACACATCTCCCCCACTGAAAAGGAAGAACACCTCCATGCCAATAACACCTCCGACGATGAACCCAAGCAACCAAAGACAGAAAAGGAAATCTTCGAGGAAGTCATACCTCCGGAGTACAGGGACTTCGAAGACGTATTCTCAGCGGGTGAAGCAAAAACCATCCCCCCACACCGACCTTACGATCACACAGTGGAACTCGACGAAAACACTACCCCTCCCTTCGGAAAGATATACAACATGTCCGAACTGGAGTTGAAAGCATTGAAGGATTACATCGATGAGATGCTTGGAAAAGGGTTCACCCGACCTTCGAGTTCGTCAGCGGGAGCTCCGGTACTGTTCGCAAAGAAGAAGGACGGATCACTCCGGCTATGCGTGGACTATAGAGGATTAAATCGGATCACCAAGAAGAACCGTTACCCTCTACCTCTGATCGGAGACCTCATAGACCGACTTCAAAAAGCGAAAGTATACTCGAAGATCGACCTCCGAGTGGGCTACAACAACGTCCGTATAGCTCCGGGACACGAATGGAAGACAGCCTTCCGCACTCGTTATGGACTTTTCGAATACCTGGTAATGCCTTTCGGCATGACAAACTCACCCGCGACATTCCAACACTTCATGAACGACATCTTCCACGACATGAACGACGTGTTCGTAGTGATCTATCTCGACGACATTCTGGTTTTCTCGGAGACCTTAGAGGAACATCACGGACACGTTTGGAAGGTCCTCGAGAGGCTCCGGAAACACAACCTTCATGCGAAACCGGAGAAATGCACGTTTCACACTACGGAGATCGAATACCTAGGCGTCATCGTATCCCCTGGCGGAGTAAAGATGGATCCAGGAAAAGTCGACGCGATCCGGAAGTGGCCTAGACCGACGAAGGTCAAGGAACTCCAATCTTTCCTAGGCTTTGCAAACTTCTATCGGCGGTTTATCGACAATTACTCGGGCATAACGAAGAGGTTAAACAAACTCACGCAAAAGGACACAATCTGGAAATGGGATTTCGAATGCGAAGGAGTCTTCGAGCTATTGAAGAAAGCATTCTCCTCCGCACCCATCCTACGACACTTCGATCCTCAACTACCGGTGATATTAGAGTGCGACGCTTCCGACTTCGCCATAGCGGGGATCATCTCCCAATTTGACGAGACATCACAAGACTTACGTCCTGTCGCCTTCTACGCGAGAACTATGATAGACGCGGAGCTCAACTACGACATCTATGACAAGGAGCTCCTAGCAATCGTGGAAGCGTTTAAGCAATGGAGGGCCTACCTAGAGGGATCTCCCCACCGCATTCAAGTGTACTCTGACCACAACAACCTACAGTATTTCTCTACGACCAAGCAACTCAGTCGCAGACAAGCACGATGGTCGGAATGCCTGGCAAACTTCGACTTCCAAATAAACTACAGACCCGGAAGATTAGGAGCGAAACCAGATGCCCTCACGCGACGGCCAGACGTGTATCCCAAGAAAGGGTTCGAACAGGATCATAATTCGTTCAACAACCGCATCATTTTACCCCCCGAACGATTGAACGCGGCCCTAATACTGAACGAGGAGCTCCTACTAAACAACATCCGGAACACACCCCGAGACGAATTCTTCGAGAGACATGCACCCAGACCCGGAGATGAGACCTCCGCGTTCTCCCTATCCGATGATCACAAACTACTCCTTCGCGACGGAAGAATCTACGTACCGGACCATTCCAGATTATGCCTCGACATCCTGCAGCAACATCACGATCACAAACTGCGCGGACATCCAGGGATCAGAAAGACCACACAACTCATCATGAGGACTTATTTCTGGCCCGGATTACGGAAGGAGGTCACTCGATACGTCCGAAGCTGTTATACCTGTAAAAGAGCGAAGGTCCCACGCCATAGCCCATATGGACTATTGAAACCACTCCAGATTGGGCGAAGGGCGTGGGCCTCCATATCCATGGTCCACATTGTAGAACTACCGGAATCGGATGGGTACGACGCCATACTGGTCGTAGTATGCCGCCTCACCAAGCAAGGCATCTTCATACCCTGTCACACAACGGACACAGCAAAGGAACTTGCTCAACTATCCTTGGAACATGTCTTCTCCAAGCACGGACTGCCCGACGACATCATATCGGACAGGGGCACCCTCTTCGTCTCCTGTTTCTGGAGCTCGCTGTGTAAAGCCCTGGACATTAAATCGAACCTTTCGACCGCGTATCACCCGGAGACCGACGGCCAGACGGAACGAGTAAATCAGACACTGGAACAGTACCTCCGGATATACGTGAACTACTTCCAGACCAACTGGCGAACACAGCTCCCACTGGCGGAATTCACGTATAACAATATGACCCATTCGACCACGGGAGTCTCTCCTTTCTTTGCGAACAAGGGTTATCACCCCCGCCTGACAATCTCTATAAAAGACATACCGGCAAAGGAAGCCCAGGAGGTAGCCGTAGACCTCCGGACCCTCCAGGACTACCTCCGCCAAGAGATAGAGATCGCAAACGAAGCCTACAAACGATTCGCGGACAAGAAACGGGACCCTACACCAGATTGGGCCGTAGGAACGGAGGTATGGCTTGATTGCCGGAACATCAAAACGAAACGCCCCTCCAAAAAGCTGGACCACCGGAGACTGGGCCCCTTCAAAATCCTACAGAAGATCTCCAGCCACGCGTATCGACTGGAACTACCTCCGACACTGAAGGGAATTCACAATGTGTTCCACGTCAAGTTACTCGAAAAACACGAACACGAGAACTTCCCAGGACGATCAAAGCCACCTCCGCAGACAATCGAAATCAAGGGCGAGGAGCACTACGAAGTAGAACGAATCCTAGACTCCCGAACATGAGGGAAACACGTGCTCTACTTGGTACGATGGGAAGGATATGGCCCTGAGGACGACACATGGGAACCAGCAGGAAACATAGAGGGAGCAAAAGACATGGCCCTCGAATTCCATCGTCTATTCCCAAGGAAACCATGAGACCCCACAATCTAGAATCCGACGAAATTCACGCACTTCACAAAATTTATGAAAAACCCCTTCAAGAAAACGATTTCTATCACCAAATGTATTTCGAACACCGTGACAACGACACTACAAGAAAAAGAAAACACCAAGGAAAAAGAATTAACGAACTTCAGATGTAAATATTCAACAAAAAGAAAGCAAAGAAGGTCCTAGACACCACCAAGAAGACCGACTAGTCAATGCGACGACGTTTGGACGGACCCGCGCTCGGAGTGGAACCCTCCCCGCGACCAAACCCGACCTCCCCATCCAACTTCCCCTCCAACGGACGCATCGAAGCAATATCCTGCTCATCGTCGGCGATTAATTGGGATCGAGACATGAAGTCCGCAAGGGCGTCTTCACGAGTGAGCGAAGTTGCAAAGCAAGGAAATGATCGAACGCAGGGAAGAGTACCTCGGGGTCGACGGGAGGGGGGAAGAGCTCGAGGAGCGAATGCCGCTCCAGGACCTTATGGGCGGCGTCGACAATATCCCGGGCCGGCGACACCTCCATCTCGACGAGGGCGCGACGCAAGGCACCGTCGGCGACAAACATGTCCGACGCAAAGGCGGTACGCGCAAGTTCAAGGGCTATGACAAACTCAGACAACGAGAGAGGAACGACACGAATCAAAAAACTCACCGTCGACATGAACGCGAAGGTCCAAGGCATGACCACGCCAATGGTCCCGGACCTCCTGAAGATGGACGACGTGCTCCTGAAGACCCGCTACCTCATCCTCGAGACCCGCAACCTGCATCCGCAGATCCTCAACCTCAGCGTCACGATCGACGTCGACGACCTCCACGGCACGCGATGTCTGCGCCTGCAGATGAAGAAGGCGTTCACGCTCGTCAGCGACTTGGGATAGGACTCCGTGAAAACGACCTTTGTGGCGTTCACCCTCGACCTCGAGACGCTCGACCTGGGAGGAAAGGACCTGAGCACGCGCGACCTCCTGGTCGTAGAGACGCTGGAGATGGAGAAACGCCTCCGGCGAAGGAACGGAAGGAGCAGGGGTAGCGAGGGGGGACGACAGCAACATGGAGGGAGGGCAGGACTGCAGGGCTGGCGATGGCAAAACTGAATTGGACGAGCTCTTTAAAAAGAGAGGTCGTCAGGGGTCGTATCGGGGGACACCGCACGCGTAGCGCCCGACAAAGGAGGAACCAAAAGAGGAGAAGTCGGCGCCGTGGAGAAAGGGAGGGGGAACGAGGCAAAGGACACCCCCTAGACCCCTGCAGACCAGACCGCATACCCCCACGACCAACAGACGCTAATTTTCGACCCTGTCCTCGGGTACCACGAAAGATAGCACGCGCAGGCGGAGCACGGCTAAGGCGAACGGCGGCCTCGTCCCCAGAAGAAGAGGAAAGGGAAAGGACCTCCGTAGAAGGCACGGAGACAAGAGAGGAGTCGAAGGAGGGGGACGTCACACGCAAGATACGACGGATAGCGGAAAAGGACATAGCGACGCCGGTGCGGGAGAAGGAAAAACCTTCGGTACGGGTCCGCAACCACGCCAAGGGGATCGCCAATTCCCTAGATGCCACCTCTAGACCATGGTCAAGCGACAGGGAGCACAAGGCGTGCGCCGCGCGGCAATCGACGCAGGGCAAGGTCCCACGAAGACGAACCTCCTGAAAACGGCAAGACTGATGACGACCCCGACACCGATCACACTAGCAAAGAGCCAAAAAAGAGAATCAGCGGAAGGATCCAGCCCGATCGCGAACGAAAGACGATACTTACCGGTCCGTGCGCCTCACACCAAGCCAAAGAGGGAGGAACCCGCACAGCGGTACGCATCACCTCCGCCAGAACCGCATCTGTCAAGAGGGGCCCCCAAGACAATGAAGTCGCCGCCGGACGCGACACGGGATCACTGGAAAATTCGAAAAGGGCCTCCGGAGTGGTCGAACGGGGGCGACGGATCTGCGGAGCCCTGACCGGAAGACGAATAACCAGTCGAGGGAAGGAGGGCGTAGGAGGAACGGGGGAAGAACTGGGGACGGCCCCGACGCTTCCATCTCGGAGAACGGCGATCCCAGGGAGAGAAGGAGTAGGGGAGACGGGTCGGGGCATGTCCAAGAACGCGACGCGCGCCCGATCTTCTTCGGATAAACGCGCCAACTCTTGATCGCGCAAAATTTGGGCAGCGGAGGCAGACGGTGCAAATTCTCGATTGAAGACCGACATGGAGATGATAAAAAGAAATTAGAGGAGAAAAAACAACCAGAGCTCTCCTCTTTTTCGATCTCCGAGATCCTCCAAATCACCCACATGGACCCACAATCGACCTAGACCCGCACGTGCCCCTCACGTGACCGCGCGCGACCCAGAAAGAAAAACAACCGCCACACTATCCGTATTCGAACATCTCCCCGCGTCTCAGTGGCTCGACGCTTGAGGAGGGGGTAATGTCACGACCGCCCCTAACAACCACCCCTAAAATCACATCCCACTACGCTTTCCCACGCCTACCCACTGTATATAACATGACACCACTTCTTTCCAGACTCTTCACCTCGATATTACCTATTGTTAAGACTAGTTCTCGATTCTCGTTCTCGTTTCTCTCTCTCTCTCTCAATCTATTTGGCTTCACACCCGTATCACTTGAGCTCGTTCGTTCGAATCAGCCCCGGTGAACACCTCCGTCAACGCTCACGACCTCCGAATACTCCTTCGTAGGCCGTCTTCCTTGACGGACGTCAGGCCTGTCCGCTTCGGTGGTTCCAGAATAACTCTGTAACCGGCGTGCTACACAGGTCCTAACAGTTTGGAGGCGTGGTGGGTAGAGGGTAAGTATCCCGAAGAACCGCAGCACCCTCAGGAGTAGCGACAGCGATCCAAAGAGTCCGCCGGAACGTGGTCGAAGTTCCGCGTACGTCTAGAATCTGAACCTCCGGCATTTCTCTAGCTGCAGCTCGTACGGATTCCTCGACGACTTTTAGCGGCGTGGAAAGAGGGAAGGCCGTCGAACGAAGGTATGGCGGGTCAAGACAGACGGGAGCGGCGACCTCGAGTTTGTCGGCCGTCATAGGCACCTCATTCGCAATTGCCGGCACGGGGTCAAGGTCCATGGGGGAATGTGCCCGCGAGGTCTCAGATCCTAACGAGATCGGGGAGTCTTCGTCGTCTACTCTTTGCGGTTTGACGATACTCGACAGGAAGGCAAGGATCTCTTCTGCTGTGCGAAGAGTCTTGTCGCCTTCCTCCTCGACTCGCATTCCCGACGCTTCGTCTTCGGACCGAACAATAGGAGGGTCGTTCGCGGGAGGGGGACGGTCGTCGGTGGCCGCGAGAGGAGTGACCTCGGTGACGGGGCCCGGTGCCGCTACCTGTTCACCCGTCTTTTCGATGGCGCGCGCAGGCAGCTGTTCCGCTCTGGGAGGCTCCGCTACTCTTCCTACGTCCGAACGCTTAGGATCTCGTGTGAAGTACACCCATCGTGAGGATTTCAGCTGGTGCTCGCTGTTCACCGTCCAGTATTCCACGTTCGGGGCGGGTAGGCCAAAGACCTTCACGTCCGTCGTCAGGCCCTCGGGAACGGGGAGCTCAGAGTCGGTAGATAACTCTCGCCAGAATTCCCGATCGTAATAGGTATACTCGAAGTCGGTGTCTTTGTTCTTCCCAACCTGGACCCAACAGCCCTCCGAATCCTCTTCCCACTTGGTCCATTTACCCGCTAGTCCCTGCGCACTTTTTTACCGGGGGTGGTTTTAACCAGGCGCCTCGGTTGTCGAAGAGTTCGACGAAGTCGGGTGGTGGCGCTAAGAATTTAGGGTTGGGTGGAACCCGTCGTTTGATTCTCGTTTCTTCGGGGATTTCATCAGAGGCAGCTCTGGGCGAGAAGGGGCGCGGGGACTCGGGGCGGAACGTCCATAGTCCTGTTCGTTCTCCCGGCCATCCCTGTCGTGTAGCCGATGACTCTTCTCGATGTTCTTTCCGGACTAGCGGGGCGGGGTGCCGATACGGCGTTCGATACAGACACCGGGGGCTCCCATTGCGGATGGCGACGTGATCGTAAGGATTCACAGTTTCGGAGAGAACCCGTACGTCAGTGCCGCTCGTCCAGCTATCCCGGATGTCCGACGCGATTCCCGTAGTCCATCGGTCTAAAGGGTCGAGGCGATGAGCTATGAAACAGGGAACACCTTGGCTAAGGAGCCAGAGCGAATCTTGTTCTCGATTGCCGTTGATCCAGGCGCCCAGGAGGTCGTCGTTCGCGGCGGGGATCCCGTTTTCTCTCACAGCTGTAATGGAATCGCTCCAACTTCGAGCGACGAGTCGTCGAGCGAATTCCGTCCAAGCCGCCTTGTCCTTCAAATTCCGCTGGACCTCGACGCCCACATCAACTGCTTCTTCCCATGACGTGATTCGGGCCAAGCTATCGATCTCACTTTTCAATGGACGAACGGGTCGGATAGTCCAGTAATTGGTGTAGGTGTTCTCCATCCTCGAGTAACTCCGCACAATCGCGTCGAGGGCATCGAGTCGTTTTCGTAGACGCGCGATGTACTCGGGCTTGACGTAGCCGGTGTTAGGCCCATCGCTATCCCACTGCCAGCATAGGATTTCGTACTCCGGGCAGTTTTCCCGTCTCTGATATCCCGCTTGTGGCCGAGGGATGAAGCCCCGCCAGACTTGACCGTTCACCATTTGGGGTGAGACGGTGAAGTCATATCTCCCGAGATGTCCATCGAAGCGTCGTTGCGTACGATCCCTAAGGACGGCGTTCGCGAAGTCCTTGGGGACAACTCCGGGTAGGAAAGGGGTCTGAAAAGAGTTGGGGGACCAGGCTTCGACGTCTGGCTTCACCAACCGTCCGCACAATTGATTGATAGCGGGGAGTCGGAAAGCGAGGGAATCGTCTATGACGGGAGGTTCCTCGTAACCCGAATCGCTTGGGACTCGCGGGGTCCCGAAGGATCGGCTGTCGTATCCCATCACGGCAAGAGGAATAAAAGGTCGGGAGGGGGATTCGGTTTCGGTTAAGACGCGTAGTCTCGGCTCTCGATGCTCAGAAAGGCTACCTTCTGTCGATTCACAGACACCTCAGTGCTGGCTCAGAATTCAGAAGTAGCCCAGCGAGGGACGCGACGGAGTAGGGCTCGAAGTTTGTTGTTTGATCAGCAAGACCGCAACTCTAAACGCTACTGTGGCGCAGGTACGGTTCAAGTGATCGTTGGTGATGGGACGTAATGGTACCGGTATGATTGGATGGTGTCAAAGCAAAAGTGAGGGACGCAAGGGAGAAGTAAAAGATTTTGATGGCGCGTTTGAAAACTTCTCAGGGGTTCTCAGATTACTTAAGCTTTCTCATCACGTGATACTCGCGTTTGAGAGCGGGCGCGTTGCGTAAAGCGTATTCGGAGACCCAGCTGTCGTCGGCAGGTTCGAATCCCTTCCAGCGGATCAAATACATTCGTCGGTTTCCGTCCTTGCGGTTGGTGAGCTTATGTCCCAGGATGGCCTCAACTTCATACTCCTCCGAGGCCATGAAGTCGCGTGTAGGCGGTAAGGTGGTTCGCTCTCCGAATCGAGCATCCGAAGGAGTGTATTTTCGAAGGTGTTCCAGGTTGAAGATCGGGTGCATGGGATAAGAGTCGGGGAGTCTAAGGCGATATACCATAGGATTGACCTTCTCCATAACTTCGAAGGGCCCAATGCTACGTTGTATTAATTTTCTTCCCGTCCCTTCGACGTCTACGAGCTCCAAAGAATGAGGGTTCACCAGCGCGTAATCCCCTTCCTTGAGTTCTTCTACTGGGCGGCGTCCTTTGTTGTAGGCCTTAGCTTGTCTCTCCTGAGCTAAGATAACCGCATCACGGGCGTTCTTTCTGTGGAGCTCTAGCTCTTCCAAGAATCCTTCGCTCTTCTGACTCGCCAAAAACGGTCTCCGTACGGGGTCCGCCGCGGGTACTACGACGCCGGCGGTCGTTTGCGGCTTGTAACCCATGAGTAAGAAGTTGGGAGAATAGGTAGTGGTAGAATGTACAGCGGAGTTGTAGGCGTGCGCAAGGGCAGACAACCACCTAGCCCAGGAGGTTCTGTCGTTAGCCACGTAGGCTCGCAGCATTTGCTCTAAGGTCGCGTTAAGGATTTCTGTTTGTCCGTCGGTCTGCGGATGATGGGCCGACGATAGAGCCATTACACCGCCCTAGCTTTCTACTACGGATCTCCAAAAAGCGGTGGACCATCGTCGATCCCGGTCAGCGATGATTCGTTCGGGCAAACCGTAAACGTTCGCTATTTTCTCTACGAATATCCGGGCGAATCCTTCTTGTGACAACGTCTCATGAGTGGGTATGAATAGGCCGTATTTCGTGAGCTTATCAACGATAACTAGCACCGCGGTGTATTTCTGCTCTCTGGAGGGGGGAAGACCCGTGATAAGGTCAAGGGATACGGTCGCAAAGGGACGTGCAGGTACGTGCGCGGGTCTAAGTCCTCCCATTTTCTTCAGCCTACTGGTCTTAATCTTCTGACAGACATCGCATGAAGAGACGAAGTCGTGGGCGTCTTTAGCCATCGTAGACCAGAAGAATAGTTCTTTTAATCGGAGTAATAGTCTTCTCGTCCCTTCGTGCGCGCCTTCGAAAGGGGATTCGTGTATCCATTTCAAGATAAATCCGATTTCACTCCTTGGTACACATAGTCTAGTGTTCCAATCAGCGTCGATGAAGTAAAGGAGCCCGTTGCTTCCTCGCTGAAATCGGGAAGGGGTGAGGACCTTTTGGGCGTTAGGAACTTCCTCAGGATATTTACTTGCGAGGTGAGAGTCTTCAGGGTAAGCTTTACGGAACCGCTCGACGAGGTCAGGGTGCATTGAGACTAGGAGATGAGATTTCTTGCTCCAGCTATCATCCAGAGTCTCTAGAGGCACTTTGACTCCAGCTGGGTAAGTCCAGTGATCCCCGTTAGAGAAGGGGAGACCCTCGCGGACGGATTCATGGCCTTCCACCAGCTCGCTCTGCCGGTTAGCTGTCGCGTCACCGTCGCAGAGGTCATTCTCCCGCAGGTTTGTGTTAGGACCTGTGTAGCACGCCGGTTACAGAGTTATTCTGGAACCACCGAAGCGGACAGGCCTGACGTCCGTCAAGGAAGACGGCCTACGAAGGAGTATTCGGAGGTCGTGAGCGTCGACGGAGGTGTTCACCGGGGCTGATTCGAACGAACGAGCTCAAGTGATACGGGTGTGAAGCCAAATAGATTGAGAGAGAGAGAGAGAAACGAGAACGAGAATCGAGAACTAGTCTTAACAATAGGTAATATCGAGGTAAGGAGTCTGAAAAGAAGTGGTGCCATCATATATACGGTGGACGTGCGTGGGAAAGCGTAAGTGATTGCGAGTTTTAGGGGCGGTCGTGACATTACCCCCTTCTCAAGCGTCGAGCCACTGAGACGCGGAAAAGGAAATGTTCGAATACGGGGAGTGTGGCGGTTATTCTCCTTTCTGGGTCGCGCGCGGTCACGTGAGGGGCACGTGTCGGTCTCGGTTGTAGGTCCTTGTGGGTGTTTTTGAGGATCTCGGAGATCGAAAGAGAAAAAACTTAGGTTGTTTGTTCCTCCTCCATCTTCTCTTCGTCCTGCTCATGTCGTCCTTCAATCTCGATATCGCGGCCCCCGCCTCCGTTGACCCTAGCACGATTTTGCGCGATTCCGAGTTGGCGCAGCTGTCCGTCGAAGATCGGGCGCGTGTGGCGTTCCTTGGCGTACCCCGACCCGTTTCCCCGACGTCCTCTCTTCCTGGGATCGTCACACTTGTCGATGGGAGTGTCGGGGCGGTCCCCGAATCTTCTCCCGCACCTCCCTCAATTCCCGATCATCGGCTGGTCATCCGTCTGCCGGTTCGATCTCGACAGATCCGGCGTCCTCGTTCCTCCACTCCAGAGGTTGAGTTCGAACCGGCCAGCGATCCTGTGTCGCGTCCGGCGGCGACTTCGTTGTCCTGGGGGTCCCTTTTGACGGATGAGCTGTTGGCGGAGATCCTGCGTACCGCTGTGCGGGTTCCCCCTTCCTTGGCGTGGTGTGAGACGCATGCACCGGTAAGTGTTGCCCTTTTTCTGCGATCGATTGTTGATTCCATTTTGGGGTCTTCGTTAGTGTGATCGTTGTCGGGAGCGTCGGCTGTCCTGTCGATTTCAGGAGGTCCGTCTTCGCGGGACCCTGCCCTGTGTCGACTGCCGTGCGGCACACTCCCTGTGTTCGCTTTCGTTGGAGCATGGCCTAGAAGTGGCCGCTAGGCAGTTGGGGATTCCCTTGGCGTGGTTGCGCTCTCGTGCGGAAGGCTTTGCTTTCTCTCGCACTGGCGTCGCGATGTCCTTTACCAGTATCCGTCGCGCCTTGCGTTTACCGCTCCCCCCTCCTCTTCCTGTTGTTTCCACATCCCCTGAAGGGTCCGGTGCTGTTCCTCCTCCTCGTGCTCCCCCGCCTCGCGCCTTTTTTCGCGGTACGCGAGGCCAGGGTCGAAAGTCTGTGCCTGTTGGCCGTAGGGGTGCGCGCTTGTCCGTTCAGGAGGTGCGCTCTTCGCCTATCCCTGGCCCTTCTCCCTCCTCCTCCCGCGGATAGTTCGGTTTCGCTTGTCCCCGTTCGTCGTTCTGGGCCCATTGTGCGCACCGAGTCTCCGGATTCCCCCATCGCCGGCCCTTCGGAGCCTCTCTTTTTTAAAAGGGTCATCCTCCTCAGGCTCTTCTTCACCCGTTTTGCCCTCTTCCCCCCCCGCCATGTTGATTTCGACCCCCCCTGCTTGCTCGGTTTCCCTCCCCTCCCTCGTCTGAGGAGTACCTCCGTCTTCAACGTCTCTATGACCAGGAGGTCGCGCGCGCGCAGGCCCTCTCTGTTCAAGTCGAGCTTCTCCGGGTCGAGGGTCAACGTGCCAAGTCCCATCTTCGTGGCGTATTGGCCGACTTCACCGATGAACGTGAGCGTTTCCTTCATCTGCAGGCGCAGACTTCGGAGGTCGTAGACGTCGATCGTGACGCGGAGGTTGAGGATCTTCGGATGGAGGTGTCGGTTCTTCAGGATGAGGTTGCTGGTTTGCAGGGGCACGTTGTCCACCTTCAGGAGGTTAGGGATCATTGCGTGGTCACGCCTTGACCTCCGTACTCGCGTTGACGGTGAGTTTCGATTCCCTTCATTTTCTCCTTCTTGTTTCTAAGACTTTTCGTAGCCCTCGACCTTGCGCGTACCGCCTTCGCGTCCGATATGTATATCGCGGATGGTGCTTTGCGTCGCCACCCTCGTCGAGTTGGAGGCGTCGCCAGTCCGAAGTAT